>JADHKS010000007.1:457278-958674 GCA_019925295.1 Sporothrix pseudoabietina
CCGCAATTAACCCCTTTAACCGTTGTGGTTTGTCGGCCCCCCGTGGCCCCGGCAAAACCCTTTGGGGGGGCCCCCCCCCCCCCCCCCCCCCCCCCCCCCCCAAAAAAACCCAAACAGCAACGGAGCCAGGGAAGACAGAAAAGGGAAAAGAGAAACGGGTGGAAACCCGTACTAGCTGCAAAATAAAGGAAACACGCAGCAAAACAGCAATTCAGCAATACAGCAAAAGAGAAGGCATACCCTGAACATTTGACGCTCGACGCCTTCTTTCACCTCCCGTCATCTCCATCTCTCCACGGCTTCCATCTTCCTTCTTTTTTTCTTCTTCTTTTCTCTCGCTCCTTTTCCCTCGCCGTCACGCTCACACTTCACGCCGTCCAGCTTTTGACGTCGCCCGCTCGACTTCCGTCACCTAACGCCCGTCACTAGTCTTCGCTCGTCGTCTCGGCTCTTTGCTGGTTCTTTTTGGGTCGCTTTTCGCTCTCGCCCACATATCACCCTTTCGAGCCTTTCAAGCCTTTCGGGCCCTTTTCTCTTTAACCTTACACACGCCCCTTCCGTGTTTGTTGCCACCATTTTCCCGCGAGCCCGCTTCACTCGCGTCGTCTGCAACGACGTCCACACAATCTCCATACGAATAGTCCCATACATAACATACCCTGCTCAACACGCCTGCCACTCCCGTCTTACTGGCCGGTAACCGTTGGCTGCACGGCCTTCTTAGTCGCCCTTTTTGGTCCCCTTGGGCCTTCTTAGTCTTTTTCCTCTTTCCTCTTCCTACTACGGAGTACGTTCCTGTCCTATTGCTTGTTTGCTTGTACTCCTTCTCGACCACCACTGGCCATTATTCCTGTCCTCGGTCTTATTCTCATTATTTTCGTTCTCTTATTCTCATCTCCTTTCTTTCCCTTCTTCTCACCTCACCACACCACAACGCTTTGCTCGCCCTGCTGCGTCCGCACGGCTTTTGACGTTTTGATTTCGATTTCGATTCGACCCGCCCATCGTCTTCGACGACCTACCTCGCAATTTCAGTCTGTCCCTTCTTTCCCTTTTCTCCTTCCCTTCTTTTTTCCACCTTTTCCCCATCTCTATTCCTTTCTCTCATCAACAACAAAACACACAACACAACGGAAGAGCAGCCACCGCAACAACGACGGCCTTTTCGCCACCAACCCACAACAACATAATTCTTACTCAAGTCAACGGCCATCCACGTCACGAATATCTAAACGTGATGCATTTCCCGCCCACCACGACATTGTTTTGCTAGATTTGCCAGTTTCTTTGCATTTCGTGCCCCATTCAGTGGCCGAGCTCTATTTCTTCCTGTAGTCTTTCTCTCGCTTTCTTTCTCTTTATCTTTTCTCTCGTGCCCAGCGGAAGTGCACATGGACTTTTACTACTAGTCACCAACGCTTCCTGCTTCCCTCCCTTTTTCTCCCTCGCCCCCGTGCGTTGTAACAGTGACGGCCCGTCGCACGTCCACTCCCTGCTTCCCACACTTTCCTCTTCTTTCTCTCTTTCTTTTCTTGTCCAACCCCATTTTCCCATTTTGACTTCCGTCACAACAATCTTCTTCACGGCGCCATCGCCAACCACATCCACCCGCCATGGCGCCCCCCAAGTCATCACAACCCAGTGGCAGTGCAGGAGCTGCTGAGGGCTCGTCGTCTTCAGCTGCCGCGTCCACCACCGCATCCTCCGCCGCTGCCGCCACCGGCTCGGCCAGATCAGCACTACCATCCTCTTCCAAATCATCCTCACCCAAACCCCAGGCCTCCTCAAACTCTTCCTCACACAAACTTCCTGCCTCCTTACAATCTGCCTCACACTCCTCCGTGCTGCCCAGGATGTCGGATCCCACACCACCGCCATCAAGTAGCGCCCGCTCGCGTCGCTCACCATCACCGGCCGCCGCTGCACCAACATCGTCGTCATCCGCAGCAAAGCGGCCATCACGAGACAGCACCAACGGCGACTCCAGCAACGGCGCAGCAAATGGCGATGCAGCATCGCACTACGGCACACGGTCGCGCAACCGTACCGGCGGCGCGCGTCCCAACTACGCCGAGGACAAGGACATGGACATGTTTGAAATGTACCCTGAGCGACGCGACGACGAGCAGCCCGCCGCCAAGAAGTCAGAGCCATCATCGTCGACGCGCAACAAGTCGTCGGCCAACGGAGCATCTTCCGGCTCAACAACAAACGGCGCGTCGTCGTCCACGTCGATTCTGGACAGAGAGCTTCTTCGCCCAACAAACAGCCACAGCTCCGAACGCGAACGTGAACGCGAACGTGAACGTGAACGTGACCGTGAACGCGAACGGACACGCAAGCCATTGCCTTCGTCGTCGGCAAACGCGTCAGACAGCGGCGCCGCCGGCAGCAACGGCAACAGCAAGGACCACAAAGACCAGAACGGTGCCAGCCACGGCAGCAAGTCGTCGTCCACTTCGCATTCGCACCACAAGGACAAGGACACCTCGTCATCAAACACAGCAACTACCAACGGCACCAGCAGTCAATCGCACTCGTCGTCGTCCAATCCGCGCAAGCGCAAGGCAGCAACCGCTTCTTCCAACGACAAGGCCAGCCCCAGCAGCAACGGTGGCGGCAGCGGGTCAGCACACGGCTCGTCCACGCCACTGCTCAACATCTCGCTCAAGAAGAACGGCGCTGCAGCAGCCGCTGCGGCGGCCGCCGCCGCTGCATCCTCACCTGCGCACAACGACGGCACCCAGGGCTACGGCAACACGAATTTGATGACTTTCGAAAAGCACGGTGCCAAGCCGACCAAGGACGGCTGCCTGGTGGCCGACGACGGCACAGTGCTGAGTGTGAACGGTAAGTTCATTGTGCATTTTACGTTGCGGTATTTGCTATCCTCTTTTACGTTCACCGTCTAACTTTGTCAGACCACGTGTACCTGGTATGCGAACCGCCTGGTGAGCCCTACTATCTGGGTCGTGTCATGGAATTTCTGCACCCCAAGAACAACACTGCTCTGCCCGTTGATGCACTGCGCGTCAATTGGTACTACCGCCCTAGGGACATTGGCCGGAAAGCCATGGACACCCGCAACATTTTTGCCACCATGCACTCTGACATTTCCCCATTAACTGCGCTTCGCGGCAAATGCACTATCAAGCACAAGGCCGAGATCGAGGGCCTGGACGTGTACCGCAGACAGCCCAACAGCTTCTGGTTCGAAAAACTTTACGACCGCTACATTCAGAAGAACTACGAGGTCATCCCAACCTTCCAGATCGTTAATGTGCCCGACCGCGTCAAAAAGGTGCTCCACGAGCGCTGGCGCTACATCTTGATCGAGCAGGGGCGTGGAAAGGATCTCACGGCTGCAGCAAAGCAGTGCAAACGTTGCAGTGGCTTTTGTGCCAGGTAAGAGCAAATTCCTACAAAATACCCAAATACGCCTCCCCATTATTCCTCATTATTTCCCTGTCATTTTACCTTCCTACCCATCGGCGTTGTGAGTTTTGCTTCACTATGCATCGGATCATCCGCGGCTCCCATTTTCCCTGTTCCCTTTTCCCTTTTTCCATTCCTGACGTCTCGCTCTGCTTCCCCCTTCCCTATTGTTGTCTTTTCGCTTTTCCCTTCCCTTGGGGCTGTCTCCTATTGGGTTCCCATATTTTTCTCGCCCTTCTTTTGCCCTTTTATTTTTTCTTTTTTATCGCCTATTTTAATGCATGCGCCCCACACTCTACTTCCCGATTTGGCTAGGCCGCTACATGACGCGAACAAGGCGCTAACTGGATCCACTTTTTAGCAACAACTCCGTCGACTGTGCTGTTTGCACAAAGACCTACCACATGAGCTGTGTACGCCCACCCCTGCTGAAGAAGCCCTCCCGCGGTTTCGCATGGTCCTGCGCTGCCTGTAGTCGCGCCCAGGAGCGTCTGTTGGAGGCACGCCACACGCCGAATGTCATTGACGGCCGTGCCCCCGATGCGGCTGCCGCAGCAGCTGCTGCTGCCGCCGCCGCCGCCGACGAAGATGAGATGCTCGACGACGACGACGATGAGGCCGGTGGAGACACTGGTCGCACCAGCCCTGACCAGGAAGAGGACGCACACCCGCCAGCAACAGCCGAGCAGCAGTACCAGGCAAGTTTGTGGCCGTACCGCTATCTCGGCATTCACTGCAAGGTCGAGGATGCGCTGGATTATGACGATCGTATTTACCCGCGTGCTGCGACTCGTGTGGGCCCCCGCCACCAGGCGGTCGTGCTTCCCTGGCCTGGCCGGCCTGTCGAGTATGTGACGCCTCCTGATATCAAGAAGGCCACACGCCGTGAGGCCCGCCAGAACAAGGAGGCCCTAGCTGCGTACGAGCGCGAGCGCGAGAGCCGTCCCAAGTGGATCCAGGATACGCCTGCTGGCTACATAGAGCGTGGCCAGGACTATGACGATGACGACGAGCGCAACACGGCTTATTTGCTGTACAAGTCGCCCAATGCGCCACCATGCGTGCCGCCGCCCGAGAAGACCGCTTCCAGTACCCCTGCAGATGCCGATGCCGACTCCAAGATGGACATCGACCCGCCCGAGGCCAAGGACGCCAAGAAGAAGACGATACCCAACATTTCCGACGAGGCCATTGACAGGTACATGGACAAGGCGGTTGCCAAGGCCGTTAAGCTCGGCCTCCCGCCGCGATCGACAAACTTACACGATGTGGCCGCGGACACGCTCTTCCACTGCAATTTCAACACGGACAAGGCCCTGAAGGAGCTGGACCACAAGAAGCTCGACGAGTTCCGGGAGCCCAACTTGAGCGCTGCTGAGTACAAGCGATTTGAGGAGGCCGTTACCAAGTTTGGCTCCGAGCTCAATCTCGTTACGCGCCACGTCAAGTCGGTCTTTTATGGTGACATTGTGCGGTACTACTACGCCTGGAAGAAGAGCGACCGCGGCAAGATTATCTGGGGCAACAACGCCAGCCGCAAGGGCAAGAAGGAGGCCAAGGAGGCCAAGAAAGCCGAGGCCGCCGCCGCGAATAAGATTCAGGACGACGTGGCCGACGACATTGACGACTCCGCCTTTGATACCGACAAGGCCGTCGTTCTCAAACGCCAGTTCCAGTGCAAGTTTTGCAACACCAAGACGTCCCGGCAGTGGCGCCGTGCGCCCGCCGCTGTTCCAACGGGTGTGTTGGCCGAGTCCCTTGGCGGAGGTGGCGGCCGCAGCTCGAACCGCGACCGCAACCAGAACCAGAACACGCAGCAGTTTGTGGCTGCGCTGTGCCGACGCTGTTCGGAGCTCTGGCGCCGCTATGCCGTGCAGTGGGAGGATGTTGAGGCTCTGATGGCCAAGGTCACCAACGCCGGTGGCCGTCTGGTCAAGCGCAAGCTGGACGAAGAACTTATGAAGGAAATTGCCGCAGCCGAAGATATGATCAACCGCACTGAAGCCAACTTCAGCGCCCACCAACAGTCGTCGTCGGAGCCCCCACGCAAGCGGCTCAAGGGCCAGAACGGCACTGCCGCCGACAAGGACACCGACTACAACGCATCCGACTCCGCCTCGAGCTCCACACACCCTGCACCCTCATCCTCCAACAGCAGACGCCGCGACCGCGAAAAGGCCAATGCCGAGCGTGCTACCGCCGAGCGGGACCGTTCCGTTATGGCAGACCGTGGCCCCGGTGGCGGTCGCGCCAGCAATGGATCGACGCCAGCTGCAGGCGCACGCTCGACTCCCAACACGAGCTCGCGCGCCATGGCCGAGCTGCTGCCCGAACCCAAGAAGCTGCCTTGTGCTGTGTGCCTTAAGATGGACCTGCCGACCGAGGACCAGCGTGTGGTGTGCCGCGACTGCCGCCTGACTGTGCACAAGAGCTGCTACGGTGTTCTCAACAACCACAACCCGCTCAGGTGGCACTGCGACATGTGCAACAACGACCGCAACCCGCACATGTCGATTGACTACAACTGTGTCCTCTGCCCTGTCGAGCACAGCAAGCTCCCCGCCACGTCGCAGACGTCGTCTTCCTCGCACAGCAAGCGGTCCGACGCCCAGGGCCGCGAACGCGACCGTATCGAGCGCGAGCAGGCCAAGAAGGCCGACGAAAGCCACAGAAAACGCCAGGAGGGGCACAACAAGCCCCTCAATCCGCGCGAGGCGCTTAAGCGGACGGCCGACAACAACTGGGTTCACGTCACCTGTGCAGTGTGGACGCCCGAGATCAAGTTTGGCCGCGCTCGCGCGCTCGAGCCCGCCGAAGGTGTCGCTTCTGTGCCCCGTGCTCGGTACGACGAGACATGCAAGATCTGCAAGACCAAGTCGACTGGCGCCTGCGTTTCGTGCAAGCAGTGCCATGCGCAATTCCATGTTCAGTGTGCTCAGCAGGCGAACTACATCTTGGGCTTTGATCTTGTGCCCGTCAAAGGATCGCGCCGCGACCAAGCCAATATTGTGTCCATCAACGGGGCTAACGGCCAGCTGGTGCCCGCTATTTGGTGCCGCGAGCACATCCCGCTCAAGAACTCGGCCTACCTTCCGCACGAGAAGATTGACGAGTCGCTGAATGTCACCGGTCTCCAGTTTTATGTCGAAAACTACAAGCAGGCCGACCTGGCCCTAACAGGCTGCGCGCGCAAGGCCAACCTTTTGTCGCTGGCGTCCAAGATGGCTGGTTCTCTAGTGTCTGGTGCCAACCAGGCAGCGGGCCGAGGCTCGTCGCCCGACCAGAACACGGCGCCGGCCAGCAACGGTAGCAACAGCAGCCGCCAGGGCTCGGTGTACCTCAACGGCGTCTTTGGCAGCAAGCTTTTGGCAGCGGCAGCGGCAAAGAAGGCAGTCAAGGACAACAAGATCTGTCTGACCTGTGGTAGCGACGTCAGCCCCAAGTGGTATGCCATTGACAAGTCGCAAGAGCGCGAACTGGCCAATGGGTTTTATGGCAAGATGGGTGAGGAGGCGCAGAAGTTTGTCGCACAGCGCAACTACCAGTGCCACAAGTGCAAGAAGACGGGCCGCAAGCCGTCGCCTCACAGCCACGACCGCGACATGATGCACGACCGCGCCGTTCATGGACTCGAGCATGTCCACCGCGAGCAGGAGCGTTCCAAGGAGCACGAGCTTGCTCGTGGTCTTGTCAACGAGTTCACCAACCGTCCTCACGACAGCCATGGCACCGCTCAACACCCGCAGGCGTCGCCTCACAGCAGCCAGACACCCCAGCACCAGCACCATCACCACCACCGCAGTGGAAGCAGCCAGGGCGGCGGCCACATCCCGCACAGCGTGACCGGCACGCCGAGCCAATCTCGCGGCCCCGTCGACCAACACCGCTCCGTCGTTAAGAGAGAAGAGGAGCCGTACGCCGCCGACGACATGCAACGCCTCGCACCACGCTACTCGTCCCTCGATTCGGATCCGTCTCGTGGTGGTGCTCCGCCACCGCCACCCCCGCAGAGCCAGCAACTCCAACAGGGCCCGCCTCTGATGCCGGTCCAGCAGCAACAGCAACAGCAACAACCGCTCCCGCCGCCGTCGCAGCCATTGTCGCAGCCGCCGACCCCGTCACAGCTGCAGCCGCCTCGTGCGCAGTCGTCGCACCACCACCACATCCTGCACCCCGTCGACCACTCGCGCCCCGAGCCTCCGCGCCAGTCGCCGTACTCGCACTCACAGCAACTGCCGCCTGCGTCATCGCACCCTCCGTCAAGCAGTGGCGGCCCGCCTCCGCTGCCGCCTTCTGGTCTGGGCTCGTCCCGGTCACCGCCCGACATGTCCCAGCGGTACTGGTCTTCCAGTATGGGTCCCTCGGGTGGTGCTCCGGCCCCGCCTCCGCCTCCGCCTCTTCCTCACCAACAGGCGCCGCCGCCACTCACCTCAATGCGCCCCACATCATCTCGTGGCACCCCGTCGCCTCACACGATGCATTCGGCTCCGCACTACTCGCCGCGCTCGATGCCTGTGCCGCCCCGGTCGTCTGTTCCTCAACAGCAGCAGCAGCAGCAGCAGGCCCCGCCTCCGCCACCGCCTGTCCACTCGTACCATGGTCCATCTCAGTCGCCATCGTCGGCCTACGGCGACTGGCGCTCGCGCCCGCCTCCATCGTCGCAAGGACCGCCTCCTCCGCCACCGCCAGCGTCGCGTCGTGATCCGCCTCTGCACCACTCGAGCTCGACCAACAGCTTCACGCACAACCACCTGCGCCCGCCGCCGCTCAGCGGTATGCAGAACGGTGGTGGCAGTGGTGGCAGCAGTGGTGGTGGCTACATGAGCCAAGGCAGCAGCATGATGAACGGCGGCGGTGGCGGCGGCAGTGGTGGTAGTGGTGGCCGTCCACCCTCGCCGCCTCGCCGCAGCATGGGCGGTCCGCCGCCGCCGCTGTCGGCCCACGAGCGCAACAGCCGCGACCCGTATGCGCACAGCTATGGCATCCACAGCAGCCACAGCAGCCACAGCACTCACGCACCGTACGGCACATCGCAGCACTCGTCGCAGCATTCGCCGCTCCATCCGTTCGCACAGATGCTGCACCCACTGCGGTCGGCAGCAGCAGCAGCGCCGCCGCCCTCGTCTTCGTCGTCGACGAGCTCGTCGTTTGTGACGCGTGAAGACTTTACGCTGCGTGGTCCACCGGCGAACAGCCACAACCCGCCGCCACGTCCGAGCGAGCCGCGCAATGCCAGCTCGGCCAGCTCGAACCCGTCACTGCGTAACCTGCTGTCGTAGGCGGGAGGCCGTGGACGGTGGGTGCTTTGGAGTGCTTCACATGGTGCTTTCTAAGCGCTACTCTATCATGTCTATTTGATGTACTTTTACTACTACTTTCTTGTTGTCCTTTTGTCCTTTTGTCCTTTTTTCTACTCGTTTCTTGTCTGAGCTTTGGTTTCTTCTTGGGCGCGCGCTGTCTTTTGTTTTCTGTTTCTGTCCAGCATTGTCTTGTTTCGTCTGTGTGTTCTTACATTTTTCATATACCATTTTCCGGAACAAAACTTGGCTGGAGATGTTTTTTCTTTCTCTGTTTTGTCTTTCTAGAGGGTGTAAAGGGAACAAAGGGAAACCGAGAAAAAGAATGGGATAGGGGTGTTTATCAGCCTGCGAGCAGGTTAGGGAAGGACTTTGTTTCCGGAAGGGCGTTTTCATTGACATTTAAGAATCTTTCAATTCACACACTGTCTCATCAATCGTGATAAATAATCGTGATAAATGTATATGCAAGCTATTCATGACTGCATCCTATCCTGCCATTCTTTTTCCGTCGCGACGCTTACTCAATCGTCCCCTTCTTCATCCGCGTCGGCGCCTCCTCGCCAATGTCCTCGTTCCACAAGTCGGGGCTCTGCGCAATAAAGTCGGCCATCAGCTTGTTGCACCGCTTGTCGTTGAGCACCACCACCTCGACGCCGCGCTGCTTCAAGTACGCCTCACCGCCCAGAAAGGTATCGTTCTCGCCAATCACGACACGCGACACGCCATACAGCAAACACGCGCCCGTGCACATGTCGCATGGCGACAAGGTGGTGTACATGGTCGAGCCCTTGTACGCGGAAGCCGGGCGGCGGCCCGAGTTAAAGAGGGCCGACGTCTCGCCGTGGTGGATGGCCGAGCCGCTCTGCACGCGCAGGTTGCGGCCGCTGCCCATGAGCTTGCCGTCGGCCGAGACCAAAGCGGCGCCGATCTATACAATCACGGGCGTCAGCGAGTGATTGTCAAGAGGGAGCGACGGCAGTCGTGCTACTTACAGGCACACCACCCTCTTCAAACCCCTTCTTGGCCTCTTCGTAGGCAACCTCAAACGCCTCCTTGTCCGAAAGAGTGGCCATTTTGTGTGTAAACGAGGGAGTGAGTGAGTGAGTGGGTGAGTGAGTGAGTGAGGGGATGAGCGAGAGTGAATTTGTTAAAGACGAATTGTGGTGAAAGTGAATGCTGTCGGAGAACCCCGCTAATATATACGAGTAAAAGTGCGGAGGAGTGGAAGAGTGTGGTCAGTCTGATTAGAGCTGATAAAAAGATTGCCCAAAACGGGCTGTGAGAATTATCCTAAAAAATCAAGTCTTTTCTTAAAGATAGTTTGCCTCCCAACGACGGCGTTCTCATACTCGCAAAGTATAACCGCACAGCGCCGTTTTCTCATTGATAACCCACCGAGAAACGCCAATTGGTGGACTTGGTGGATGCAAGAAAGAAAAAACAGTGGGCGTCCCGAGGCTAGGCGTTGGAGATACATGTACGTTTGTATTCTTCAGCAAATAACTGAATGTATTTCTTAACCGAATATCGCGGAAGATGCTTTATGGTTTGCTATTTGACTTCTTATTGACATGGGCTTTCACTAACGAAGACTGCTTTAAGGGAATATGATATGTTCGACTCTCCTTCAACGTCAGAATCACTCTCCTAAGAATGTAGTCTTTGAACCCTGAACGGCCGTCAGATGTCCCACTTTTTAAGCGTTTTTGTAACAGGTCCATCTCCTCCTCTTCCTCTTCCTCTTCCTCTTCCTCTTCACTCTTTACTCTTAAAATGCCGTCTCGAAAGCAAAGTCTGCGTTTGAAACCGAAACTCAATACAGCATTTATACTTGATAAGCCTGTGCTCAGGCTGGGCCACAGGAAAATACTGCTGCATTCTCGACGAGTATCTGATGTCTGATGTGCCTCAATCATAGGGCGTGTACTCTGGCTCTTATTTCCTAAAGGGGAAAAAATAAACGACACAGAAACAAGACCATCTTCACTTGAATAACAAGCATTGTTTGTTTTTCAAAGCAAACATAAAGCTGTCCCGTGAGTTGAGCTTTATTTTCTTTGCTTTATCCTATTGTCTCTTATCTTCCTCCACTTGCACAATTTAATAAAAAAAACTCATGTCACTGCCGGTACGAAGAGGAGAATTTTATATTGAATTGGTCGAAAGTTGGACTCTACCCGTGCCGTGTAAATCTCCGCACACGGCTGAATTCCTTCCTTATTGTCTCGGTATTTCTCTGCCAACACTGGCTTTCAACTTTATCCAGATCACAAAGCGTGCCAGGCACAGAATGGCGGTTGGCTGGAAACAAAGCATACTTTTGTCGGTCATTTATTCTCACCTTTTATACATGATTAACGGCCGAGGGAGTGTTGGTGGGATAGCTAAATCAAACAAAAAATAGATCAAACAATCAACAATCAAACAGAACTTTTGTATTATTGTAAACGTCCATCTTTTGTACATGTCGTGATATCATTAGTATGCAAAGGTCGTGACCAGCAATCAAGGAATCTCGTCCTCCAGATCGCTGTTGTCGCCGCCAAACCCAAATGTAAATACACCGCCTCCACTGCCCTCGTCTGTTTTCTGCCGTTTATCTTTGTCCTTGTCGTCACCCGATGTCTTCTTCACATCACCGCCACGCACGACCGACTCCCATGTACGCTTCTTGCGGGCGTCACGGCGTGCAATCTCGGTCTGGGCGTCGGCCAGCAACTCTGGATACTGCTCTGTGAGGCGCTCCACAAACAGTCCGTACGGATCGTCGACGCACTCGTCAGAGCCGCCCGTAGAACCGTGTCCGCCCTGGCCCTTGGCAAACCCGGTCACCTGCTCGGGCCGGTCCCGCAGAAACAATAACACCTCGGCCAAGTGTGCCCGCGGCACAAAATTCTGTGTCAGCGCAATCCCGGCCTCCAGGTTCACCACCAGGTGCCACCACCCACTCGGCACGTGCAAGATCTCTCCCTCGCCGCAGACGCCTTCAATACACCCCGGAGTCGCACGTGCTTCGGCATGGAACGTCAACAGCCACTCGGCAATGCTCAGCGGGCTCGTCACTTCGCTCTTGTCGGCTGACACATAGACACCGGGGACGGCAGCGCCCGGCGGGAACAGGATCCAGTACTTGGCGCCGCGCACGACGGCGTTCCAGGCGCTGGTGCCGTTGGGGTCCTTGTGGAAAGTCGAGCCGCTGCGGGCGGGGCCGACAATGAGCCAGCGGTGGGCTGGGCGTTGAGGACCGAGCACTTCAAATAGGTCAAGACCAAAGCACTCGGGCTTCCAGTACGACGAATTCTCGCGGGCACCACCGGCATCACCGTCCACGGTCAACTCCATCTTCTCGGCAAACTTCTTGTCAAACAGGTATAGCGGGCTCTCGTCTGTCGTTTTGCGCATGTACTGGTCGTACAGCGAGTACGGCCAGTCGACCGACTCGGCGCGGAAGGCTGTTTCGGAGTACCGCTCCCTCAGTCCGTCGAGCGACCAGCTCTGTAGTACGGGCCACGACCTGACACAGCGGTCGGCCGTCAGCACAAAGGGCGTGTCGCTCCAGGAGGCGGCAAAGTCGTCGTAAGAAAGATTGGCGAGGCGGCGGATCTGGTTCGATCGCGGGATCCCGCGGGCAAACTGTGCAGGGTTGGCATAGCTGCAGACAAACGGCCGGTGCAGCACGTCTGAAAACACGCGGCCGCAGTCGACAGAGACGGGTGGTGGTGGAGAGTACGAGTCGCTCAGTGGTGGTGAAGGAGTTGCCGTCGCCGTTGTCGTCGCAGCCTGTGTCCTCCGAGTATGCCGTCGCTCAACCAGGAGCGACGACCGCCATGTCCCGTGCCATATCGGTGGCTTCCATCCGTCGATTCTATCACGTCAGCCGCTGCAAAAAGTATAAAAAAAAATAAAAAAAAATTCCGGTATGAAGGGAAGGTGACCTACTCCAGCGCCAAACTCTTCCAGAGCTCGTCAAAGGTGCAAAATGCATACAAGAAACGGCACGTGGAGCCCAGTGTCCGCAGCGAGTCTCTCTCCAAACCCTCAAACATGTGCATCAGCAGCTCGTCCGGCAGCGCCTGGAACAGACCAGAGCTCGCCTTGGCATCGATCCCGCTGTCCAAGTACTTGTTGCCCAGCGGCTTGATGCCTAGTGGGTGTGGAGGCACAGGGGCGTCAATGTCTCCGTTTGTCGTTTCTTCTCTTTCTAGATATGACTCAATGTCGCTAGCTGCGTGGTTGAGGCCATTGTCGTTTTCAAAGATGTCCGTTTGCAAGCTGTCAACCGTGCCTGTTGGATCGCCCAGATGCGGCGCCAGCCCGCCGGTGAGGGGCATTGTTGTGGTGCGCGGCGAATGAGGTGGGGTGCTATGCTGTCAGGATGTAATTCATGGATTGTTGTTATTGGATTGGTTTCTTTCTGCGAAATTTGTTGCTGTATGTATCGTGATTACCAGTTTACCTCGAAAAGGCTTCACTTCACTGTGTAAGGCAGGTTGTCCCACCTTCACATGTACTTTTTTTTTCTGCCGTGTTTTTCGCCCATCGCTCTTTCCACCTACAAAAATATAAAAAAGGCGGTCAGTCCTGCTCGTGCCCCGTCACGTGAAGTACATCCCGACTCGTACCTGCTTCTTGCCGCTTTCCATCCAACCCACACGCTAGGAAAGAACAATGCTAGGCCCATTTGAAGGGATTTGCAGGATGTGCGCTTGGAAAGGTTGCAATTTGCTCCGTACAGTGTAATATTATTCCGTCTCAAGTATGTTTATTGTGCATTAGCATCTATAACCTATGACTCTTCGTGTGACTCGTTCCGTAAGATCACGTCTGCAAACAGTCATTATCAGTGGTCCCATTTTGTCTCTTTTAGGAGCTGCTGCCTGATATTGAGTGGTTGCTCCGTGGCGGAAGAACGAAATGATTTAGATACTCTGATAACTTTGGTCCAGATGTATCTTGATGCCAAACGCAACCGGCCAGCCGTCGGCCGCCGTCGTTCCACGCCTCCAAACGCCACTCGGGCCTGTCATATTGAGGATTGGACACGCCTCTGTGTGGCTCTCTATTGGCTCCTTTGCTCCTTCCTTCTACGTCGTACGTTGTGACGATTGCTTCTTGCCTCTTTCTGTACTTTTCCGTCCGTCGTTCTGTTGCTCTTTCCCATTCTCCTGCTTCGTTGCCCGTACCATCGGTTCCATTAATTGCCCCTTTAGGGCTAGCCTTGCTGGAGAGCCCTGTAATTTGTCGTCTCTCACAGGGTCGTCGCAGGGCTCAGCTTGGACCATCAGGCTGCAACACGTCAGGAGGGGCCAAGAGGCCCTCCTGTGAGACTCAGATACGCAGCTGGCCACTACTGCACACTGCGCAGTCCTGGGGCCGTTTCCAGTCGTTTTCTCTCTCAAATCCCTCGCTCGAACTGAATGGTTGCTCGTTTTCTCTGCGATATTAGTGGGGCTCTTGCAGTAGTACCGAGAAAAAAAAAAGTTTTTTCGCCTTGCACTTGCCATCCCACACCTGCAGCAGCGCGGCGGGCGCACCTTCCACGCGCAGAATAGCAAGAAAACAGTACTCGTACACAGTAAAAAAAAACCGCCCCATTCTTTCGCTCCTTCCCTCCCACGCCCCTCCCCACCATCCGCCACTCTCCCTTGGCTCCTGCCTTTTCGCTGTGATTGCCCTCTCTTTCCCTCTCTGCCACTGTTTCCCTTCACTTTTCTGCGCCCCTCATTCAATTCCAGCCAGTCAGGGAAGAAGGCTAGCCAATTTCTCGATTTTTTTTTTGGCACTGGTTCGTCCCTTCCATTCTCGCCTTCCCTCACAAAAACGAAAATTTAATGCTAAAATAAAAAATTCGGGGCAGGAGCGATAGCAGACCGAAGAGGAAAAAAAAATATTTCTTGAGGAAGAAGGTGCCCTCCTGAAAAAATTCTCCCACCCCGAAATCTTTCTGAACGTCTACCAAACACAAACACAACACAAACCACAAACCATCACCACCCGCAACAAGAAAAAACAGGAATCGCTTCCTCTTTTTCTTATCCTGAAATTCCTCTCGTCATTCTTTACGAGAGCCTTTTCAGTTTTTTTTTCCAGTACTCCATTTTTTAAACAACAAGTTTCCACCAGGAACCGGTTGGAATCCGCAGGACAGATTCAATCTTCCCCCTTGGATTCTCATTCTTTCGCTTCTATCAACTCTTTTTCGCTCCAACCGCCTCTCCCATATCTCTAGATTTCAAGCAGCGCTTGAGATCTAGATTTTCCGCAACTCCTACCGCGAATATGGCTACCGACAAGGGACTCGAGGATGTTCCCGAGGGTGAGTTTCCATCCTCCTTTTTCCCCTCCCCGGCACTTGTGATCTCGCTCTTTTTTCTTTTCCTTATCGGCATTCATCGAACTCTTTTGCGCGCATCACGGCCATCTCCATCATCTTCTCTGGTGTCTCTGGTTCTCTCTTTTTTGTCTGTCTGCTCTCAGTTTGCGCGCATCTCGCGGGGGCTGGGAGTGGGCATCAGAAAAGGGGGGTCAAGGGGAGACAGGGAGAGTGCGAGGAGGGGCCATGGCCAAGATGGGGCGGAGATGGGGCTCGAGAAGGAAAAAGAAAAGAACGATAAACAAAACCAAGAGACAGACACACAATGCGATAAGGACACCGCTGACTTATTTTCTTCCCCTCCCAACAGGACAGATCGAGTCTAACTACGATGAGACCGTCGACTCGTTCGATGACATGAACCTCCGGGCCGACCTGCTCCGCGGTGTCTATGCCTACGGTTTCGAGCGCCCGTCCGCTATCCAGCAGCGCGCCATCATACCCGTCATCAAGGGCCACGATGTCATTGCTCAGGCCCAGTCGGGTACCGGCAAGACTGCCACCTTCTCCATCTCGGTTCTGCAGAAGATCGACCCCGAACTCAAGGCATGCCAGGCCCTGATCCTCGCCCCCACCCGCGAGCTGGCCCAGCAGATCCAGAAGGTCGTTGTCGCCATTGGCGACTTCATGTCCATTGAGTGCCACGCCTGCATTGGTGGCACCAGCGTCCGTGAGGACATGAAGGCCCTCCAGGACGGCCCCCAGGTCGTCGTCGGTACCCCCGGCCGTGTCCACGACATGATCCAGCGCCGCTTCCTCAAGACCGACAGCATGAAGATGTTCGTCCTCGACGAGGCCGACGAGATGCTGTCTCGCGGTTTCACCGAGCAGATCTACGACATCTTCCAGCTGCTGCCCCAGTCGACCCAGGTCGTTCTGCTGTCGGCCACCATGCCCCAGGACGTCCTGGAGGTCACCACCAAGTTCATGCGCGACCCCGTCCGCATCCTGGTCAAGAAGGACGAGCTGACCCTGGAGGGTATCAAGCAGTTCTACATTGCCGTTGAGAAGGAGGAGTGGAAGCTCGACACCCTCTCGGATCTGTACGAGACCGTCACCATCACCCAGGCCGTCATCTTCTGCAACACCCGCAGAAAGGTCGACTGGCTCACCGACAAGCTGACTGCCCGTGACTTCACTGTCTCGGCCATGCACGGTGACATGGACCAGGCCCAGCGTGACCTGATCATGAAGGAGTTCCGCTCGGGTTCGTCCCGTGTCCTGATCGCCACGGATCTGCTGGCCCGTGGTATCGATGTCCAGCAGGTTTCCCTGGTCATCAACTACGATCTGCCCGCCAACCGCGAGAACTACATCCACCGCATTGGTCGTGGTGGTCGTTTCGGTCGTAAGGGTGTTGCCATCAACTTC
This sequence comes from Sporothrix pseudoabietina, assembly GCA_019925295.1. Lineage (NCBI taxonomy): Eukaryota > Fungi > Ascomycota > Sordariomycetes > Ophiostomatales > Ophiostomataceae > Sporothrix > Sporothrix pseudoabietina. The sequence continues at coordinate 473,758 of JADHKS010000007.1, forward strand.
GTTACCGCTGAGGACGTCCGCATGATGCGCGAGATTGAGCAGTTCTACAGCACCCAGATTGAGGAGATGCCGATGAACGTGGCCGACCTGATCTAAGGGAAAACAAGACCTATTGTCTGAGAAAAAAGATTACCCCCCAAACAAAAGAAGGGAGAAGACAAAAACCCCTCTCGCGGTGTGGATGAGAAAGACCATCGATCTGAGGAGAAAGAGAAAAGAAGAAAGACTGAGACCCAGCATTTAGAAACAATTGTTTGATTTCCTTTTTTTTATTCCTTGACCTCTCTTTTCGATTATTGTCTTTTGCACTCTACATCCTTGTTTCCTTTGTTTCCTCTTCTTTTTGTTTCCTCTTCTTTTTCTCACAACTCTTTTTACTCGTTTTCTTTCCTGTCACCTTTTATTTCGCCAACACCTGTCCCCCAACAACAACTTTAAAAGTCCGTTAATTTTCCAAGTACCAAGAAAGAAAGCAACAAAGCCCACCAACAGTCAACAACCAAAAGAACAAGAAGAAACACGCGCAACACAACAAAATTACACATGCCACGACGCTCGACGACGAAGACGAACATACAAACTCTGAACACGACGTACGACTTACGACGGCGAACGACGGTGCATGATAATGTTGTGACTTTATAAACTCTTCTTTTTTATTTGTTTGTTGGGCGTTTTGGTTTGGGTCTTGTCATTTTTCTATTCTTTGTTTCTTTGCAACTGTCAATCCACCACTGTGTCTTTTTGTCCTTTTTTTTCGGAACCTTGTAACGCTCTCACAACTAGATCGACTTTGACCGGCGGTCTCTTTCGCGGGACGTTTTGTTCTTTGTTACCAGTTTTATCTCGGTTCTATTTTCCTTTTTTTACTACTCGACTGAATTTATTGTCTTGTGTTATCTTTTACTTTTTCCTATCGTGGTTTATCAAAAAGAAATCACTCTCCGTATTTTCTTCGTATTTTCTTTTTTACTCGCTGTGTTTTCGTGTATGAAGGCCGTTTCGGTTTCGGTTTCTTTTCCTAAATTTTTCCAACTTTTCTGTCATGAGGCTTTTGTGTCTTTTCATAATCCTTCTTTCTCTCCGGCCAAACTCGGAAGCCGTCATTAAAAGAACACAATACGAAACAGCTTTTTACTCTGCCAACAAGAAAAACCGACAGATATCCAACGCAACCACCAAACTCTCAACAGCCTCGCTTACGATACGATCCGTCTTTTTTTTCTTGTTTGCTAGTATTTTTTAGTATTTTTTACATGCCATCATTCAAAGGCGTCAACTGGGGTTCCGACAATCGGGTTTGCTTTCTGCTTGTTAGAAGAAAAAGAAGAACAAAAGTAGGCCAAAAAAATCACAGGAAATGTTCAATTAAATATGTGCACGTAAAGTGAAGTGAATAAATGCACACTGTATGTGACAAGGTATAGCCTGTAGAGACTGGATTCAATACCGCCATGGAGCCTTGTGGTCGTCGATATAAATAGACATGTTTCTCTTGTGGCCATTCTTTGTGTGTTCCAGTGTCTCGGTAAAGCCAAAAATCGAGGCAGATCAGATCTGGTGGAAGAGAAGAAAGGAGGCTGTTGACTGAGAGGTTCCCAAAATAGGGAACATGCAAGCTACGGAGCAATTACAGCAGCCATGGTGGCCTGAGCCCACTAAATAAGCCCTGCAGCCCCTGGTCTAAAACAGTCCTCTGCCCCCAAAATCCCACAATCGAGTGCCGCGCACGCCCCCAGGAGGGCTTACAAGCTGACCAATTATGAACTACAGTACAGCTCCCTCCCTAGCTTCGCAACCCCAAGCTGAACCAAGCCCAGGCTAGCCCAGTCCAGCCCAGTCCAGTTCCAGCCTTTTCTCTCCTCACAGCAAGGCACAGCCTGTGGGCGGCCGGCACGCCCTGCTGGTTGCTCACGCCCTGCTGGTTGCTCTTGCCTTGTTTCTTTTCGTGTTCGCAACTTCGCATCCTTCCCTCTCTCTTCTCCAACCTGCACTGCACTATATCTCCACCATACAGCATTTTCGACTTTTAACACAAACACCACCGACTTTGCAGCTGGTTCTTCTTTATTGTCATCGATCATCCTTTTAGTTCTCGCAATCCTCTCCGACTCAATTGACTCCCCCTTCTACTCAACGACCTACCTACCCACCCTCCTCGACAATGACTGCCAACATGGACGTCAGCCTGGACGAGATCCTCGCCGAGCGCAAGGTAGCCAATTCTTTCTCTACAGCCGTCTTTTAGTACAGCACTGACAACCCAGACCGAGCGTCGCGGCAACCGTGGCCGTGGCGACAGAAACAACGACCGCAGCGACTACCGCAACGACAGAAACGGCGGCCGCAACGGCGGCGGACGGCGCGACCGTGACCGGCGTGACGACTACCCGCGCGACGGAGTCCGAAAGGTAGGCACACTGGCGGCAGACGAGATAAGCAAAAGACGAGCCTGTGCTGACCATCTAGGTTTCTACTCCCACATGAACTGCGACTCTTCTCACACCCTCACAGAACGGCGCCACTGACATGACCGACCTCTTCCCTCCTCCTCTACCTATAGTCCTACCGCGACGAGCCAAGAAAGATTGACGAGTAAGGACTGCTTTTTTCTGGAAAGAAGACATGACGATGCTGGGCAACAGCTAACCTCGCTGCAGAGAATGGGTCCACGACCGCTACGACAACAATGGTACACTCGGCTTTCCCCGTTGACACCGACTACGTCGCACGTCCTAACAGCTCCTTAGACTCCGACCACCCCGTCAAGTCCTCGCGCAACCGCGCTTCGCCGGAGCGGTAGGTCCAGTCTCTTCCTGTATCCTTCTTTTTTTTTTTTTTTTTTTTTGGTTTGTTCTTTTCTAACGAGCGCAGCACCCGCGGCACCCGTGTTCGCGTCGACAACCTCCACTACGATTTGACGAAAGACGACCTCGAAGGCCTCTTTAGCAGCATCGGCCCCGTCGCCAGCGTCGACCTCGTGTACGACCGCGCCGGCCGCTCCGAAGGTACCGCCTACGTCACCTACCACGAACACGACGACGCCCGCGCCGCCCTCCGCGAATTTGACGGCGCCAACGCCAAAGGCCAGCCCATTCGGTTGTCAATTGTCCCCGCCGGCGGCCGCGGCGGCGGTGGTCGGGGAGGCGGCAATGCGGCTCTCGGATCGGGCCGTCCTCTCGCAGATAGAATCTCACGGCCACGGAAACGGAGCGACAACAATGGAGGTGATGACGAAGACGATGAGGGCGACGACGGCCGGACGAGCCTGGCTGTGGCGGCGCGCCGGGGTATCGACCGGTACGTGCCCGGGTCTGGGTCGTCGCGCAATAACAACAACAACAACAACGACAACAGTGGCCGCCTGTCGCGGTCGCGCAGTCCTGCACCGCGACGCCGCGATGGCGGTGGCGGCCGTCGTCCTGGCGAGCGGCGAGGCGGTGGGCGCAATGGCCGTGGCGACAACCGGAACGACGGCCAGAACGGCCGCGGCGGTGGCGATGGCCGCCGTCCGCGCAAGACACAAGAGGAGCTGGATGCGGAGATGGCCGACTATTTTGTGGAGGGCAGCAACGGCAACGGTGCGGAGGCCGGCGACAGTGCTGCGTCTGCACCTGCCACGGCGGCACCAGCAGCTGCTGCCGCGCCGGCAGACGATGGTGATGATACCGATATGATTCTGTAAAGGCCAGCAGCAGAGTTTGGAAAGTTGACAGCAGAACAGCAGAACAGCAGTTTGGAGTGTATAATGCAATCAGGATGGAAATTACATAAAAACAGGATCGGTTACAGCAAACAGAAAATCAAAGAGTACGGGATACAGGTCCCATTACCCGTCTATATATTACCCATATATGCATATGTACTCCGCATGTATCATGGCAAATGTTGGTCAGTCTTGTCCCGTATCTATCGTTGCGTCATTTCCGTCGTGTATTAAATGTACAGAGTACGTCGTGTGCCTCCCTCCGTCTCTTACAGCAACGTCAACAGCACATCCCCACGGACTCGTGCCTTGAGCGTAACTTCAATCTCGAGATTCATTTTCAGGTGGACAGCCAGTTTCGCTCGTGGCGGCGCTGTGCCTGGTGGCAACGGCAGCGGGTTCATTATGGGCGCGAGGGAGGACAGTGGCTGTAGGTCGAGCAGCGGTGCCTGGTTCGGCCGTGTCTTGATCGGCTCGAGGGAAGTCGAGGATGGGCCGTTGTTGTTGGGAGGAACCTTGGCACGTAGCCGACGAGTTTGTGTGTGAAAAGTGTCCAGCGGCGCAACCGAGAGGTGGTGGGAAGGAGAAAAGAAGGAGGAAGAGGAGGAAGAGGAGGAGGAGGAGGAGGAGGAGGAGGAGGAGGTGTAGGCCATTGACTGTGGGCGGGGTCTTTGAGGTAGTCTAGCCCGTGTCTGTAGCTGTATCGGGTCTGGTGCTCTTGTTTGTGTTTGTGGCCGTGGATGTGTTTCTGCTGTCGGCGGGTTGGATTGTGTCAAAGGTCTGCCTGTCCTTGACAAGGCTGACGGTGATGGTGATGGGCTGACATTCAAGCTGTCGTCGGAATTCTCGTCATCGTCGCCGCCGCCTGCATTGCTGCTTGGATTGTCTGAAGCAACGCTGACGTTGTTTTGGTCATCACCATGTACGGCCTCGTCGGCCGGCGCATTGGAAGTCATGTCGATAGATGCTGGATGTGGAGATGTATGGAGAGTGTGGTGGGTCGTGTAAAGAAAGAGATGTCGAGACAAGGACGACCGGAATCGTCGCTTTATATGTCGACGAGAGTCAGAATGTCTCTCTTTTTTCTTTTTGTTTGTTTTTGTTTCTTCTTTCCTTTTGAAAGGCAATGATCGATCGGTAGATTATAAGTTGAGATGCAGGTGCGGTACAGGAGTTGATTCGTTCATGCATGAGTAGGTAGCGTACGTCGTAGAAGAGGCAATATATGGAGAATGCGAGATGGAAGAAAAGGGGAGGGATCAGAGCGTACTCTCTCCGTACAGGCTTTGGAAAGGCTGTCAAGGGTCGAGACCAGTTAACTAAAATGGGAAGGAACTGGTGATGTAAGACAGTAAGGACTGGTGATGCGGTCTCGGCTATTTTTGTATGGGGAAGAAATCCGGTTTTTTGGCCAAAGCAACCTCCCCAGCTCCCCCAAATGAGAACAAGAATGGCTGTACCACACCCAAGGGCAACCCGTACTCAGCCGTGAGAGGCGAGGAAAATATAAATAAAGATAAAAAAGTGAGAATGGAGGTTTTACCATTTTGATTGAATAAAATGATGGATAATAAGATGGCTAATTCCATTGTTGTTTTGTTGATTTATCGCCGTGTACACGAGTATCCTTGTAACCACGTTACCACATATACCACCAAGCTTTAAATCACAAATAGAAAAGGGAAAAGGATCAATCAGTAATTCTCCGTTTGTTTATTAAGCTTTATTTTTATGGATCTTGTTAATTTAAAAGAAGTTGTTTTCAGATTATTCGGTGTTTTTTCTTCTTTTTTATCAGTGATTTTCAGTAATTATTTATCAATTCTATTAAAAAAAAATGAAATCCAACATTTTATTTCATGTGAAACGTCCAACGGCATCACAACATCTGCACAATCGGCAAAGGACGAGTAAGGGAGCGCCGTAAACGACGGGAAGACACCTTGGTCTGGATGCTCCTTCGTCTTCCCCTTTGGGCACTCAATGATCGCCTTGGTGGCCAAAGTGACAAAAACAGGATATGAGCGTAGAGAAGGACGTCCAGATCGGCATATGTTATAATATTTTTCGACTGTCGACTGTCCGTTGGCTGTCAGATGCCGACACGTACTGACCGTTGCAAACGCCAAGGTCAATGTACAACCGTCTATCAAGCTTGCAGATGTTGTGCATTCTTAAGCCTTGATATATCCAGTCCGTCTCACCTTGAGTGATCTTGCGAAGAATATATGAGGGAGCCTTTCTATCCGGTGAGCCGTAACAGGATTTATCGTTGGACAAGACAAACATTGTGAGTATTATAGCAAGCTTTGAACGAATAGGCATCCTTTCCTAGTACGTACAGTTGAATGTTCGCTGGAGTAAAACAGCAAGAGCGGAGAATGACTGAAAACCGACGAGCGGGCAGAAACGACGGAACAAAAAAACAAAAAACAAAAACAAAAAACAAGCGGCCGCCCGGCATAACCTCGTACTCGTAATCACAGACACCGCTTACTCCTCCTTCTTTTGCTTCTTCTGCTGCTTCGCCTCCAGACCCTCGGCCATGGCCGCCGCCACATCCTCGGCTGTCCGCCCCCGCTTGCGCTGGCCGATCTTTTCTTGTCCCAGCACCGTATCCTCGGCCACGGCCTTGAAGACGCCCGCTGCACCCCGGAACAGGTCGGGCGCAAACCCGGCTTCCTGTGAGAATGTGTCGCTAATCTCTTCCATTTCCCGCACCCACCGATACGCCTTGGGGGCCATGCCCGTCAGGGCAGCCTCTGTCTGCTTCACACGGCCGGGCACCAGCGAGCCCATGACCCACTGCAGGTCCTCGAGCACGCCCAGCTTGTGCGCCGTCGTAAACGCCTGGATGGCAATCGCCGAGTAGCCCTTGGACATGGCGGCGAAGCACATCTTGAGACCACTGGCCGAGCCAACCTTGTCGGCAATGTGGCGGCTGTTGAGGGCCGTGGCGAGTGTTGGAAAAGCGTCCAGGTTGTGCGGGCCGGACGTGGGCATGAGCGGACGGTACCACTCGAGAGGAGCCGAAGCGTCGGACGAAATGGTTCCTCCTGACGCAGTCTTGCCATCTTTGTCTGTGTCCGACGACGACGACGACGACGACGGCGTCACGACGGGCGGCGTGGCCGCGGCTGGCCGTAGCTGTGGAGGCCCGCCCAAAATACAGCCGTCAACCAGGTGAACGGGCGGCTGCGTCCCTGCCGCCGCAAACAGTCCGGCAATCGTCTTGCACGTCGACGGCGCCACAGCGTTCATGTCGGCGAAATACAGCGGCTTGTCGGCCGGGCGCTTGGCTTCTGGGAGGGCATCGACGATCCGCTGGGCCGTCTCGATGGCGTCGCGCGGGGGCACCACGGAAAAGATAATGTCGCAGTGGGCAGCCAGGGCGACATCGGACGGCAAAACGCCGACTTTGGCCGCCTTGGCGCGGTCGACGGTTTCTTGGCTGCGGCCAGTGACGTTGGTTGCGACAGAGAAGCCGTTGGCGATGAGCAGCTTGGCGATGCCCATGCCCATGTCGCCAATGGACAGGATGCCCACCTTGGCGAGGGGTTGTGAGGCCATGGTGAGGGTGGGTATGAAAGAACAAAAATAAAATGACAAAAGCACGACGTAAATGGGGGAGAATGAGAGGCTATAAAAGAACGGACTGAAATCGGAAAGAGCTCTCCTCGATGTTGCGAATCCGCTATGAGATGGTGTAAGACACAGGGGGGAAGGAGCGACAAGGGTCTAGCTCTAACATGGGTGCATTACATAAGAATGCGGGCGGCTGCAATTTGGAGGGGTTTAAAGGTAGTCTAAAAGGTCTCTTAAAGGCTTGTTTTCGCGGGTTTCTCTTCTTGAATTTTCACTTGGTTTTATGTCCGCTGTGTTCGCCGAAAGACGGACTGTCAAGTGTTTTCTGTTTTCTGTTTTCTGTTTTCTGTTTTCTGTTTTCTGTTTTTGACTCTGAAATTGTCTCTTCTTTTGGTATGTTTCTTGAGCTGAGATGCTTTGTCTCTTGATTGCTGCCAGCTTATCCGTCGGCCGTTTAAATATATTAGAAGGAGAGTTGGGAAAACAGAAAATAGCCGATGATTTGCTGAAAAAACTATCAGCCGTAGAGGTGTGGAAGGAATCGGACTCTAAATTCAGTCCCGGCCTTTCCCCGTCTTTCTGAAAACTGCAGTGGAAAGAGTGGAAAGAGTGGAAAGGGGAAAGGATAGACCACTAAAGCGGGTGTATGCTTCCCCAGACATAAGCACTAGGTGCATCCAGCTTGGTGCGGGTCAATGGTCTGCTTTCAGTGTCCGCACCACGACCTCGCGCGACTGCGGACAAGAAGATGCCGTGGTTCGAGACGGCACCGAAATGGTTGTGGATCAATGCGATACTTTCTCCAGAAGCAGCACTGCTGTCCAGAATGGGCGGGCTGCCGTCGTAGCCGGCTTGGGCGCCGAGTGCAATCGACCACGTCTCGGGACTGGCGTCGGCATTCGAGGTCACTGCCTTTGGTTCACTCTGGAGGCCCAAAGGCGCCACGAAAAACTGCACATATGCCCCTGGCATAGCCACGCCGTCCACGCCGCTCTCTTCACTGGCTTCTCCCGCTGCCGCTTCTGCTTCGCTGACCTGCCGTCCCACGAGCGTCTCGTTTTTGAACGAGCGGATGAAGCTGAGCATGGCCTCGTCGTCCATTTCCTCGTCGCGGCGCTCTTCGCCGAGAATTTTGTGTAACTGGGATGAATCACCGTCAGACTCAACAGACGACAGACTGGCCGCTGCAGGATGGCTCATCTGGGGATCAAGTGAGAGCAGGCCTTGTTTCAAGCCCCAACCACCACCGCCGCTCACTGTAGATGTCAGTACCAGAATTTCAGAGACGGTATGCAGTACACTGGTGTTTTCTTACAAATTCTGTGCAGACGGCAGCCTGCGGCCAACAGCTCTGTAAAGTATGCCGACGCCTGCGCCGCTGCTTGCTGTTCGGCACCAGGCGCGTGGTCTGCATCGCCGGCCAGAGCATCCAACGCCGACTCCTGCCGAGACTGCAGCTTTGCCTTTAGCTGCTCGTAAAAGGGCACAACCTGTGCCGGGATCACGAGACCCCAGACAGCCAGCGCGCCGTCTTCCAGAGCCGGCGTTGCCCGCCGCCGGGCCTTGAGCAGTGCCGGAATATCCGCCTCGAGCTCGCGAGCCGCAGGGATGGGCTTCCCCGTCTTCTTGTCATACACCTGCCGCACAATGTTGCCCAGCCCGGACGCAATCTTGAGCGGCTCGGACAGGGGAAACAGGGGAGTGGACACGCTCGTCACGGCCTCTGCTGATGATGGTGTTGGTGCCACAATCAGCTGGTGCTCGCGAGACTCTTGAGTCCTCCTCTGGAAGCCGCTCTCGGACGATGCCCACAGGCTAGCCAGCAATGTCGACCGCCGACCATTTTGGAAAATTGTGTTGCTGAGAGGCAAGGCGACCCGGAGCGATGCACTCTTCATTTCGCCCCCCGTCAACGGCGGCACCTCTACTGTCACGGCCGCGTCCTTGTCTAGATCACTGCCAATTGACCCTCGACTGCTCCGGAGTGTTGTCCTGTCGCCATCGCCCCGCCAGACGCCGGGCAGAAGCTTGTCCGTGTTGCCATACGCAATCGACAGTCCCGACACGGGCGGCCGCTCGTTGTTCGGGCCGCCACTCTCTGGACATTGTGGAGATGCAAGAGCGGCCACGACTGCACACAAGACACTCGTCTCATTTTGTCCCTGACTCAATGGTAGCTGGCCCAAGAGATCGCCCAAAAACGCCTCGTCGTCGAGCCACGTCGCGAAATCAGGCGATGCAAGGATCACGGTTGCATTGTCGGGGCTGTCTGGTGGTGGAGCCGTGTTCTGTGCGGCCAGCACGTCTTTTCGCGACCGGATTGTGTCGAGGAGAGCATCCTGCGTTGTTAGTCGTTGGACTCATGTTGCAACCTGATTGGTGCTTGACTTACTTTGGATGTGGACGGCGATGCCGCGATTGTGAATTGACCGCTTAGACGAGTTTGTGTCGACGAGAACCAACGCACACATCGTGCTGCGGCATTGGTATTGCAGCACGGCCGAGAAGAAGCAACGGCCGCGGCCAGCCGAGGGCGCAAGGCTGAGACGGAGAGCGTCATAACAGCTCGATTGTGAGTCTCTTGAAAAGAAAGAAAAATGGAGACAGAAAATCAGAAATTCAGAAAACCAGAAAACCAGAAAATCAAAAGTTGATGGAGAACTTTGAATTGAGGAGTAAAGGAGGGTTGTCAATTAAAGTAGTAGTCACAAAATAGGCCGTCGACACCCACCCGGCTCCGATGTAAGAGTCTCCGCTAGTTTTCTTCTCCGTCTTTCACCGTTTCACGTCACGAGCTGCCTGAAGCTATTCAGAGTTTTTCAAGACGGAGCAATTACGAGGTACGAACTACAGGTCGCAGATTAGTACACAGACCTAACAACCTTACACCGATGGGGCCCTAGAGCTAGTGTTCTGCAGCGGCCTCACCTGCCGTTTGCAGCTGTTGGGACAAGACAACGGCAGGCACGCTCGCACACAGGTACAGGCACTTGCCCCTTTCAGCAGCCAATTGGCAGTCGTTGCCGTCGCCATTGGCTCCTTCCATTGGCCACTTTGCCTTCACCGCCTGCCCTTTCCCGTCATTTTATTGCCCTTTCCCCGCTGCTACCTGCCCCTCACAGCTATCTGTAATAAAATAATGCTTCAGAAAAGTCGCAGAACGGCAGGTGCGACCACCACCAAGCGACTGCCAAAACCACACCAAAATACACCAACGGCACCAAAAAAGCGTGACTCAGAAAAAGTGTGACTCGCCCTAAAACAGCCCGCTCCAAAACGAAAACGAAGATATCTCGAAATCGAGAAACTAGAAAAGAAGGCTGAACCGATACTTCCTCCGCTTTTTTTCTCTCTTTTTTCCGTTCTCGTCCCCCAGACCCATTGTCTTTTGACGCTTTGCTCTTTTCATACGAGCCTCCTGTGTTTCTACTTCGAGGACGCCAAAACGTCGTCCTTTCGCATCTTCCGCGCGCTTCTGGTGCGCCCGTCACCCGCAACAACCCGGACACTCTTCCGTGCACGTGCAACTATGGCGACAAGTGAGTGAGACCGTGGTGGAGGAGGCTGATAGATGGCCCTTTATGCTGTGACGTCGACTAACCACCCGTGTGCAGACCCCCCTGCCGAGGCCCCGCCTGCCCAGGGCGATGCGGCCGCCCCGAAAGTCAAGTCCGACAAGGAGATTGAGCGCGATCGCAAGAAGGCCGAGAAGCTTGCCAAGTTCCAGCAGAAGCAGGCGGCCCAGAAGGCTGCTGCTGCGGCTTCGGCTGCCAACACCGACCCGGCTGCCGCCGCCGCCGCCAACGAGAAGAAGGCCAAGGCCAAGGCTGCCAAGGCCGCCGCCGCCGAGGAGACGCTGGCTCCCTATGTCAACGACACGCCCGCCGGCGAGAAGAAGCGTCTGCGCCCGTTCGACGACCCCTACTACAAGTCGTACAACCCTGTGGCCGTCGAGAGTGCCTGGTACGAGTACTGGGAGAAGGCCAAGTTCTTTGAGCCCGAGTTTGGCGCCGACGGCAACGAGAAGGAAAAGGGCCGTTTTGTCATTTCCCACCCGCCGCCCAACGTCACGGGCTCGCTGCACATGGGCCACGCTCTCGGCGACTCGCTGCAGGATATCATGATCCGCTACTACCGCATGAAGGGCAAGACCACTCTGTGGCTGCCCGGCTGCGATCACGCCGGTATTGCCACCCAGAGCGTTGTCGAGACCATGCTGTACCGTCGTGAGGGCAAGACCCGCCACGATGTCGGCCGCGAGGCTTTCATTGAGAGGGTCTGGGACTGGAAGACGCAGTACCACGCGAACATCAACAATGCCCTGCGCAAGATGGGTGGCTCCTTTGACTGGTCGCGTGAGGCCTTCACCATGGACGAAAACCTGAGCGCTGCTGTCCAGGAGACGTTTGTGCGTCTGCACGAGGAGGGCACCATCTTCCGTGCCAACCGCCTTGTCAACTGGGACTCCAAGCTCAACACGGCTCTGTCCAATCTCGAGGTCAACAACAAGGACCTGCCTGGCCGCACCCTGCTCGATGTGCCCGGCTACGCCAAGAAGGTTGAGTTTGGTGTCATTGTCCACTTCAAGTACCAGATCGAGGGCTCCGACGAGACCATTGAGGTCGCCACCACCCGTCTCGAGACCATGCTCGGTGATACGGGTATCGCCGTCCACCCCCAGGACGAGCGCTACAAGCACCTTGTCGGCAAGCGTGTGACGCACCCCTTTATCAAGGACCGTGTCATGGTCATTGTGGCCGACGACTACGTTGACCGCGAGTTTGGTACTGGTGCCGTCAAGATCACCCCTGCCCACGACGCCAACGATTTCGCCATTGGTGAGCGCCACAAGCTCGAGTTTATCAACATTCTGACCGACGATGGCCTGATCAACGAGTTTGGTGGTCCCTACGCCGGCCAGAAGCGCTTCGATGTGCGCTACGCTATCGCCGAGGACCTCAAGAAGCTGGGTCTGTACGTCGACAAGAAGGACAACCCCATGGTCGTGCCCCTGTCGGAGCGCAGCAAGGACGTTGTCGAGCCCCGCCTCAAGCCCCAGTGGTGGATGCGCATGGGCGAGATGGCCCAGATGGCCGTCCAGGCCCTCGACGACAGCAAGTTCAAGATCAAGCCTGAGTCCGCCGACCGCAGCTTCCGCCACTGGATGTCCAACATCACCGACTGGTGTATCTCGCGCCAGCTGTGGTGGGGCCACCAGTGCCCCGTGTACCTGGCCCACTTTGAGGGCGAGGAGGAGAGCGACGCTGGCGACAACTCGCGCTGGTTTGCCGCCAAGACCGAGGAGGAGGCGCTGGCCAAGGCTACCAAGGCCTTCCCCGGCAAGACCATCCGCCTTGTCCGCGACGAGGACGTGCTCGACACCTGGTTCTCGTCTGGTCTGTGGCCCTTCTCGACGCTGGGCTGGCCCAAGGAGACGCCCGATTTCGAGAAGCTGTTCCCTACCTCCATGCTCGAGACCGGCTGGGATATTCTGTTCTTCTGGATTGCCCGCATGGTCATGCTGAGTCTGAAGCTGACTGGCAAGGTGCCCTTCTACGAGGTGTACTGCCACCCGCTCGTCCGTGACTCTGACGGCCGCAAGATGTCCAAGTCGTTGGGTAACGTCATCAGCCCGCTCGACGTCATCTCGGGCATCAGCCTCGAGGAGCTCAACAACTCGCTGCTCAAGGGCAACCTCGACCCCCTCGAGGTGCAAAAGGCCATCAAGTACCAAAAGTCGGCGTTCCCCCAGGGTATCCCCGAGTGTGGTGCCGACGGTCTGCGCATGTGCCTGGCCAACTACGTCACCGGTAGCGGCGACATCAACTTTGACATCAAGGTCATGCACGCCTACCGCCGCTTCTGCAACAAGATCTGGAACGCCTCCAAGTTTGTGCTTGGCAACCTCGAGGCCCACAGCACCGGCGCGGCCAGCTTCCAGCCGCGCGCCAAGCGCACGCTGGGCGGCCACGAGTCGCTGGCCGAGCTCTGGATCTTGGCCAAGATGAACAAGGCCGCCAAGGAGATTGGCCATGCCGTCGAGGAGCGCGAGTTCAAGAACTCGTCCAATGCTCTGTACAACTTTTGGTACGCTGAGCTCTGCGATGTCTTTATCGAGAACTCAAAGGCCATTATTTCCGACGGCACCCCCGAGCAGCGCGAGTCCGCTCTCCAGACGTTGTACAGCGCCCTCGAGGCTGCTCTGCTGTTGAGCCACCCCTTTTTGCCGTTCATCACTGAAGAACTGTGGCAGCGTCTGCCCCGGCGCCCCGAGGACAAGACCCCCTCGATTGTCGTGGCCTCCTACCCGGAGTACGACGCCCAGTTCGAGAACCCGGCTGCCGAGGCTGCCTACCAGCTTGTTCTCGATGTGTCCCGCGGTATCCGGTCGCTCGTGGTCGAGTACCCCTTCCCCAAGGATGTTGCTGTTGAGGTCTTTGTCCAGACCACCACCGACGATGCCCACGCCACCGCCACCCAGGAAGTGCCCGCCATCCGCTCGCTGCTCGGCAAGGCCGGCGGCAACGCCAAGATTACCGTGTTGGCACCCACCGATGCCCGCCCGGTCGGCTGTGTCGCTGTCCAGGTGTCGGGCACGGCCTCGGTGTATCTGCACGTCAAGGGCCATGTCGACCTAGACGCGGAGATCAAAAAGGCCCAGACCAAGCTGAGCAAGGCGTCGGCCAACGCGGCCAAGACGCGCAAGCTGGTGGGCGATGCCACGTACAAGGAGAAGGTGGCGGCGGCGACGCAGGAGGCGGACCAGCAGAAGCTGGCAGAGCAGGAGAGCGAGGTGCAGCAGCTGGAGCAGACTGTGCAGCAGTTTGAGGCCCTGAAATTGGAGTAGACAGAGTTGCGGTTGGCTACGGAGTACCGAAAAAAAGTAAAAGGGAGTAGGAGTGGTATACATGTGTGCGCACATGATATAGGTATCCAATAGTTTATTTGACTTATTTTAGATGTTCAAGGTGGAATGAAATACGAGGCATTTTTAAGAAAGAGAAGAAAGACTCAGACATGAGTAATTTGTGTGAATATTGTGTATGCTATTGACCTGGTGTGATTTTATTGATCCTATCCGAGCAAGAACAACGCAAGAAGACAACGTAAGAACAAAACACCCGACCCAGAACAGAAAGCAAAGAAACAAGAAGAAAACCACGAAAATCAACGAGGACATAAAAAAAAGAGCGCCTCAAAGGTGTATGTACAAAAAAAACTCGCTGAGCGAGAAGAAGGTGGTGGACACTACATGTCTAGTGAATGTCGAAAAGTGAAGAAGACGAAAGAAAAGGAGAAAAAAAAATAAGACCGTTATTGTATGGGTATCAAAGTTCTTGGTAGAGAGGGCTCAGACTGGGGCGGCATCATTCCCTACAGCAGGGGCTTCTCGGTCGGGCCCTCGTCCGTGGCCGAGGCGACAAAGTCGGCAATGGCCTCAAAGTAGCCTTCCTCGAGCACACTGCTATTGTGGTCGCCCAGCGGCAGCGGCTTCCAAATTTTGTTGGGCGCTTGGGAGAGATCATACAGCTGGCGCATGTGGCTCGGCGGCACGATTTCGTCTTTGAGGCCGCTCAAAAACAGAATAGGCACTTTGGTGATGGTGGGAATCACCGAGTCGCTCGGCCAGACCTGGTGGCACAGCAGTGTCAAGTAGCGAGCCGGCGGCAGGATCTGGGGGATCAGCTTGCGCATGCTCAAGAATGTGTTTTCAAGAATCAAGCCGACAACGTCGCCCTTGGCCTGGTTCTCGGCCACCAGCCGAATAGAGACAGCACCGCCCAGGCTCTGGCCGTAGACGATAAACTTGTGTGTGCTGGTCTCGGCGCGGTTCCGCAAATAGTCGAGGGCCGTCTGGGCGTCGACGTTCAGGCCCGACTCGCCGGGCTCGCCCGTCGAGCTGCCATAGCCGCGGTACTCGAGCATAAAGATGTTGCACCCGACAAGATGGCGGAGCATGCGGGCAATGGGCAGGCGGTGGCCAATGTTGCCTGCGTTGCCGTGGAACATGATGACCGTGGTGCGGGCGTGGCGGCTGTTGCGGGCGTCGCCGGGCCCCCGCGGGCCACGAATGTAAAAGGCCGCGAGCTTCTCGCCATCGTCAGTGGGAATCACGAGCTCTTCAAAGTCGGTGAGGCCAAACTGTTTGGGGCTGGGGATGTCGCTGCGGGCATTGGCCGGGACAGAGGCTGGGTAGATGAGGGATCTAAAAGGAGGAGGGAGTGAGGTTAGCAGGTGCACGTCTGTAGGACGGGGATGTCCCGATAGGCCACAGTCGTGGGACGGGCACTCACTTTTGCTTGAAGTAGAGGAGGGATGTGAGGACAGCAGCGACACCCTAGAGATTGACAGGTCAGTATGAGGCGGACGGCCAACGCGTGTTTTTCAGCACTTTTGCCCGAGGGGCAAGAGGCGACAGGCGATTTCCGTAGAAGAAGTAGAAGAAGAACGTACAGTCGATGCAATAGCCGGTAGGCGCATGTAGGAGGCGGCCGACCCAAGCAGCGAGGCGGTCTGTTCGAGGAAGGTAGCCGTCGCAGCGCCGCCAGCGCCCGAGCCGCCAGAGGGAGGCGAGCTCATGCTCACCGTCGTCGAGTTTGTGGACGTGAGCGTAGAAGCAAACGAGGACGCAGAGGCGGCAGCCGTCAGTTTTGGTCGCGGGGCGTCGAGGCTCTTTGTATTGCGGGTGCTCTTTGAGGGGGTGTTGGGGTTGCTGGAGTTGCTGGAGTTGTTGCTGTCCAGTCCTTTGGACGTTGACCGAAAGTTGAGGCTCCTTGAGAAAGTTGAACGAGAGGTGGTTAGTTTACGTGGACTTTTTAGTGCCTTCCCAGGCTCCCTCATAACTTGTGGTGTGTGGGGGAGAGACAAAAAATAGGAGGCAGCCTTGGAGAGTTGGAGTTTGGAGTTTGGAGTTTGGAGCTTTGCTAGCTTGTGGCCTTGTCTCTCGTTCAACCCTATGCTTCTGCTTCTGCTTCCGTGTTCCGTTGTATCTTGTATCTTGTACTCCGTACACAGTACGAACGTATCGTTTGCTTACGTTTTTCGTCGCATCCAACAGAGACCGATCGCGTCGGCCGGCGCATAGAAATGATAGAGAAGATAAGGGTGACTTTCTTTTTCCCGCCGTTATTTGCTGGAGCTGTTTTTGCTTTTGCAAGATCTTGCTTCGGTATTTGCAGCCTTATAATTTTGCACAAGTTCCTGGTCGAGTTCCGAGAGGTGTCTGACGAAAGATTGCTGCTTGCTAGATCTGTACTTTGTGTATTTCGTGCCCGTACTTCTGAGCTTTGTTCTGTACTTTGTTCTGTACTTCTGTAGGCCGTAGGTAGTAGTCGTCGGTCGGCGAAAAAGTGAGAGCGGTGTGAAGAGGAGGAAGGACTTGTGGTCGTGGCCGGCTGCCGGGCGAAGGTGCAGCAATGGGTAGGACGGACGCGGCGAGTGAGGTGATGAAGATGTCGATTGGAGAGAGTCGAGCTCGTAGGGCAGTAGATGAGGAAGAAGAAGAGAAACGGAGAGAAGGAGAAAAAGAGAAACACAAGGAAAGACGGGCATCGATGCGATGTCGGGTTATTCTGAGACTTACTCAGAGCAAGTGCGTTCGTTCGTTCCTTCTACCCTTGTAAGTTGTGCTTGTATCCTCTCTACTCATCTTTCGCAGGGAAGGAGCACTACGCACAGTGCCTGTGGAGTACAAGTAAATAAAGTCACTTTCAGTTGGTCGCTCTTGCCCTCTTTTGCACCCTCGTGTCTCTCTCCGTAGACTGTGCTCTATCAAAAATACCCCTGGCTCTTGCCCAGATGCAGGACCAAAGAGAGGGGAATTTGCCAGACCGCTTGCATCAACGAGTTTAATGGGGTTTTCCTGCGTCAAAAAGCCCAAAGAAAACGGATGGAGCAAACAAATGTGTGTACGGAGTACTCCGTACTGTGTACAGGCTGTCTGCCCCTGGACGTCTCTTCTACTCAAACGGCGCTATTGAATGCTGGCGATGCGGTGAAGCACAAAGGAAACGAAAGCTGGCTCGAGCTGGGTTCAAGCTGTTGCAGCGGCGCATTTCGAATTCTGCCGGGCCGCGGCTTTTCAGAGGGGCATGAAAAAGCACAGTGACGGAGAGAAATGAAAGGGCAAAAGAGGAGAAGACACAAAAAAAATAGAGGAGAAAGGCGGTCAGAGCGCCTCAGCAGTAAACAAGCGACGGCATGTTGGCTTTTCGGGTGATATTAGCCATCCGGGGGACGCCGCATAAACTGAGAAGCGAGCGAGATGCTCAGGGTTCAAGGGGAGATAGGACAGGGCTTTGAGGCACAGAGACACAGAGACACAGAGACGCAAACGTAGAGAGGCGCAAAGACGCTGTAAGAAGAGTCTTTTGGCGCTTGATAGATGTCCCACTTGATGGAAACGACTGATGTTCGACCAGTCGTTCCTTCCACCAGTTCTCGTTGGCCCGCGCCTTCCGTTTCAACTCGGGCCACGAACATGATCCTCACCGTCTTCTAGAAGACCCAGAAGGAAGGAGCCCAGCCAGAATCAACCTCACCTCATCATGTCATTGAGCAAAATGCCCACGATCTCACCTCACCACCAGCGCCATAGCCATCTTTGTCCTAGGGACAATGTTGTCCACCGAGAGAGAAAGAAAGGATCAAAAGAATGGCTCTCCTGCTCTCCTGTTCTCGAGAGAGTGGCTCTTATGCAAGGTACGCACATTTGACAGTTATGCGCCGCGTTTCTTCTCAAACGGGCATAGAGCCGATTTTCCCTTCTTTGCAATTTAAACGAGCAGCACCAAGAGCACCCCCCGGCACCAATAGGTTTCCTTCTTTACTTCGACAGGGGTATGGTGTTAGCGCCAACACGGAGTCGCGTAGGAGCGCCCCTCGCGACCTTTGCAGCCCAGAAAGTTAAATTAGATTTCCAGTCGCGCATGCGCCCATATCATGAGATGGTGTACTGAGAACAAAAGTGGTGAGAGGACAAGAAGACGAAAAAGGACGGAAAAGGGGAAAACGCGCAAGGGAAGACAAGGATGGTCCCGGATTTGGTGTTATTGGGAGCTAGCAGCTCTCACGACATTTAGCTTGTCGCGATACGACACTTGACTCGCCCAGTTTGCGCTCTCGAAATTACGACGTGACCAGATACCGGGAGCTGACTGCATGGCGAGATTGTGCTATTCCGTATGCTTGTTGACCTTGTGGCGATCGAGAGGGGCAGTCAAGATACTCAGCACGTCGTAGAGCGAGAGAAAAAGGGGGGTAAACGACGTCACCCAGACACGGCGAGCGGCATAGCGAAGGGCAGGCCCGCGATGATGAGACCAGACGAGCAGTGGGAGACTGAGAGACGGACCTGGTCTGCCACGACGGGCCTGGCGGGAGATGGACGACTGCCGTGAGGCCATGAGGCCTAGTACGAGGACGGGAGCACAGGATAGAGTACACAAACGAGATCACAACATACCTGTAAAATTTGGCCACGAGCATGGACACACTTGGACACACATGGACACAGCAGGCACAAAAGGTCATGCGCTCTCAGCTGGTGTCTCCTTTTCCATGCGCACGCCGTCGCTCTCACCACACCACCTTTTCTGCAATGTTTATTTTAGTCTCCTTTCGTCGCGTTCAAAGACGGTCTTTCTGCTGTGTACTGCGTATGCTCCTTCTTGTCAGTCGCGCTGCTTGCGTGGATTAGACGCGCGCCACTTTCAAAGAAAAGGATGTATTTCCTTGTGCTGGCGGGTTCTTTTCGCAGCTCCTCTCGGTCGGTCGTTTGGATCGACTCTGTATACTGCATCTTCAGGGGATGGCCTTGTACGTACGACGTACGGTCCTTGACTGCTTGTCCTGTCGTTCTCTTCCCAGGTGATTTCCAGTACATAAGATAGTTGAGATCGTGCTGCAAAGTGCATGCATACCCGTTATGTACAAAGGGAAAGAACGGGGCCGAGGGGAGAAATAAAATAAAATAAAAGTAGAAAGTTAAAAGGTAAAAATTAATCAAGAGTCTGCGACGTGCTGTCGTATGTGAGGCAGAAAAGCTGAGAGGAGGACGCAACAGGAGAGGGCACGCACATGAAACACTTGCATTCGTAACTTTTCTGAAGGAGCAGAAGAGAGGAAGGGGGCGTGTACGGAAGAGGGGGAAGGAAGAAGGGGAACAGACCTGGGGACGAGCAGGGGGTCACGACGAGCGACGAGCGACTCCGAACGACCCCTCTTGATCTGATGGTGAAGTCTAGCTCTCAGAAGACAAATGGAGTATTTTGAGAAAATCTTTGCCTCAACATTCGATAACTCGTTTGCATTTTTCTCCCCTTGCTTCGTTGCTCATATCTAGTCTGCGCTATCTTAAAAAGACTCTCTGGATTGTTGTTGGAAAAAGAGAGAGAAAGAGAGACAGTAAACGGAGCAAAACGCGAGACGACCATTCTTCATTGAGAAGGAGTATAGGAGAGAAAAGGTTCGAGAGCAGGTGGCGCTAGAATCTAGAATGCGGACGTTGTAGGAAGAAAGGGAGAAGAGCATGGGATAGGCATGGACATGGGTCAAAGATTCCTCAGGGAGCAAAAGCTCACCTCAGAAAGCAACGAGAAGCGAGTGGCTTGGGGGCTGAGGGGCAGCAATCTCTGTCTCGCAGTTATGTGATGAGATGCTCATTGAAATGCGCGCCTGAAAACCGAAAAGACGCGCAATATTCGTTTACCGTTAGGAGGAGATCGTCGAGCAAGACACTTGAAGAGGGAAAGTGGAAAGGGGCCAGGGCGATTTACAAGGTCAAAGGCCAGACGACCGGCAGCTACTAGACAAAGTTGTAGAAAAAGGTGAGCAGCAAGCAAAGACAAACAGAATGGAATTCGAAAGTGCATTGTGTGAAGCTGGCATCCGGTGGCGACACTTGTGCACCTGCGATCATCGGACCAAACACCAAACATATCTCGTGATACACTCGGCCTTGTCGTCTCTTTCCATAGAGGACGGACACATCCGTCAAAGGACAGTCAATTGTCACACCAAAGCTCGAAAACTCGCGTAATCCCATAGAGTTGAGAGGGATAGTCACTTGGCCACCCGAGACACACAGGCACCCTAAATACCCAGATACAAGGTCGAAATATCGATGTGTTGCAGGGCACGAGGACGCAAGATACAAGACGTGTACTGTGTAGGACACACGGCTCTCGAAGCAAGACATTGCGGGAGACGCTACGACGTCCGCGAGGACGCTACAGGATATTGGGCCACGGGATGATAGCATACTGGATATAATATTTCCAAGAATGAATACATCCGTAAAGAAGGGCATAAGATGGGATAGTACGACGTACTTTACAGTTTACACAGCTCAGCTGGTGCACTTACACGGTCCAAATGGAGAAGGTGGCGGAATATTCATGTGTGCTTGTGCCCGTTATGAAGGCGCCTCATCTAAACAGCGATTTATGCATTCTTGGTATTCCTCTTGTTCTTCTTTTTGCCTCCTTATCACATTTCGGCTTTCTTCATATTTTCGCCGTCCCGTCCTCCGTCTCTCTATCCAGTCGCGCGGATCGTCCCCTCCTTTCGCCTCTTTTTTGCTGCATCCACACCCCTCCCTTTCCCGAAGAGAAGAGACCTGCCGACCAGTCAAAAACGGCTGAGGAGTCTTTTTCGGTCTTCCAACCAAAAGCGCCGAATCTCAAAACAATGCCCATCCAGCAATAGAAACGACTGCCCACTACACCATCTCCCGCAAAGCACGTAACAACGGCAGACGCCATAGGTCGAGACAGGCCAAGCCACAGTCGAACTAATAACGACATCTCCCGTACCAATCGGACGGGCCACGACACGGCGCGTCTTGAACGGTTTGCTTTTCTCTCTCTTTTTTTTCCTCCCTCTTTTCTCTCTTTTCTCTCTCTTATTTTCCTCGTCATTTTCTGGATTCTGTCGGGTTTATTTCTTTTTTGTCACGACTATCGAGAAGACGACCAACCAGAGAGCAACGGACGGCAACAAACCTGTATCTTTTGTCGAAACATTCCGCGCTTTAGTTCTTCATGCTCCTTTGTTTCTTTTTCAGCAGCCCAGACACTCTTTTAACCGCACGCATGGGTTGCGCTTTCAGCTGGCATTGTCTGCCGTCTTCGCAGATACACTTTGATACTGATCAGTGATGGCATCCCCTTTTGGATAACTGCATATGCAAGATGCTTCTTCTATCAAATACATCCTGGCCCTGGCCATCTTGCATGCTTTCCTGCAGACATTTGGCTGCTATCTGTTTTCATACCTGTCTTGTCGGCATAGCCGTATCTGCGGCCACTCATATATCACTATCACTATTGAAAGGCGCTCTTCCCTGGCAACAGCGGTGCACGACAGGACGTTTCCTCCTCTCTCCTCTGGGGAAGAACGACAACGCGACGTAGCACAGCAGGTCAAAGTCCGCCACAGATGCGCCCTGCCGTGTGACCACAAGCCTTTGGGCACCGCTGCAGGCGAGCGAGCAAGATACAGTACGTTCGTACCGCTCCTGCCGTTTGTGAGAGCGTCTCTATGCGAATCACGTGATAAAGTAAATATATGAAAAAGGACAACAAAAAATCGCGTTTGACGCATCACAGCATCACCGGCGCAGTGTTGGTGCCAAAGTCAACAAAGGACGTCCCTCTTTGATATGTACCTTTGTACCTTTTAGTCCCATAGTTTGGCTCTAGATTCGATTAGACTGCTGGCTTCTGGCGTCTCCCGCCTGGCTGCTGGCAGCTGCCGTCAAACGGCGTTGCCCAGTGAGACCCATTGGCCTGGAAAAGTGGGTCTGTCAGACCCTTTTTGGGCTTTATTTTTGATTTTTTTTTTCTTCGCGCCTGCCGCCTCTCCACATCGCAAGTGCAGGGCGAGAAAAAAAACTTCAACGACAGGTCAAAACAACAAATCGCTTTCTCTTGCAACAACAACAAATAGCACGGCAAAGCAACCACCCCTTTCCCACAGCACAAGCATCACGAGATTGTGCATAACGGAACGAATTGAACGTCTCTTGTCTCTCTTTCCGACAGCACCGTCATCGCCGCTCGCTCAGCCTCTTTCTCACCGCCTGGCATCTCGTCTGCTTCGTCCGCTTCGTCCAGCAAATCAATATCTCATACTCTTCAGCCTTCTCTCATCTGCCCTTATCACATTCTTGCTGGCTTCACTCATCCCTTGAGCTTTCGTGTTCTTGACCCTTCTCTCCCCCTTTGTCGCTCTCAGTCTGCTTCAGGCAGGTCCCTCTTTCCTTGAAGAACAAGAACGAGACCCCTTGCGTCACCGTCACTGCTGCGTTCTGCCGTCTCAATACTGGCTCTTATTTTCTCTTTTATTATTTTTTGACGTTATTCAATCATCGTCGGAACACCGCCTCGCCTTTTCATCCCTTCTTTTTGTCTTTCTGCCCGGCCCAACTAGCTTTTCCCAAAAACTTGGCTGTGGCCCATTTCTTCGTCCATCGCGCCGCCTATCAGCTCCGTTTTGAGCTTTCGAGTCTTTTGAGCCTTTTTGTCGGTTTTCAAGCTTCGACCATTCAACTCTTTTTGCCCTACGGTAACGTCAAAGGACAACGAAAATCCTGCAAGCCTGCACGCCTGGACCATCTGCACGCCGACAGCGCCTGAACTCCACCTCTTTTCCTTTTACAGGGTCTGAAAGGGCCTCTCTTACTCCGTCTTCTCTGGTATCTTCTCTGATATCTGACGACATATTGCATTCTGCATATTTTCCCTGCTTCCGAGAGGCGAAAAAAGCAGACTAAAACGCACTGCAAAAACCCGAGAACGCTCCAGAAGGCCAGAAACGCAGCACGCCACGAAGCTCATTGGGCATCAACAGCCAATTGGATTTTGCACGCCTTACTTTTCCTGCACGACAGAAGGAAGGAGCAAGCAGAAGCAAAATTTTCTGTCTTCCTCTTTTCTCATTACGGATACCAGTGACGTCTGCCAGCAAAGCAGAACCACAGTCGTTGACTCCGAAGACCGCCGCCCACAGACATCGTTGAGTCAACAAAACCCGCCCGCCAAAAAACGTCGACGAATACGATCGACGTCAACACGCATCAAACCCAAAACCTAGCAAATCGCCGTTGTAAGCGAAACCGCCCAATCCAACAGCCACCATGGTCTCCTTCCAGTGCGAGGTACGTTCTTTCCGTGGCTGCTGCCACTGCCGTTTTTGTATTTTTTGCACTTTACTTTGAGAACGCCCCTGGCTCTTTCCTCACACTTCACACTGCCCCCTCCACCCACCCATTCCCCCCCCCCGTTCCTTCCCTCTGACGATGCCCAATCTGAGACGCCCAAACACAGGCAACCCCTGTCTCCCCCCCAAAATACCCATTGAGCCAGCGCCCGTCCGCGCGCGCTCTCTTTCCCTCTCTCGTCCTCTCACTCTCCCACTCTTCTCATACTCTCCCACTTTCTCACACACTCTCCCCCTCTGCACATCGTCTTAGCCACCGGCTACTGGCACACCCCTGTCAACAACCGTCCCCTCGGCCCCCCAGCTTTCCATTTGTTTTACGTCGTGCTTCTCATGACTGCTGCCAGACTGCCCACTATCTTCCCATAATCGTGCCCGCGTACGCTCATAATTTCAACCTGGCGATTTGACGTCCTTACACACCCCCCTCCTTCCTCTTTCTCTCGTTCTCTCGTGCCCTTTCCACTTCCTTGGCCCTTGGCTCCTTCCCTGAGACTTTCAGTGAGGGCATCACCGCACCACCGTCTGGAGGGAAGGAGCGACCACCAACTCCAAGCCTACGACGGCCTTGCACCACGATCGACGCTTCCAAACACTCCCACACTCCCACACACCACAAGACACCAGACACCAGACCTGGGCACACCCCCCTCCCCTTCTTTCCTTCTTAATCGCCTGTCTCGTCTTGTGTTCCACTCCAATACTTCGCTGCTGCCCTTCGTTCCTCTTTCCTCGTTCCTCGTTCCTCGTTTCTCGTTCCTTCCCTTTCCTCTCGCCTCGTTTCCATTTCATATTTTCAGACGTTTACACTTTCCACTTTTCTTGCTTCTGCTTTCTTCTTTTTCCTCTTCTTTCTTTTCTCTTTTCTCCATTCCTCCAAACACAAACACACTCTCGCACGAGACCTTCAAACCCTTCTTTTCTGCGTTTCCGACTTCAACTCCCCATTCCTCCCTGCCAAACAACATCTAGACACACCCCTCCCACTTTGTCTCCCTGGTCTCCCCTCTTCCAGTCCTCTGTGCGCGTCAGGGCCCATAATCACCCATAATTGCCATAATTGCCCATAGTAGCCCATACTCACTTACAGAGAATTTGCCCCCTTCCTTGACCATACAACTTCACATACCTCTCCATTCTCTTGCTCGTGTTTCCATTCTTCCAGTCCCTCCTTTACACACTTCTTTTCTTCGTCTTCTTCCAATTGTGCTCTATTTTGAAAATCTCCCCTCTTTCACATCACTCGCTTCACCTTGAGCTTTTCTTCTTTAAAAGCCCCCATTGCAGCCCAACGCTCCCCGTCGAGTCATATCGCATTGTCAAATTACGAAAGCTGCAGCGCCGCAAACCGACGAACCAAAGATCCTCTTTGCTAACCCACTCTCGCGCCCGCTGCTTTACAGTCCTGTGGTGACGTCTTGACCAAGAAGAAGCTTGATCCCCACAGAGGCCGCTGTCGTGGTTGCACGTTTTCCTGCATTGATTGCATGACCCATTTCTACGGCACAGAATATCGAGCCCATACGGTATGTCTTTTGTGAAAGAGGACGAATACAACAAACATGTCTCTCCTCCATGGACGACCAGCTGACTGACTGTGCGCAGAGTTGCATGACCGAGGACCAAAAGTACCAGGGTGCTCTCTACAAAGATAACAACAAGAACAATAAGAACAACAACAAGAAAGCACGAATCAACCCGCCGAACGGCGCCGACGAAGAACACCACTTTCATCCCTCGACGCCTGCCGCTCCTCCCGCTTCCACTACCAACAATTACAACAACAGCAACACCGCTATCAAGAACAACAAGCAGCAAGTTGCGCCGACGCTCAGTGTGAAGAAATCCAACAACATGGCTGCCGTTGCCCAGTATCAGCAACCCCACCACATGTCCCATGCGGCCTACGTGGAGGACGTGCCCGAGGAGCTCGAGGCCTACCTCGTGGCCGACGACGATGACCACCGCTCCGACGACGACGCCCCGCCCCACGCGCCGACCCCACCGCCCGCTGCCGAGGGCCCTGTCAACGTCTTTGATTTCCTCGTCGCGGGCGCTACGCCCAACGCCTCGAGTCTCGGCCTCTCCCAGCCGACTGTCAAGTTCCAGGACAACAACGACGCCTCACGCTACGAGTACGACGCCAACGCCTACCTGGCCGCTACCACGGACGACTTCTCCATGGCTGGCCATGCTAAGTACCAGCAGCACCTCGCCCAGTACACCGAGCCCATGTCGACGGCTCTGACTCCCTTCAAGACACCGGCACCCGACCGTGCTGAGCGCAAGAAGAAGGAGAGCTCGAGCGACAAGGACAAGGACGCCTCCAAGAAGGACAAGAAGCGCAAGCGGTTATATCTGGACATCAACGACCAGGCCATGACTGATGCACCCCCTGTTCTGCACTCTGGTCTCACTGGTGGCCTGCACCGTCTTACAACCAAACACGCTGATTTCCCTCCCTCGCCCCAATCCGCTGAGACTCCTGCGAGCCCGCTCAAGAAGTCCAAGGCCAAGCACTCCAAGACCCGCACCGAGCCCGTCACCAACAGCCTCTTCTCCATGTTGACGGCTGGCGGCTCCAAGTCCAAGTCAAAGAAGCGCAAGCACCGCCGCTCTGTCTCGCCCTCAGGCAAGAAGCACAGCAGCAGCAAAAGCCACCGCAAGCACCGCAGTGCCGACAAGGACGGCGAGCCCAAGGCGGCCCCGCAGAAGCTGCTTGAGTACCCTGGTGCCGAGAAGAAGGACGACGACAAGAACGACGGCAGCGGACAGCTTATTGTCTACAAGCCGCGTGCCGATCTTTTCCTCAGCTTCGTCAACAAGGGCCCCGACAGTGAGCGTGGCTGCAGCATGAACAAGGCGCTCAAGCGTTTCCACCGCGAACGCTCGTCGTCCGGCACCTCGCTGGCCAAGCCCGCCGAGGAGAAGGAGCTCTTCCGGTCCCTGCGTCTGCGCAAGAACGACCGCGGTGAAATTGTTCTCTTCTGTGTTGACGATGACGAGTAGTCGTTTTTTCTATCTGTTCTGCTCGCTTCTTTATTTTTTGATTGCATTGTATACTCAAGTTTGAGGAGTTTTCGGTGGCATTTTTGGATTATTGCATTTGTCCCTTTTTGTCTTTTTGCGTCTTTTTGGCTTTTTGTTTTACTGTTTTCTGGAGTTTCTGCTACTACATTCGGACATGGGTTTTTGGGAAAACCAGAAACGATCTTGATACCTGTTTTTTCTTGCCTCGGAGCAAAAAAAAACCACTTACTACCGCACTACACGCATTCGG
Organism: Sporothrix pseudoabietina; assembly: GCA_019925295.1. NCBI lineage: Eukaryota > Fungi > Ascomycota > Sordariomycetes > Ophiostomatales > Ophiostomataceae > Sporothrix > Sporothrix pseudoabietina. The sequence goes on from JADHKS010000007.1 coordinate 500,550, forward strand.
CACTTGGACATTCGACAACCAGCAACCAAAACTGACTTTGGGTGGAATCTGTCAATGTTTACAAGACTATTTTGAAATATAAACGCCAAAACAAGCATTTTCATATTATCATACATACACATTATGCATGTTCTATCACGGCAGTACGCGGTACGCGGTACGCTTCACGCAGCACGCAGCACGGATAATTCGTCACGAATTACGCATCACGCATACGCATACACGCATATTGCGCATCATCTCACGATCGACGTCTTTGTTTCAACTCACATCAACGATCGAGCACAGCAGACGATGAAGACAGACCGGTGGCATTATTTTCTTCTTTTATAAACTTCGAGCCTAACGGACGACGAACGACGACTTGATCGACGTCTTCTCAAGGGTTTTCTTTCTTTCTTTCTGTGTCAACAAGCTCATGTGATATAAAAGCCCCTTTGCTGTTTGGCATCGGTGCTTGTTTTCTATGGGTGCTTTCTTTCTTCTTCTCTTATTACCCTATTTTCCCTTTTTGCTTTCTTTATTTGCCCCTCGTCTTAATAGAGTTCTGGGCCGGGTCTGGCTAGACTCATGTACTCTATTGTTTGGATTATACTTCTTTGGGGAGATATATGTACTAGGAAACGAGAGCCCGCTTGAGATTTTCTGTAAAACTATTCTGGTTTTTTGGTTTTCTTTTCGCGTTATATACTGGGCTGGGGGGCGGTTGGATATTGAATATTGCCATAACCCCCCAGCTTATTCTTCTTCATCCGAGCCCACACGAAACAAGGCTTCTCGCGAAACCCTTGGGCTCGTTCTTGGAGAGGAATGGGTTCTGTTTTTGTTTTCTCGTCGGAAAGATGGGAAAGCTTTTGTTGGCATACTTGAAGCAATGCTGTTTTCTGCTTTTGCTATTGTTGATTTTTTGGGGTTTGTTCTTGTTCCCACCACTTTGTCTTCATTTCTTCTGCAGACTTTTCCCTCCCACTTCCTCCTGGACGAAGTTGAGAAAACTGTTTAATCTTGTCTGTATTTTCACTGTCTCGGTACAACCTGCTGCTGCTTTTCATGTTTATGGCTATTTCATAATTCAAGTATAAAACACAAAAACACAAATAATCTGTTACAAGATCTTTACAACTATTATGAAACAAACATGGACTTAGTAGTCAAGTATCACACGTTTTGTTATTGTTAACTTATACAAACCCTCTCTTCCTTCCAATACTTTTGGCAGTATTTTGACAAACACGTCCTATTCTAGTACACAAAATGCTGCTAATATTTACAATGATGATATAACACAACGACCCAAAATTGCTACAACTCCTTCACACTCTATAACGCCTGCAATGGCAAAATGTGCTGCGGCTGTGCTGCCCGCCGACACAGCGGACACTCCGGCTTCTCGCGCACCCAGTCGCCAATGCACCGCCAACAAAAGACGTGTCCACACGGTGTCGCCGCCGGATCTTTGAGCATCTCTAGGCACAGCGTGCACTGTCGTTGCGCACGGCTCCCCAACCACTTCATCGTCTGCTTGCCTTCCAGACTGAAACGGTAGCCAGGGCCGCCCGTATCCGGATCGCGCGGCGTGTCGGGCGTATTGGTCATGGCGGCCAGGGCGTTGCTGGCGGGTGAGGAAGACGTCGTGTCGTCGACGCCGCCCAGCAGCAGCTCATTGTTGGCCGTGTAAGTATGGTCGTGGTCGAGGCTGACCTGAACAGGGCCAGCGAAGCGGGGAGATGATGACGAAGCTCCCGTAGAGGATGATGAGGTGAGTGTATCTCTCACATGCACGTAGCCCTGGACGGCGAGTTGCAGGACGAGCAGTGCGCCCAGCACTTCGTACCCAACAACGTCGTCGGACGAGGATCCGCCAGCACCACCGCCACCGCCGGCACCCTGCCGCCGCCGTGTAAAGATGTACCGCAGGCCCAGCAAGCGCGTTGTCAGAGTATAGTAGGCGCCATAGAAATAAAAGAGGGCGAGCGTCACAGCCCGCACGTGCGTGCCCGACGTGAGGGAATCGAGGTGTGTCAGCAGGTAGCGGTAGATGGGCAGCAAGAACCGAATGCGCAAGGACGGGCCGCGACTCTGGTTCGAGCCTTTCTTGTTTGTCTTTCGCATCGCTGCCAGTGCCGCTGCTCCTTCCAGTTGAGCCACTTTGGCCTCGAGTCGCCGCCGCAGGGCACGCCGCACCCCAGGCAGTGTCCGGCCGACCAGGTACGGCGCCAGCACCGACGTCAGGACGTAGGCGGACCGCTTGGCGGGCGGTGGAATCAGGAGGGGCGCACCAACTCCATCGTGCCCTCCAGAGCTCTCGGGAACAACTACTTCCATCAAGTCGCAGTACTCCTCGCCCAGTGTCCGGTGGCCCAGCCATGCCGTCAGACCAAAGTAGGCCAGCTCGGCCGCTGTGCGCGTCTCTGTCGCCCAAGCGTGTGCCGTGCGGCCGCCGGCAAACCGCAACACCAAATCGGCCAGGTCGTTGGCGAGCGTGCCGGCAAAGTAGGCATCCTTTTGGTGGGCGCGGATAATGTCTGGGGCGGACGCGAAAGGATACGGAGAGGTGAGCGGAAGGAGGGCGGGGAGGGGCGAGGACGACAAAGAGGAAGGCATCGAGGAAGAGGAGGCTGCTGCGGCGACGGCGGTTCGTGAAGTGCCGGCTTCGCCAGCGTCGGCAGCAGCGGCGGCTTCAGAAGATGTTGGTGCAGGCGACGACGAGGGCAGAGACGAGACGGTCGAGAGCGCGCGAACGGCTGGCAGACGCGGGCCTGCGCCGGAGGACATTGTTTGTGTGATTATGGAAGTGTGTCAATTCGTCGTCATGAGGAGTTGTCGCTGTTGTCGTTGCTGGCGTTGTTGTCGTGATGTTGTGATTGAGAATGGGCAGGAGTCGGAGTCTTTGTCAGGATGCTCCTTCCTTTGTTTTGCGCGAGCGAGGCTCCTTCCCTGACTGGTGAATTGCCTCGGCACTATCCAGCTTGTGAAGTGCAGCTTGCAAAGTGCAGGCGCTGTGTGGCTCTGGGGGAGGTTGACGCTAAAAAAGGTACAAAGCCAATGTACCTTTTTCTTCTTGGAGGGCAGAAAAGCTGCTGGCACGCGCTAATTCATTGGTGGCCGCCAGCTGCCACAAAATTCGAGTGATGCACGGCATGCGACGGAAGGGGCGACGCGTGCTGGCGTGCTGGCGTGCTGGAAACACGCTACGAACACTCAGTGCACAGAAAACCCCGAGAGAGGAAAGAGGGCTGAGATTCTGACGTCGTGTTCTCTTTTGCTGGCCTCCTATTTTCTGCTCCCAATTTTTAGCTTCCTCCCTTTTTCGACATTCACACACGACACCCCCAACGACAACAAACGACGATATCTACGACGGCAGCCCAACTCCCAGTCCTTTCGTATGTCTCTATTCTGCATTTAAGCTTGCAGTCGATAGCATCTCCTGCCCATGGGGCTTTTGCCGCGACGGCACGGATACTGAATAGCGATTGATAAGGAGACTTAAATCTCGACCATCTTCTTTTTTTCGTCGCTTTACGAACACCACCACTCCCCCCTCCATCGCTCCCTCCTCTCCCACAATGGACGGCGACGCAGCTGTAGAGCCCGAGCTCGATGCCTTCAGCTTGACCCTCCCGCTGCCCTACCGCGTGGCCCTCATCACCGTCCTCGCCACTTGGGGCTGGGGCGCCAACCTCCATTACCTCTACAAACTCAAGATTGACGTGCCCTCCCTCATCCGATACCCGGGCCGCACGTCCAATACTCACATTGCACACCACCACTCGGCGTACCGACTCGCAACAGTCACGTCGTCTGTGCTCGCAGCATCGCTGCTCATCTTCTGGGTCTTTACCCGCCACAATGTCGACCGCGTGCTGGCCCTCGACTGGCTGCCCATGACCACCCTCGCCGTGCTCGGCCTTCTTCTTATTCTGCCGCTCCCGCTCAACTTTCTGAGGAGGTACATTGGCAACAACAACAACTCTCCCAGTAGCAACAACGGTCGCCGTCCGTCCACAACGAGTCCGCCGACATGGGCTCTCCCGCAAGACGGCCGGAAGCGGTTTGCGACGACGCTGCGGCGTGTCCTTGTCGGAGGTTTGGCCGAGGCGCAGCACGGCAAGTTTGGCGACATCCTGCTGGCTGATGTGCTCACAAGCTACTCCAAGGTCCTTGGCGACCTGTACGTGTGCATCTGCATGTTCTTCTTTGCCGCGCCCCGCCGCGGCCGCGACGAGACTTCGGCCACCGACCGCCCGGACCGCAACTGCGGCGGCGGCGTTATTGTCCCCTTGATAATGGTCATGCCGTTTTTGGCCCGGTTCCGCCAATGTATGATTGAATATCTTAGAGTGCGCCGCTCGGGTGTCGGCAACGGCAAACAGCACTTGGCCAACGCCGCCAAGTACGCCACCTCGTTCCCCGTCATCTTGTTTTCGGCCCTCCAGCGCAGCGCCAAGGCCGCCGAAGACGCTGCCGCTTCTATCCCTTCGACCGGCAGCCTATCCACCTTTTATTACCGGCTGTGGGTTGCTGCCGTCGCGATCAACTCCCTCTACAGCTTTTACTGGGACGTCGCCAAGGATTGGGACCTGACACTCTTTGATGGCGCCCGCGCCCGCAACGCGCCCGACCACCCCTGGGCCCTGCGGCGGCGGCGTTTAGTTGGGGGTGGCCAGCCCATTGTTTACTATCTGGCCATATGCCTCGATCTGGTCTTGCGCTGCACCTGGTCCCTCAAGCTCAGCCCCCACCTCGACCACGTCGCCGACTTTGAGAGCTCCCTCTTTCTTATGCAGCTCCTCGAAGTCATGCGCCGCTGGGTCTGGATCTTCTTCCGCGTCGAAACAGAATGGATCCGCACCACCAACAGCATCAATGCCGCCGGCGCCAACGACTTTTTGGGCAGCACGGGCCTGTTGGGGGCCGGTATGCTGGGCGGCGGCGGCGGCCTCTCAAGCGGCAGCGGCAGCCGGAGCGGCAGTGCGAGCAGCAGCATCTCGGGCGGCGACATTATGCTGGGCGACTACCAGCCCAAGTACGACGACGAGGACAGCGACGACGCGTAGTGGCGTCGTGTCGCGCGGCTTGGCCGTGCTCGTGCTGAAGGCGGCCGAGAGACCGATATGGCGAGGCATTCTTTTTCTTCTGTCGTCTACAGCCACAGTCACAGTCGTGCCTTGAGCGTTTGATTCTATATCACCTGCGTTTTCTCTTTATCTTTGTTTATACACACCTTTCTTTCTTTTGTCTTTAATAGAGGCTAACGGGGCGTTTGGGTTCTGAATGTGATATCAAAAGGGCTCTGTCTTTCACCTTGATTTAATTTTCATACTTGTCTATGGAGATAGACGGCTTGCTTTTCGAGGCGGCAAATGCAAACTTTGAGCTTAATCTTGCCTATTTTGTAATGCTAAGGGTTTTTTTTTCTTCTTTTCTTTTCTTTTCTTTTCTTTTTCTTTGCCGAGTGGTTTTGAATTCCTTGAGAGCATGGCTTCTTCATATTTGTTCTTCATAGTCTCCTACATATTTCTTTCTTATTTGAATACTGTGTCTCGTACGGCAAACGTCATATGTCGTATGAACCGACATTTTATACGTACAAAACCACAAATGAGACGAGACCCACTGGCATGGTTGAAACCTTGGACTGCTGCAGCATTTTATTTCGTTCTTAACTTTTTTTCCCCCTGCAAAATTCAGCAAGAGCTGCGTCTGTGTTATATTACACCCAAAGCTCGGGGCGCCCCGTGCGGGCGAATCAAAAGGCTGGGTGCGTCGTTGCGGCCGTTGCAAATTAACCCAATTACACAAAAATCGACTTATGCACTTCATCTCCGAGAAAGCTTCCTCCAGCGTGTTTTTGTCTTCTTTGTCTTCTTTTTACCTTCTTTCTGCCTTTTAGCCATTTTCAAGAACCATTTCCAGCATCCTTTTCTTCTGGAAATTGGGGGCTCAGACGCGGTCTCCCGTGGCGACTGTCTGTGCGGTTGCATATTGTTTTGTGTACTCCGTATGATTGCGTGTTTATCATTTCATTTGTTTTTCTGGTTTCCCAATGAGCTCCATCTGCACGTTTTGTATCGTCAATATCAAGAGCAATAAGACAACGTGCTTCACAAACAACAACTGTGATTGTTGTCGTTGTAATCTTTTCTCATTTCATCAAATATTTTCCGAGTTAGCCTCTCTTTGACCTTCTCTTTTTTTCAGGCCACTTCTCTTCTACTCTTAGCCTCTCCCAGCGTCTGTTCGCAACGTCTGTGTCTGTTGGCTGCGCGGACCGAATCTTTTTCCAACGTTCTTGATCTGACCACATGGTGGTCGAGCGTTGTAGAGAGAAATGGAGATCATGGCAACGACAAGAAATGTCGTATGCTCTTGGCAAAGGACAGTTGGTGCCATCACAGGCCTTGGGAACCTTGCATCGACGTCCATTTTATGGTTCATTGTCATCTCCATCTCGCATTCTCATCTTCCATCTTCCATCATCCATCTGAATTCGTAGTTCGTATCGTACTTTGTCTGTGTGTGGCCTGTGGTCCGTACGCTTCGACCTCTTTTATTTCATTTCACGTGCGTCAAACAGCCTGCACGCCAGGGTAAGAAAAACGGATTCTTCCGTACGACAATACGACGTACGGAGTACTGGCTGATCGTACCTCACTTCAAGACATGGGGGCCCTCTTTGTCTTTGCCTATGAGAATCACTGCAGAAGATACTCCCGTACTGCAGATTCGATCCAGAAAATCCAGAAAATCCAAAAAAGAAGACTCTGCTCCACAAGCAAACACGAAGCAAAAAGTTACAAGCAGGAGGCGGATGGGACATTGTCAAGAAAAGGAAATGAGCGACCTCTTGGCCCTTTTCGTTTCTTCTCTCGTCATTTGAGTGGAGGCGACGATGGCCTCGAGAGCCGGACAAGGCCCTTGCCTTCACGCAGCTGCCCAAAACTGCCTGTCCACTGACAGTCTCCCTACGTCGTAATTGCGTCGTGCTTTGTACATATAATGTCTGTGCGCGCGCCTGTTGTTGCTGTTTTTGCTTGTGTTAGCCGTTGCTCGGTCGTTCCTTTTCCGCGCTCCTGCCCCCATCGCGGCATCATCTGGCCCCTGGTTTATTTCACAGGCAGTCCCATCGCCCCTCCCAGTGTCCACCAAAAAAACTAAAAGAGAGCTGACCCCCAATATCCCATCCCACGCCTTTCCTAATGCAAGGCTGTGTTTCTTCCGCATCTGGTGAAGGCCGGGTGAGAGGAGGTGGAGGAGGAGGCTTAAAGTCGTTCCTCGGGGGATGTCACCAGTTGCCGGCATGTCGTTGCCGTTTCACCCTTCACCTTGCCCCTATTTTGTTCTTGGGTCGTTCTTTCCTTTTTCGTCTTTTTTATGCTCTTCTTTATGTCCATTTGTGCTGGCTCTTCCCTCTGCTCGTTCCTTCCTTATATCTTCTCTCTTCCATCTTTCATTTCTTCTTGTGGAAAGAACACCCAAATCCTCTTGCCTCCTCGACAATCTCCAGCGACGTGCCTTCCGTGCCTGGTCGATGTACCTACTTTCCTGCCACTCCCACGAACTAACGACTGTTTCTCGACAGCGTCGCACAACTTATCCTTGACATCCTTGTCTGGCCCCATAAAAACAGAGAAAAACACCCTTATCCTTCACTCTCGCAATAGGCACTTTGAATCTGACAATGTCCCTTTCCCGTACCTTGCAGGTCAGGGATCCTGGGATGCAGGGATTGCCTTCAGGGATTGTCTTTTAACTGGGCCCTTTGAGGGGCCTTGTTTTATTTACTTTTGATCGCCTTTGCTCGCCTTTGCCAGTCTTTGCCAGTGTTTTCTTTCGTTCTTGCCCCTTTTCTGGTTAGCGGTCTGGAGCGATGTCCCCGCGCGTGTTTCCTTCTCGTCTCGCAACTTCCTTTTTTCTCTTCATTTTCTCTCATCGTTCTTTCCCGCCCTCCTTGGCCTGCTTTGCCTCTTCCCCTCCTTGGGGCCAATTGCCGGCGCATGAACAGCGCTTGTTCTTGGGCTTGTTCCCCTTGTTTTCGTGCTCTCATATCTTCATCATTTACACAATTCGCCAGGGGCCTTTTTCAACGGCTGATGCCCCTGCTCATCATTCGTGATCCGTAAAATACTGTTAGTTGAGAGTCGAGATGCAAATCTGCCTGCTGTACGATGTACTTGTGCGGAGCGTTGTATCTTACTATCTTGCTTGCTTAAACTTAGCCCGTCCATCTGGGAATCGACGCTGGTCGCTCTTTCCCTCTTCAACACGTTCTCGTGCCTCCTCTTGCGTCTTTCCCACATGGCATATGCTGTGAGATGCTCCTTCCCTGTGGTGCTTTTTTCTGCTCCTTCCTTTTGTAACTGTTCTTGCCCCATCCCATGACGATCTTGTCACTTGTTAATTTGCGTAAAAGGAAAGAGCTTCCCCAATGTCCATGCGTCCTTTCTTGGCCCTGCCTGTTCTATGCCAGTGCCCAAGCACGACGTATCTGCTATATAGACAAATCCAATCCTTCGCGTCAACACAGCTCCATACGCGAGCAGCGCGGCGACCGGTGGTGGTCGATGCACAGGACAGTCAGTCTGGGAACCCAACGTCCCAGATCCGCAATCTCACCACCCCATTCTTTTTGAGTGCTCTCTTCTGTTTCCCTTTTCTTATCCACCGGTATTTTCAGTCGGTCGACCTTTCCTTTTCTCATAGTAGAAGCATTCGCTCTTTCCCTTTCGTACTCTTTTCTTCCGGTCTTGCTATATTTCCATTCTCATATAGGGTGGCAAGCGAATGTGCAAGGGGAAGGAGCTATCGTCGCCTTTTTTTTTTTTTTTTCCTCACGAGTTTTCATTTCACCTCTCCTATTTTGTATTCTCCCGCCCCCCCCCCCCCTATTTTTCCACGTTTTGCGTGTTTCTTCTTTACGTTCGGTTTCCAAGTTTTGTTTCTCCTTGTCACGTTTCTGTCCTTCTCTCTTCACGTTACCGGCCTACGATCTCTTCTCTCGTCTACTGTTTCGATTTTGTTTCTCCTACGTCGTTGTCGCCCCTGTTTTTCGCCTCTCGCCTTTCCCCCTTCCTTTCATGATCTTTGTTTCGTTTCAATCTTGCAATCTCCTTTCCTTTTTGCTTCGATCGGGTGTTCGCCCCCACATACGCCTCTATTCGACTTGTTTCCTGGCCATCTTGGTTCCCATCGTCACGATACCGCCCAACCAAAAAAAATCAAGAGGGCCACCAGGAAAAAAACGAGAACACACGAGACCCGCCCAAAGCTGTCAACACAGATCTACGCCAAAACACGGAAAGCAGCAATGATAGGCACCGCAGCTTGAAGCGGACACACTTTTCTTCTTCCCATTCAGCCTCCTCCCTTCTTGCCTCTTGGGGCAGGACAACGACAAGCAAAGGGAAAGCCACCAAACAAGTAAAGAGCTGCTTTTTTTTCTGCCTGTCTGCCTCTTTGCCCATTTGCCCTGCTGCACTGCACCACACACGATCAGCTTCGAAGCGAGGGATGAAAGTGTGAGAAGAGCAGCGCAGCCTCCTGCCGCCGCCGTCTTCGCCAGCCTCTTCTCCTTTCCGGGTTTTCGCAGTTTTCCTCTTCTGAAAAACAATGTCGTCGACTTGCCTGGTTCAGCACGCGTTTCCTTTTTGTCCTGTTTCTCGGCTCTCGCTTTCGTGTTCTTGTTTGTCGCTACCGCTGCCGCTGCCGCTGCTGTCGTCGCCGACGGTGTCGCGGACGCAGTCGCAACCACAGTCTCTGTCTTATAATCGTTGTTGTTCGACCCTTGACTCGGCTCAGTCTCAGCCACTCCTCCAACCTCAATTTCAACGTCAACCGTCTTTGCGCCGCCCGTCGCTAGACTCCTCGCCTCTACCACCGACCTCGCGACCATCGTCACCTTTTTCTCGGCCGTTGCACGGTGCTCTCCGGTACTCATCTTAAAATAGACACATTATACACTACAAGAGAGAAACGTGGTTTCACAGTGGCTCATACGACAAACCACAAGAAACCATACCCGGCGCAGCACACTCATACTACTCATACATCCACGACTCACACGCCTTAGTACCCTCTTTCCGGTGCTCGGTTTCGTGTCACCTTCTTACCATCCACTAACTTTGACTTTTGCCCGCTGTCTTTCGCCGCCTGTCACCTGTCGCCATGGCTGGCACAGACACCCCATGGGCTCGTCTGGACCAGACATTTGCTTTCCAGGGGTCGGATGACGACGAAGAGGGCCAAAGTGGAAGGGAAGGGGGAGTTGGGTACGATGAGTATTATGATGGGTACGATGGAGGCGGCAGAGGGAGCAGGAAGGGCTCAGTTGCGACGATCATGATCGGCCACGAACCGCAACAGCAACCACAACCTTCCCAATATCAACACACACAACAAAGTAGCAACACCCACCACCGCACCGCCACAACATTAACAACATCCACGACATCCACTGCGTCTACCATTACACCAGCATATGCTGGCGAGGCTGGGCATCAACGCCAAATATCACAACTATCTACACAGCAGCAGCAACAACAGCTACAACAACAACTACAACAACACCAAGCACACCAGCAACACCGGCCACGGCCATCTCTTGACGAGCAGTACGCAACGAGGCCCTTACCACCTGTCCCACAAAAGGCAAGGATACAAAAATCGGCAAGCAGCAGATCTAGCAACCGGCCCAGCGAAAAGCAGCACCGCCGGTTACAGCCGTCTACCTCGTCACTGGCCTCTTCCGTCTCATCCTTCAACGTACCAGCAGGGGGAGCTGCAGACGGTGAGGTTTATACCTCGTCATCACTCACACGAGGTGGCTCTGTCTCTTCACCGACGACATTATTGCGACCAGCACAGAGTTCGGCAGGCTGGTTTTCTTCGGCAGCGCAGCAAAGAATACAAGAGAGGGACTCTACTCTCACTGCCGCTTCTGGACACATTGTTGTCGAGCCGCCAGCTTTTGCACCTCTGGATCTTCCGCCATTAGCTCCACCTCCCGCACACCCCCTTCTTGCGACTGCAAGCAACCCAAACGCTCGCCCTATAACGCCTCTTGCCCAGCCACCACTCATGGCGCCGCTTGCGCTTCCACCTCTCAAGCCCCGGTCACGAGGAGGAGGAGCACCGTCATTTTCATCTGCACACCTATCTGTTGCGCCGCGAATAGCACCTCAAGGCGACACCGTCTCCCTTTTCTCTGTCCGCAGCATGGGCAGTGTTGGCACGAACACTGCTGCATCTGCTCACAACAATGCCACCCGTGACGACTCTTCTTCCATATACAGCGAACGCCACGTGCCAACAGCCACGGCAAAGCATAGCCCGTCACTCCCATCGCTATCCTCGTTTTCATCCTCATCACGCCTTAAACCAGCAACAGCTGCACCCGGAAAAGCTGTTCGCAAGTTCATGCGTATGGCTGGCAAGGCTGCCAGCTCCGCCAAAGATGTCATGAAGGGGCCTCTGCACTCACATAACAATGGCAGCACACCCTCGATCGGGTCTCATTCTGCCAACGGGACGCCCTCCATTACAGTCACAACACCGGCTCCGTCACCTATGTTGTCTCCTGTGCCTTCGCAAGTACCACCGCAGTCTCCGATAGATGTAGATACTGTGAAGCCTGCCCGGCCGTCCATGGTCCCAAGGCGCCGGTCTATGAGCAAAATCTCACAGTTGACAGGCCTGGATATGGGAAGTGCCACCGGCGGAAGTGCTACAGTGAAGCCGACTAGCCTGGGTGCGCTTCGGCGAAGCCAGTCAGATACGCCTGTGAGAGGACATGTACCAAGGCCTTCTTCGGCATCTGCATCAATTGTGCCAGTGTCCACAGTACCGTCTCCCACCTCGACATCTGCACCAACGCCAGGCATTTGGAACACGAGCATGTTCAACAGTGACGACGAGAACGACGACGAAGACGAGATTGAAGACGAGTACGAAGCAGACGACCGGACGAGTAAACGTGACAGCATTAGCAGCATCAAGAGCCCGACCCTTTCGACTGCGGGTGACGATGCTTCTGTTGCCGCTGACACGCCTGACCCTGCCACGGCGTCACTTCTCCGCTCGCTCTCACAGACGTCATCCCAGCCACCGCCGTCGGTATATCAACAAATGCCACGACTACAACTTGGCCAACAGACAAGCCCTACCATGGGAGCTGAACTCCAGCGGACTCTTCTGCCTCCAAACCGTCTATTGAAAATTAAGCGCTTCAGTGACCCGACAATGGCGCCCATCATCGAACATCCCGACGATACCACCAACCCGTCTGGTAGCAACAGTAGCCGCGCGAGCAGCCACTACAGTGGCCATGAGGTCAACGCAGTCTCAGATACTGCTGCCGATGAAGACGCGGCAGCTTTTATTCCCAGTCGGCCAGCGCCAGTGCCGGCTCGGTCGCCCTCTCCTCCTCCCGCAGTATCGCCCACACCGCAATCCATGCTATCACTCACACTTTTCCCTGCCGTTCCGGCCATCTCGGCCACTGCGCTCGCTAAACACATTCCGACCATCCGTCTCTTCCCCAGCTCTGCCGACAGTCCAGCGGCAACTGCAAGCCCTACATCGCCGAAAGCCGCAGCTGGCACCCCGAAGGCACAGTCTTCCCCTGTTCCACCTGCTGCCCGTAAGATTTCTCTCCCCACGTCTTCGGATATCAGCAACCCTTGGCCTACAAGCCCACCACCTCGGCCACCGCCACCACCGCCCTTGCAACTACAGAACGTCACTGCTGCTGAGAACGAAGTGACCGAGAATACTACGGCGGATATGTCAGAAAAGCGCTTAAGTGGCACCGGCTCCACGGCCATGTTCCGGACGGTGCAATGGGGCCAGATGGTCGACAACTCTCGGTCCTCGTCAGCAACACCTACGGGCAACCGTCTCTCCCTCCATGCCCGCACCAAGAGTAACGGCTCCGCCAGCGAGAGCATTGCTACGAGCATTGCTACCAGCGTTGCCAACAGCAGCACGAGCGGCTCTAGCGCCCCCAGCAGCACCGTGGCCAGCACGATTGGCAGCAGCAACCGCAGTGCTGGTTTCGGAAGCTTCAGCTCGGCCAGTACGGCATCAAACCGGTACTCGTACCTTGCATCGCCTCCTCTGCCCCCGCCTCCCCCAAACTATCCCTTGCCTCCTCTTCCGACAACTGTTATTCCCATGACTATGCCCGTTTCCGTGCCTGGTTCTCCGCCCTCGCAGAGCGCCTTTGACCACGACGACGACGAAGGGGGTGCCCGCATGATGGCAGCGCGTATGATGAAGAAAGCCGCTTCGCGTGACAGTGCACGGTGGCGGCCAACGGCTCTGGGCAAGTCTCTCTTCCGCCGCGAGTCGTCTCCTGGCCCGGGCGGAGCTTCCTCCACATCATCCTCGGGTACTCCTACGTCCGCGGCCAGTCAATCAACCACGCCCGGCGGTCTTCGGAGCAGTCTTTCGACACGGAGCAGTCTATCTGCCACCACACTGCTGGCTGCCCAGCGTGTAGCCCAATCTACACGCAAGGCGGTGGAGGCTGTCAGTGAGGGTAGCAGTGGCAGCAGCTCAGCGGCACGGCAACACGAGCTTGAGATGGAGAAGTGGCGCGAGGACCTTCGCAGCCGGATCCGCATGATCCCCGAGGGGGGCGAGGCTACGAGCGAGGTGCCGTCTCCGGATACCATCACATCGCCGATTCTGTCGCCTGTCATGTCGCCGATCATGTCACCTATAACGGCCCAGGCACCAATGCCGGCGGCACAACAGCCAAAGGCTGAAGCCCAGGCTAGTGTTCATGAGATCCGCAGCCCACATATCCACGACAACAACCTGGGTGGCATGATCTAGGGATGGCTAGCAAATGCGTGGTCATTCTTTCAACTCCCCAAAAGTTCTCATTTTCTTTTTTGTCCTTCTTTCGCGGTAATTTTCTTATTTATTTTCTTTTAAAAGCCTGTTCTGCCTCACGGCGTTATTTTTATTTGCGCTCTTCTCTTTTCCACATCTCTCATATTCTCTACTCTTTTTCGGCGTCTTCCACTCAACTCGACGTTAATATTTGCTTTGCTTTGTTTTACTTTTTCTAAACTGATGGAACGGTTGATGAGGGAAGAAAAAAAAAAGGAAACATGAGGACGTTACAAGACGTCAAGATGCTTAAAAGGCAAAAAAACTCCAATATCAAGAAATGGACAATACTACGGAAAGGATACCCAGCAAACATGTGCAGGACGGGGGGAATGGATGAAAAAACTGATAGAGAAGAGAGTAATACGCTTCACATACAAGCAATAATTATGGAGAATAGAAGTTGGACATGATCCGTTCGACTCTTTTGATTTTTCGAATTTTTTTCCCACCCGATAATATGAAAAGGGGCAATTATAAAGGAACCGCCGATAGTGGCCAGACGTCAAGTAGTCAGGCGTCAGTCGTCAGTCGTCTGATATTTAGTAGAAGCAAGGCGCCGTGTTGAGCATCTCCATCATGGGAAAGAATGGTGTAAGCTAGCCCCACACAAAGTAGCCTCTGCCCATCTACGACGTATTACGGAATACGTTCGTACAAGGAAGGCACGCTACAGTGGACTGGCACCTTCCACAGCTCGGCAGAACTAGCTCCAAACCAACAAGTGCGGGCGGAACGCTCTTTCTCCAGCTGCCGCTTTCGCTTTTCTTGTTTCGCCGGCTCCTGAAAACATACGACACACAATATTTTGTCTAATTCACAACGTCACTTAAAAGGCGACGGCGACAGCAATTGAGCTCGACACACCTCAACAACGCACCCGACACGGCCAATTGGCACTCGATTGGCACTCGATTGGCACACACGCGGATCCTCACGACCTCCCCCTTCCTTTCTACGACGTCATGGTCCTGCTGTCTATGCAGTGATTCGATCGAGCTCGAGCACAACGCCCCCCCACAAATCTCAAACCACAACTCACACAAGACTCACCACGGCAATGGGCCCTCGGGGCAGGGCTTATGCGGTGGCAGCGGCCAGGACGGCGCTCGCCCGTCGGCAGCTGCAGTCGGGACGTCTGCCATACTGCTGTGTAGCCGCCACAGCCTCGTCGTTGCCTCTGTCTCGTTCACCCCGCCGCTATGCTTCCACGTCCACGTCCACGTCCATACCCACGCCCACGTCGCGCCGTCGCGTCCCAAAGGACGTTGCTGTTATTGGTGGCGGCCTGACCGGTCTGACTACGGCGTACTACCTGTCGATGTTGCTGCCAGCATCGAGCCAAATCACACTCTATGAGGGCACCCAACGGACCGGCGGCTGGATCGACAGCAGCAGGAGCGGCAAGAGTGGCAAGCCGGAAGCAGCAGAATCGAACGCGAGCGTGACAACAAGCAGAAAAATAGCTGAGGAGACGACTCAGGACCCTACGGACATCCTCGAGGCCGGTGCACGCATGGTGGCGCCGCAGAAAAATACATATCGATTCGAGGACCTGTTGCTGCTGGAGCTGATTGACCAGCTGGGGCTGCACAACGAGATGCGCGTCAGCACATCGACACCGAGCCAATACATCTACTACCCGGACCACCTGGTGGAAGTGTCCCTGGCTAACTCGATGCCGCGGCTAGAGGCTGAGCACAAAGGCGCGCTAGATGCCCTGAACGTGTTCTCGAAGCTGTCGCACTGGGCCAAAACCGCCGGCTGGGCTGCCTCGACTCTGAAGAAGGTGCTGGCCGAGCCTTTGTTCCTAAAACTCATCCCGGCCACTTTCCTGCTTACCTTGCCTTCGTCCGAGAAAGAGGAAAAGCGCATTGCACGCATGATTGCTGCCAGCAAAGCCCCCGGCCGCCACCCGCCGCCCAGCGACGACGAGTCTGTTGGTGCATACATTACACGCCTTGCGGGCGGCAACACAGCCCTTGCCGATAATGTTCTTTCAGCCGTCATGCACGGCATCTACGGAGGCGACGTGTGGAAGATTAGTGCGGCTAGCAGCATCTTGCGGAACCGGTGGCTTAGTGAGGCCATCTTGCCCCTGTTCCAGCTGTACGACCGGCAAGCTAAGATTGCTGAATTGCGGCGGCAGCAGGCGGCGCGCAACGGACGCGCACGGCCCGAGGACCATGACGACTGGCCGGGGCAAAACGACGGGATGGGTGGCGGCATTGCGGGCCATGCGCCGCTGACGGAAGAGACACTCGCGATCGCTAGGGTGTACAGTGACGCCAAGGGCCGCATTGCGGTAGTAACGGAAAGCGACACAGGGCTGTGGCATGACATTGTTTTACGGCTGGGTGAGCGGTACAGTCGAATGCTGTCGTCAGAGGCGGGGAAACACGAAGAACAGCAGGGTGAAGAGAATGAAGAGAATCCCACGCTGCGGCACGTGGCCAGCCCCGTGGATACGTTTGCCAAATTGGCGATGAGCAGTACACGCTGGACAACTTTCGGGTTTGCTAATGGGTTTGGAACATTGACAGATGCACTCACGAAAAGCCTGCGCAAAACGCCCAACGTCACGATCCGGCAGGGCGAGCCGGTGACGGCGCTCAAGTACGAGGCGAAGCAGAGCCAGGTGCGTGTGGTGACGCCGCGGACAAGGGACAAGGGCGGGGAGCTGTACGACCGCGTTGTGTCGACGCTTTCGGGACCGGCCCTTTTCCGGCTTGCCGGCGGCACTGCGGCCACCGAAGACGGCCGCGGTGGCCAAGACGGCCAGCTGCCGGCCCTCAAAGACGCCCATGCCGTGACCATTATGGTCGTCAACCTGCAGTACGCCAAACCGTTACTGCATGCCCCCTACCATGGTTTCGGCTACCTCATCCCGCAAAGTGTTCCCCTCGAGCAAAACCCCGAGGGCGCTTTGGGCGTCATGTTTGATTCGGATCGCGAAGAAGCAATGCGCCCTCTTTTTGACTTTGAGCATGCCTTACCAGAGACCCCAGACCATCTGAGCAGGATACGTGAAACGGATTCAGAGCAGTTATCTGCCTATAAGGAGCCCAATCACAGCTACGAGAACTATATGGCCCGCGGGTCCAAGTACACTGTCATGCTGGGCGGGCACTACTGGGACGACTACCGCTATCCGGACGATTTCCCTTCAGAAGAGGAAGCCGTGCGCATGGCCGAGGCTGTCCTGCATCGGCAACTGTTTAAGACACCAGGCTTCAGCGAGCGCCCCGACGAGACGATGCCCCGTCCCATTGCCACACGCACCAAGCTCTGCCGCGAGTGCATCCCGCAGCACTATGTAGGACACGCCAAGCGCATGGTCGACCTGGACGCCGACCTCCGCAAAGCGTTTGGTGGCCGGCTCGCTGTCGCCGGTGGCAGCTTCACGGCTACCGGCCCCGGTGTGCTGCCATCGATCCGCTCTGCCTACGATATCGCCTTACGTGTGGCCGACCGCGGCTACCGCCTGCCCGAGGTCAAAAACAGCCGTGTCGAGTCGGACATGGCACACGTCGGCGATACAGGGCTGGGCCGGTTTGCGGACCCGTCGACGGACAGAATTCTTCCGTATGACAAGAAGCGAGTACCACTGCGGTACGGCAATGACACCCGATATGCGGAAGGCCACTTTTTTTCACGTAAGCCATAAGTCATCCCATCTGTTTTCTGTTTGCCCAACAGCCCTACCACGTGTCATACAATCTTCGTCCACCGCATCTCACCAACTGCTAGTAAAAAAGTAAAGAGACACCCTACACAGTAGGAAAAAAAAGTCTCTATGTTTAAATAGCGTCTCGTTCCGGCCCCTTGATTCGGGGCTAGCCTAAGCCGGCGTGGGCCTTGCCTGGCTCTTGCCCTGTTGGTCTACATTGGTGGATGCCCGTCGTTTTGGGCAGGAACCCCTAATGACAGCCAGAAAACAGTCTGGCAAGTGTCGCTGCCCGCTGAAGACCAGGCGAAGGAAGGAGCCGCGGCTTGTTCTTTCCACTCTGCGTTGCACATGGGGCAAAGTGACACAAAAGTGGCAAGCGCAGGCTTTTGGCAGAAGGGGCTCTGAGGCTACGAAAAATGAATCCTGTCTTGCCCTGTGCGGCCTGTGAGCCTTCGCCCGCCCCAATTGTTGCCCAGAGCGGTGTTATCGGTAATTTAGGCTTTGGTTCTAGCGGGAATTTTAAAAATAGAAGTGGCTTAAGTGGGCGGGCTGAATACTCCGTACCTTAGTACATACGAGTAGTGATTTGGAGGGCGTTTTTCTGCAAAGGCCAACAACAGTTCTACGATACTGTTTACAATCGGCAAGAGCGACCGACAACCAACAGCCCAGCATTGAGAGCGAAAGCGACATATAGACTACGTTCATACTCAGTATGGCCATTCCTTTCACGATGCTTCTTTTGTCTCCTGTCATTCTTTCAGGCTTGGTCTTTCACACGCCTATCGTTTCCATGTCCGGGCATGTTTACGTTTAGAGGATACAGGTACCTGTATCGGCAACCATCACGCAGAATCCTTTTAACGAGACGTTGTCCTTTCTTTTATCAGTGCACATTCCGCCCAATTACGTCGTACACAGTAAAGCCACCGTCTCGCACACTATTTTCACGCTGTTCCTTACCCCTGCCTCACCGTTGAGAACTGGCGGACTGCCCGTCTGTCTTCCTCGGCAGGCTTTGAGGTTCTCGTTTTTTCTGCAGCCTCGTATCGCACCCAAACCCGACTCAAACTGCGGCCGCATATTACTCGTAGTGGAGGCCCCGCCCCTGCCTCTCGGCCAGAGTGTTTCGCTCCTGCCGTATTTCCGTATTTGCTCCTTCCTTCTGACAAGAGATACCTTCCCTGCATCTGTGCCCGTCTCAGTGCCCCCCAACCGACCAGTTCTTGCCCAAAACAGACGCACTGCCCACTGCCCTGGTTGTGGTTTTGAATTGGTGCAAGTTATTGCATTCCTCCCTTACGTTCTTACCCGAGTGGCACATAGATGATGGGATGGCCTCTTTGTAGCTTCTTTTGCTGTGTTCCTTTGCATGTCTGGCCCATCATTCATTCACATTCACACATTTCCCGCTCCACACACACTCGTCGTGTCGACACATTTCACAAACGGCGCCACATATCTATTCTGAACAGGATTATGGTTGATGATCATCCTCATTCGCGTTTGCACACTTAAACTGCATTCCATTCGTACGCGTTATGACGTATTCTAATGCAATTTGCATTTCCACCGTTGTAAAAGTCAAGAAAGCTTTTGGTGCCCACTCTGCCACTGTTCGCTCCTTCCTTCAGAGACGCGGCGCACTCGCTGATTCGCTCCTGCTCTGTCGAGCCCTGCCCGGTGGATCGTCCAAGGCCAAGGAAATCAGAAGGTGACGGAGGAGACAAGTGAAAATCCAGGGGCTCAAAAAGGCAAGCGCCACCGCGGCCTCCAGCACGTTCAGCGCTGGGCGACGCTTTGTACAAAGAAAGAACGAGGGAACTAACAGCGACTAGCGAGGTCCAGCTCGTCAGGGCATCCACCAGTCCACCCCAATCCACCAACGGCCGCTTGTAATTCGCACCTGCCTTATGGAGTACAACAAGCACTACGCAGCCACGCCACGCTCCTGCCCTGCGAACGGACCTGCTCTCGTCGCTCTTGCTGTTCTCGTCGCTGTTGTTCGCTGTTGCTGGCTGTTGCTCGCAGTCGCTCCTCCTTGTTCCAATTTACCCAAGACGGGCAACCGCGTTTTCCGCTGACTGCGTCGTACTTTCTTTGATCAGACTGTTTGTGTCGAAATCTTCACCTTCGGTTACTATTCAGCTCTCAGAACATTTACCAACATGCTCGACGCATAACCGCCCCATCGACGTCTCCCTCCCCGTCCGCCGCTCATCGCCCAACAGCCCGCCATGGCCGCCGGCGACGAAGCCCCCGGCGCGCCGCCGCTGCAGCCGCTGTCCTCGGCGGAGAAACCGCCGGTCTTTCTAGCCGGTGATAATCACGGTGGCGGCAAAGACGATGTTGACGACACATCACCTACTTCACCTACTTCACCAGCATCACCAGCATCACCAACATCACCATCCTCTTTGGTGTCGGCCGCGTCTGCCAGTCGCAACAGCATCGACAAGACTCCGTTGAAAATGGCCGCCCTTCCTCCTTTTGAACGTCTCCCCGACGAGATCATCCAACAGTAAGTTGTGTGCCTCGTATTCCTCTTCCTTTCTGTCCCTTATGGTTGTTTGTTCACCCACTAACTTCTTAGAATCCTCTTCATGACCGACTCCAACGCTTTCGCCTCCCTCGTTCTCCTCAACTCCAAATGGCGCGCCGTCTCCCAGCAAGCCCACCTCTACGCCCACCATCTCTCACGAACGCCATCATATGTCGCCAGCAACTACAAATCTCTCTTCAACCGCTTAAAAGCACTCCAACAGACTGCCCAAGGCGACTCTATATCCGCCGCCGACCAGCAAGAACTCCACGACCGACTCCTCGCCGACCTGCGCCGTGCCTTTGCCCGGCAAGTCAAACGATGCCGCTTCGATGCGTATCTGAGACCAAGCCGCACCCTCGTCCGCCTTGTCAGCAACTCGATTTCGTCGTCTTCGGCACCCGGCGGCGAGGGCATGCAGTTTCAGGCCTCGCCCCGCGGCCACCACTTGCTCGCCTACAACTCGTCCCGCATCTATGTGCTCAATGTCCGCTGTGCCACAGCGCCCCACGGCGTCGAGGTTGTTCGTGAACTGAAAGTCCTGAGACGGCCAGTGGCGACCTGTATTCGTGACGACGCTTCCGTTCTTGCGGTCCTGCTCACTGAGATGCAGGTCGACCTATACGACCTCACAAAGAAGCCGCCGCGCCGCACACGGTCCATCATTCTCGACCACAGCCCCCGGGCCATTGCCCTCAGTCCATGCGGCTCTGTTCTGGCCGCAGCCTACGAGGGCGGCATCGAGGTCTCTTCGCTCAGTCCAGACGCTCTCGAGACCGACCGCCGTGCCGTCAAGTGCGACCACGTCGATGCTCTGGCGTTTTCTTTTGATGGCACTCAAATCCTGGGCACTTCTGTTCATGCCGCTCAGCCCAATACTGTGATATTGACAGCGCCATACTACGACCCGGGCAGCCAGATGTGCAGCGACGACTTGAGCGCGCTGTGGACCACCTCGATCCTTTTCCCCAACACGAGTCGCGACTGCAGCCATGCCGTGCTGCTGCAAGACTCGAGCCGCGAAGAAGCCTTTTGGACATTTGCCTACGACCGCAGCTTCGAGACATTTCGCGCTGTGCGCATCGACGACCTCCGCAACGGCACAACCTACTTTACCGGGCCCATCCCTACGGCGGCATCACCGGCCCGTCTTCTCCCGTGTACACTACCGTCGGCCTCGTACCATGGCGATCTCGTATCTGCCGGTTTCCAGGGCAAGGATATCTGGCTTTACGGCGTGCCCGAAGATCTTGATGCCGTCCCGACAAGCAACAACAACGGCAACAATATAGATTCCAGCACGCAAAGCGGTCTCGAAGGTGCGGGTGGCTCTGCTGGAAGCGCACCTGGCAATGCCAATAACGGCAATGGCGGCAACGGAGGCAGTATGTCCCGTGCCAACAGCGGGAGCCCGTCCATGCGGTCTGCCTCGGCCCGCCTCCAAGAATCCGGTAGCGACTCTTCTGTGCGTGTCCCACAATGGCAGCTTCTCTGTGATCGCCAGCAAAACACCTTTATTGCTGGATCCCGTGTCGGTGAACTGCCCGGCGTCAGCATGATCAACTGGGTCGAGGGCTTTGGTGATTCTTCGCTGCGTGAGCGTCTCGTTGTCAGCGCCCGTGGAGTCCATCCGCCCCAGCCGATCAGCTTAGACAAGGACGGTATTGATTTCATTGATGGCGGCCGTTTGTTGCTTGTTGACTTTGATTACGGCACCTCGGACGGTAAGACGACTGAGGTTACGATTGAGGTCGGTTCCAAAGAGCCCGAGGTTTTGGAAGAGGAACACCGCGATCTGGACGTCGAAGTGGCCATTGTGCGGCGGCGAACTGTTGCCCAGAAGCGCGGCAAATCAGGCGCTTTGATGCGAAATGCCACCACGGCTGGCGTTAGCTCGCACAGCTCGCCCGTTCCTCTGCCTGCGATGCGCACACTGCGGTCAGCGCAGGCGGGTGGCAGTTCAAGGCCCCCTGTCGCGGCTTCCTCTCTTCGCAATGCTACAAACAGCAGCACCAGTAACAATAATAACAGCAACAACGATGACGACGACGACGACGACCCGCTCGTTCCCCGGCGCATTGCTGCTCCACCAACAACCCGCCAGCAAGGCTCGGCCCTAGGTGCAGCGGCAAGGACACAAGCAGCCGTTCCTCTTCTGCCAGGTTCTGCTGCTGCTGCAGCAGCAGCAGCAGCCGCCGCCGCGGCAGCATCTGGCATGACGACAGATTCAGATATCACCGGAGCCAGTGGAGTTTCGCCCACAGACGCAACCCCCGCCAACAACATCAACAACAGCGACCGCGTAGAGACCGAATCCATCATGGGCGATGAGGAGCAAGAGTCGTTTGAGGCCTTTGACGCGCCGTACTCCCAAGGCAGCCCCCGCTCTGGTGTCACGCTACGTCGTGCCGCCACGGCCGCTGCCATCAACCGCCGCCTCAACCCTGCACCAGCGACTACGTCGACGGGTGCACCCATTGTCTACCGCCGTGCCGATGGGCGTCGTGAACACCCCCACGAGAGCGACGCCGACAACTGGGTCCCGCCGCCACCGCCATACCAAAAGGACATTGACCCGCAAGACCTGCCGGCTTTTTTGCGTCACAACGTGCCGCCCGTCATTGCACCGCCCACAACGTCGGCCACAGCAGCCCCAACTCTGCCCGCTGTAGCGCCTCCTCCTCCGCCACCCGCAGCGCCCGCTGTATCAACGACTAGATCGACAACAACGGCACCGTCCATACCAGGCGTGAGTGCTACACTGGGCATGCCCAACCCAGACCTGGCAGCAGAACAGTCGACAGCATCTGCAGAGGAGGAGACACCAGTCTCACCCGAAGAGGATCCCAACGAGAACCGGCCGGTTTCACGGGAATCGGAGAATGACGTCCCGACGGGTGACCTGTACGAGGCTTCGCCACCAGGGTCGCCACAGCAGCCAGCAGCAGCTCTGCCAACGACGAGTGAGACGACAGTTGCCGCCCCTCAACCCCAACCCCAGCAGCAGCAGCAGCAGCAGCAGCAGCATGAACAGCAGCCACTCCAACCGCCCCAGCAGCAAGAACCTCCGGCTACATCGGCGTCCGTGACAGATCCCCCCGCGCTGGATCTTCAGATTCCTGTACAGAGTCCTTCCTCGTGGAACGCCTTTGTGCCGCAGCCAGTGTCTTTGCCGATGCAGCAGCCGCTCCAGCAACCCCTGCAACAGCAGCCGTTCCAACAACAACCCGAGCAGCAACAGGACCCCTACGGCAACTTTGTGCCCAAGCCCTTGGCGAATGTGCAGACTTGGCCTATGCAGCGGCCATCCGTATCTAGTGCTTCCGGTGTGAGTATGGGTATGGATGTGGGTATGGGACAAGGCGTGCCGCCGATGCAGCCGGGCGTGGACGTAGCAGGTCCTTCTGCTGGCTACCCCGTGAGCTACCCTTACTCGGCGCCGCCTGTTTCAGCACCCGTCGCACAGTACCAGAGCAGCGATCCTGTCGCTGCACCAAATGCTATGCCGACCGCTGCCAACACCGCTTCTGCGCACACCCACGACGTCTCGCAAGACTTGTCGTCTCCGTTTGGCCAGGTCATGATGGCCGACCAGCAGCAACAGGCCGTCTCGCATCCCTCCCCAAACCGCCTGTCTCTGGGCTCCTTCCTCGTCCCGCGCGTGCCTGTCGGTAGCAACCGGCAGAGCAGACGGTTCTCGATAGGACGGCCAAGCACGGGCGTAGCCGCCGCAGCGCCGGGACTGGCTACAGCTCTGGGCTCGAGCAGCGGTGCCTCCATGTCAGTGGACAGCCTGGGACTGAACAAGCCACTGCCGCAGCTGCAGCCGCAGGCACAACAGCCTGATGCCACGCAAGAGTTCCAGCAACTGCAAACGCAACAACAGCAGATGGCACAGCAGCAATACCAACAGCAGTACCAGCAGCAGTATCAGCAGCAGTACTACTACCAGCCGCCCCAGATGCCGCAGCCACAGCGCGCCTTCTCCAACCCAGTCGTGTCGTCACCCCCCCTTGTCGAAGACCAGCCGCTCATCATCAGCACACCCCGTGGTGTCACCGGTGCCTTTGACCCACCCACGAGCAGCAGCAGCAAGACCAAGTCGGACCGCAGCCGGTTCCCGGATGGCCCCAACATTCCAGGTGGAAGCAACAATAACAACGGTGACGACGATGACGGTCCGGCGCCTGTCATCTTTGCACCCGTCCCGCGCCACCCCCAAGCGCAAGAGCGGAATGCCGAGCTGCGTGAACGTCTCGAGACGCTGTCGGGTGGTGGCACGCCCGTTGCTCCCGTCCAAAAGCCGTTGATATTACCGTTTGCCCCAGGCTTCTTCGATAACAACAACAATGGCAGCCCGGCCGCACTGCCGTCATCTGCTACGCGCCAGCCAAGCCTCAACCGCAAACAGAGCCGTGCCGAGCGCAGCGCCGCCAAGAATATGGCCGACGCCAAGAAGCGCGGCTGGCGGCGCAGCAACAGCAAGAAGAAGAAGAAGGGCAAGGAGGCAGAGACCGATACTTCTCTGACGGGCAGCTCGATGCCCGCCGTCCCGCCTCTCCCGCCTATGCCGCCGGCGTCGATCGGCTCGTCGGCCGCCACGGCCGTGCCCCAAAAGAGCCGGCGCGGCAAGAAGAGCAGTTTCGTCACGGCTCCCTCGGTCGCTGGATCTGTCGCCATGTCGGCCACGACGGGCACCACGTCCCGCCGGCGCGGCAAGAAGAACAAGGAGCGCGATTTTGACGCGGCCAGCAGTGCCTGGACAGACATTACGGCCACGACGGCGATGATGAACATGCCACCCATCATGCACAGTGGCCATGGTCCTGCGCCCGGACCGTCGGGTAGCTACTACCAGCCCCAACAACAACAACAACAACAACCCCATCCTCTCCAGCAGCAGTACTATCCTGCCATGCCTTCCATCCCCGGAGGTGGCCCGCAATCGTCGTCGGCGTATGCCATGCAGCAACTGCAGCTGCACATCCAGCAACAGCAACAGTTGCAGCAGCAGCAGCAGATGCAGCAGGAGGCCCAAGCTGACAAGAAGAGCGGCAAGTGTGTTGTTATGTAATCTGTTCTTTTTAGATGGCGTTGCTGTGTTGCGTTTCCCCTCTCTCCGATATACCTAGATACCCCTTTCTCTTCCACTCCTTACGACATATCCTCCTACCTACTCTACCGCCTTTTTGTGATTTGGTTGTTTCTGTTTTGTGCATAACCGTTCTAGGGTAGCCAGCTTTTGTATGTCTTTTACTTTCTTTCTGATCTTTGGTTTTCGAGGGTCTTCTTCGTCGTCTTTTGGTTGTTATATCACATGTTGGAAAATATACTAGCGAGCCCCATTTTCTGTTCTCATTTGTCCTATTTCTATCTATACCACGTCTTATAAATGATAATAGCCCTTTTGTTGTTTACCTGTGTCTAGCTTTTATGTATCTAGTTTCAAGCGCACTTCACATCTCGTACGACTTTGCCACAATGCCATATAACCTCACATGCTGAGTGATTCTTGTCTTGAACAGCAAACGTATTGTACGCATTAAATTCAATCATGTTCTGTTCTTATGTAGAGAAATGTGGTTCATAGTGTTACACGTGCTGTGACAGAGCTGTCTCTTGCAGCACATCCAAAATAGATCCGAGCCCTGCTGCCAGCCAGCAGGCCGTCCGGTTGTCCGCCATCCATTGTTTTCCCAAAGGACCAACGCCGCAGCGCCGTCCTTCTTCCATCCTCTCCTAGCCAGGCCATGTCCAGGCCCGGTCTCCTCTTTCGTATATTTTTCATTTCTCGCCCGGTCGTCCACCTTTACTGCCGTCTTCTCTCTCTTCCCTCACTTCCCTCTCTTCACCTTTTCGCCCACCTCCACTCCGCAACAACCACCGTCTTCTTCCTCTATTTTAACCGAGGACCAGCTCATACACTATGAGCAGCGTGTTGATGACAATAAGAGGTACTATTCTGTGGTCAGTAGTGATTCAAAATAAGATATTACTGCGGCGGGGGGGGACGTACTCCGCATCAGCGTCCGCACGCTGGCAATCAGGTTGATGATCTTGGCCTTGATGCTGGCATCGCCGCCGCTGACGCCGCCGACACCAGGCTGGCCAAACGCCGGGTCATAGGTCGAGGGCGAGAGGCCGATGCGCGCGAGGAAGCGGTCTTCGGAGAGGATGGCGATGGCATTGATGAGGAGGACGGAGACTGGCAAGAGTTAGCGAGACGAAGCCGAGCGACGACGAGCGACAGTGGCGCCACAATAAGAGCTCACCATAAAGGAACCCCCCCAGGAGATACATGATGAAAGGGATTGCGCCTCGCAAGGAGGGCAGAAGGTTTGGGAGGAGGTTGTTTTTTGTGGTGTCGCGTGGAATAGGGAGTCGCCCGTTTGCTGGTCAAAAAAGGGGGTGACACCGGAGATCGCCTCTAGTTCATCATCGACCCTGAACGACAGAGAAGATGGAGTCGCCTTGTGTAGTTGTGGTTGAGACGACGTTTCGCTTCGTTGTTGTCGTCGTCAGTCGCCGGTGACGAGATGCCAAAAGGAAGGAGGGAAAGGGAAAAGAAAGAGGAAGAGTCGAAAGAGACGTAATTGCCAACAGTGCGGGTTGGCGGGTCAAGCTTACTTAGCTGGCCAGCTCCACTCTGTCTTCTCTCTCAGAAGGAAAGAGCCTTGCTGGAGCTGGGAAAAGGACACACAGCAGCTTGAGCTAGGCCGTGCGAATTGCTGGCAGGAGAATACTGTACGAGTACGGAGTAGTGCCCCAAAATGCCCCATAGCGGCACCAGCTCCAGTGGATGGACTCCTTGTAACCAAGCTATTCGAGGGTCACCGATACTGGCTCCTGCAGGGTGAGCCCCACTGTGATTGGCCGGTAGTGGCCCCCAACGCCTCCTACGCCCTCTGAAGAGCGCCCCCCTTCTTGGAGCTCACCTTCCCGTGTAAGACAAGTTTGGCGACGGTTTGGGCAGGCCAAGGAGAACAAGCAAGCACCACTTTATTGACAAGTCGAGGGTCTCGCCTTCCCTGCTGTTGCATCGACCTCCCCCCGCGTGCCTTCCTTTTTCTTTTTCTTTTCTCTCCCCCTTTCCTTCTTTGTTTGTTTGGTTTGTTCTTTCCTCCCCTCTTAACTTTTTCCTATATCCCTATCTACGTCAATTCAGGGGAAGCATCTCGAACAAGTTGACATCATGGCGAAAATAGGTGAGAACACGAGCCGAGCTCCAATTCTGAGCTCGAGCTCCCTAATTGCATCATGCGCCGCACCTCTACTGTTTGCTAACCTCTCCTTCTTCAACTTCAACAGACACCCTCTTGACGCTCCTTATCCCGGCGCTCGTCCTCCTCCATCTCGTCGTCGCGCCCTACACAAAAGTCGAAGAATCCTTCAACATCCAGGCCGCCCACGATGTCCTCGTCTACGGCACACCTACTGGCCGCGGTGCCGGTCTGCGCCTCGAGCAGCGCTACGATCACTTTACATTCCCGGGCGCTGTCCCGCGTACCTTTGTCGGCGCCGTTCTGCTGGCTGGCATCGGCCAGCCTGTGATCCAACTGGCCAACTCGTTTGGTGCGCTCATGGGCGGCCCAGCTGCGCAGACGGCCATCCGTGGCGTGCTCGGCCTGGCCAATGCTGGCGCGATGATCTCGCTATCGAAATCGCTGGGCGCGGCGTGCGGCAAGTCCGTTGGGCGGTGGTACCTTGTGCTGCAGGCCAGCCAGTTCCATGTGCTGTTTTATGCATCGCGCACGCTGCCCAACATGTTTGCTTTTTTCCTGACCACCTGGGCCTTCTCGTTTTTGCTGTCTCCGCAGGGCGCTAGTGCTACGCGCCAGGCCAAGATCCGCGCCGGCGGCCGTATCCGTGTGGCGCTGTGTCTGCTGGCCTTTGCCGGTGTCGTTTTCCGTGGCGAGGTGGCTCTGTTGCTCGCCGCTGTTTCTCTGTATCTTGTAGTGGCGCCGCTGGCCACGGCCGAGCGCATCATCCGCACCGTCGGCGTGGCTGTCCTCGTTGCTCTCGTCTTGTCGGTCCCCATCGACTCCTACTTTTGGCAGACCTTCCCGCCCATGCCCTGCTGGCCTGAGCTCCAGGGCTTTCTGTTTAACGTCGTCAATGGCCAGGCCAGCGAATGGGGCACCAGCCCCTGGCACTACTACTTCAAGTCGGCCCTGCCGCGCCTGTTGCTGAACCCGCTCACCTATTTCCTCTTGATCCCCTTGGCCCTTCGCCGCCCGGCCACCAAGGGCCCGGCTTCGCTGCTTGTGTGGCCCAGCCTCATCTTTGTCGCCATCTACTCGCTGCAGCCGCACAAGGAGGCCCGTTTCGTGCTATATGTCGTGCCCCCATTGACGGCCGCCGCCGCTCTGGGCGCCGACCAGCTCACCAAGAGTGTCCAGCGCCACCAGGAGCGCAATGCCAGCATCCAGGCCAAGAATGCCCAGAATGCCAAAGATGGCAAGCCGGCCACCACTGCTGGCAACTCGGGTTTCGTGACCAAGCTTATGTGGTACACTCTTGTCTTGTCTATCCCCGTGTCGTTTGCTGCCAGCACCGCCATGCTCCTCGTCTCGGCGCTCAACTATCCTGGCGGTGAAGCTCTGGCCGCCCTCCGCAGCTTTGCCTCGGCCGATGCGGCTCTGGCTGCGGCTGCTGTGTCACCGTCTGACGCGCCTTTTTTCGTCTCTGCCCACGCCGATGTGCTCTCTTGCATGACCGGTGTCACTCTGTTCGGCTCCGCCATGGGTGCTACCCTGCTGAGCCACCGTTATGCTGTCGAACAGCGCGCCGCCGCTCTGGCCCGTGCGGCCGCTGCAGCCGGTATCGACCCCTTTAACGCCAATGCTGACCGCATCCTGCCGGCCACTGGCGGCAAGAAAGTACCTTTTGCAGCATCTCCTACGAGTCTCAAAGTCCCGCCCCAGCTGGTCATCGACAAGACCGAGGACGCCAAGGTCCTGGCCGACCCGGCCTTTTGGGCACAGTTTGACTATGTCCTGGTGGAAGACCCCAAGGCGGTCGTGACGACTGCGACGGGCAGCGCCAGTGGTCAGCCGCAGTCGCAGTGGGATATCGTCGCCGTGGTCGAGGGCTATGCCGGCATCGAGCTGCTGCGGCCGGGTCAAAATTCGAGCGGCGACGAAGAGGAGGAGGGCACGCGGCCGACAGTCGTCGGGCACGGTGCTACTGTGGCGCGTCTGCGCAATGCTCTGCGCTCGCTGACGGGTGGCTGGTGGGCCGGCCCGCGCATGTCGCCGCGGATCTATCTGCTGCAGCGTGTCAAGGGCGATGGTGCAGCCGTGGCCGGCAGTGGAAGGAAGAAGGCGGCCGTGTAAATGCGAAAAGTAAGTGTATATCAAAGACATGAGTTGGATTTGAACGATAGCTGTCGCACCAAAAATACAAGAGTGAACAAAAATGATTTTGTCTTTTATTTTGTATGACCTTCGAAGGTATTCCCCTGACGGCATAGAAGACACATGGAGATAGATATATGAAAATGAAAATATAAAGGTAAGTAATAATGGCAAAAGCTTGGGGTTAACGACAAAGATGAATGGGACAAAACAAACAAGATGAGAAACAATAAGGCACATAAGGATAAGAATACTTGGTAGAAACCTATGTTGCTTGGTAGAGAGAAAAGGAAACAGGTTAAGTAAAGAAATAGGACCCCGTTAAAATCCCACAGATAACGCAGAGATGGACGCAGATATGAAGAAGAACAAAATGACAAAAATGCAAATACACGGAAGCCCGCCCACCGCAAAGAACAAGTCAGAAAAAGAAAGCAAATTGACAAAGGAAATAGAGTGAGCACCGCCACATAACTTTTTACACCATATCATAAAGTATAAGGGGGAGTCAAAGAGAATAACAGAAAGGAAACAACGCGCGTGCAGAAAGCAAAGGAGGCAAAGACCAACTGGAGTAGAGAGCGGGAAAAGCCGAGCACGTACGTGTGCACGGCTTTCCCCCTGTACTCAGCAGGCAGCGTCTTTTGCTCACCCGGCGCGACCTAGTCCTACCGAATCGCAGATCCGCACACCGGGCACTCTGCCGGTTCCAGCCACTCCTTCTCGCCGCCCTCCACCTTGCGGCGCAGATCACGAATCTCAATCATCGTCGGCGCTGTCGAGTCGAGCGGCGTCAGCAGCAGGCTCGCCTCAAACAGCTTCTCATACGGCTTCTTCTTGTTGCCAAACGACTGCAGTGTCGGGAACGCGCGGCCAGCCGCTGCTTTCTTGCCGCCGTTGCCACCGCTCGTAGAAGAAGCAATGGCCGCGCCTGCGCCGGCGGGCGACTTCCGTGCCTTGGACGCTGATGCTGCTGCTGACGACGTTGCTGCCGGCGTAGGCGTGGCCAGGCCGCCCTTCTTTAGCTGCTGCTGCTGCTGCAGGCCACCTGCAGCGGACTCGGATGGTGTCACTTCCCGCTTCAGTGGTGGTGTGCCGTTCGAGCCTGCTGCCGCCGCGTCGTCCTTGGCCTTGCTGCGCACTGCCACGTCCTTTGCCTCCTTGCCACCGTCTCCGTTTGCTCGTGCACCGCCGCCAGTGCTACTCTCGTCGTCGTCGCTGGCGCCCTGAACCTCGACCGTATCTGCCTTAACGTCGATCGAGTGCTGGGCGGACGCCGCGCCGCCAGATTCCCGTGGGCTGAGCGGTTCCTTAACATCGTCGCCCGCCGTCTCGGATTTGACATCTTCTCCTGGTGCCGGCTTGACCGCAATGTGTGGCTTGTCGGTTCCGAGCCGTTCATACACGCGCATAAGGGCGTAGTGTTTCAGGCATTCTTCGTGGATCCATTTCGCGCAGCTGTCGTCGCCGCAGCCGACGAGCATTTTGTCGGGGTTCGCTGGTTGGTTGCAGTCGCATACGGTCTCGATAGACTAGATGGAAGAGAAGGCGGTTAGTTTGATACAGACACGGCTATCAATAGGTTTTAATTTAACGAGACTGGAAGGCCTGAGAAACTCACCGAAAGCTCCATACTGCGCACGTCCAGAGCCTGGCGCCAGTACAGAGCGCTTTGCACATCGTCGTCCTTGTCCTCGTTCAATTGGTTAACTTGAGCCATGGAGGTGACACTGACGACGTTGATGACATCCACTGCATTGATGTTAGCTCTCGATTCAAGCCGTTTGAGATTGGAGCTGGGACAATGAAAACGTACTGTGGTTGGATGCAATCAGCTCCGAGGAGCCGTGGTATGGCTGCCGCGCCTGTACCTGGCGCTTGCCGTAGTGCGTGCCTGGTGGCAGCTCGTCCGGCCAGTACATCCAAAAGACACGCGCATACACGTGATGCTCGTCGCTAGCACGGATCTCGAGAATGCGCGCAACCCAATCGTCTTCTGACCGTTTGCGCGGACCGATACTTTGCGCACCAACACTGCTAGGAGCGTCTGAACCAGAGGCGCCAGCAGCTGCTGCAGCGGCCGCAGCGGCACCCGTTGACGTGCCAGATCTCTGGCGTTCGAGCGAAGATTCGTTTGCAACGTAGATGAAGCCCTCGCAGTAGTACTTAACACCGTTGAGGACGAAACTATTATACCGTGTCATGTCGGCCCACTGCTTAGCTGGGTGGACAATGTAGTGTACGTCCATGTTGCTGAAGGTGCTGAACTCGCCCTTCGGCTCAAACGGCGCGCACTGCTGCAGAATCTTGCGGTTGCCATCGTCGTCATCTAGGAGGTCGCCACCGGAGCTGTTGTGGCCCCGCTTCCGCCGCTTCTTGCTCTTGGTCTTGAGGTTTTTATCACGCGGGTCGAGGAGTTCGACCGTGAAGGGGCATTCGGCACGGATATCGTCGGCCGTGGCCTCCGTGCGCGAGCGTTTGGAGGAGGATGTTGTTTGTGTCATCTTGAGGTCTTTCGTCTAATGTGTTCCTAGCGAGTGGATGGGGTCTCGTGATCAAGGAGACGCAATGTCGCGTCACAAAGGGCGTGCCGAGAGAGACGCAGTCTCGTCAGTGCCGCTGGACCGCGCAAGTTCTGCGATACACAACCGAAACGAAGCGGCGATCGAAGCGAAAACGAAGCTAGGCAGGGTCGTGTGGAGATAGGCGCGATGGAATCGCTATCGCTGAGAGGGGGAGGCGAAAGGTTGGCGACCGGAGAGATGGTTGGTTTCGCAAAAGGGCTGGCGAGGCGTTGAAAACGAAACGGTCGAGTCGATGTCCGAGTTCGACGCAAAGAAGGCGACACGACCGGGACGCTGCAGGAAGGATTGCAGTCGGTTCCACGTGAGGAGGGAGAAACAGAAAGGCGGGTGAAGCACTCGTAGCTCTTTGCTGTTCACTGTTTTTTCGGGAAAAAATGGGGGATTGGTTTAATTCGCGCGCGCGATTGGCGTTGGGCCAAGTCGGTCGTTGGCGGTCGTTTCCGTTTCGTCGCAGTTGCTTTGTCCGTCGCACAGCACAAGGAGCGCAGTAATAGGTCGGGGGAAGAAAGTGGACGAAAGGACAGCGGCAATAGTACAAAACTAAAGCGGCGAGAAAAGGGAGAGCGACAGGACGAGAAGGAAAAAACCCGCTAGTAAGGCTGACAGCTGGTGGTTGATCCGATCAAAAGGAAAAAGATGACAATGACTGCACGGAGCAGGCGGGATGCGTTTCGAAGGAAGGAAAGAGGAGAAGGTGTTTCTTGAAAGTGTCCCGAAAAAAAAATTGTAGGCCGCAATCATTGAGCAAGGGCACAGAGCGGGTTTGTGTTGCCAGGATGCGCGAGTGGTGGGCTGGCTGAAGAGTGGCCTGGCCAGTGTGTGATGGGGAAGGAAGACGGCAACTGTGGGTGTTTCCTGTGCTTCTTGTACCTGTTTTTCTTGGGGGTCCCTTGCGTTCGCAGCGTGGTCTGCGCCTGTGTTTTTTCGGGCGCTGCGGGCGGTCGGCCGTGTCTCGCTTCCTTGTCTGGCCTGGCGTTCGAAAGGGGGGGGGAGTGAGGAAGAGGGGTGGCTTTCAGTCTCCGGAGAGATGAACGGCCCAGGTCGGTCCAGGTCTTGGGTTGACTCGAGTTGGTGTCGTCGTGTGTGGAAAGACCGCTGGGTTTCTCCAAATAAAGCTCAATGAAATAAGCACAGGGTACCAAGCCAAAGTAGAAAGGGGGTCCAAGCTTCTTTTGGGCCCCCTCTTTTTTTCTTGAGTAGTTGCAACTCTTCGTCGTCCAAGCCTTTCCTGTCGATGCGTTAGCTTGTTGGCAGTGAGTGGCGTAAAGAGTAATCAGAAAGGACCAAATACCAAGGGTGCCGCGTGGAGTATGTACAGAATATTGGTGGAGGTAAACAAGATCGTGGCTATTCTTGTTAGATATTTTTGTCAGAAGAAACAGAGCAAAAAGAAGATAAGAACAAAGAGGCCGCGGAATGTCTGTTTCTCTCGTGGTGCGATGGCGGATGAATCGGGCGGGAAAGGACGTCAAAAGAGGGAGACAACAAGGGTAAACGAGGGAGATGAACAGATTCTAGCGCCAAGCTATCGTGCTTGTTCTCCGCGCGCACGCGCTGCACGCCAAGGTAGTTTCGTGTCGCGATGTGGAGTGGATGTGTAGAAGGGACAAAAGGTGGAGAAGATAAACAATATGAAAAGAGGAGAGAGAGGTAATGGAGCGGAAGAGGCGAGAAAAAAGACGTGGCAAGGTCAATAAAAATCTAGAAGAAGGGCGAGTCTGTCTTGATGCCAATGGAGGAAGGGGCAACCCAGATCGAAAAGCAAAACAGAAAAGGGAAGGACGTGGGGGAGGTTTTGGCAGGCGAGTTGAGATGGAAGGAGCTAATGAGGCAGAAAAGCGTTGTCGGATTTCCGTTGCACTTTATTCCCCTGCTAACGCGTGTGGAGAGGGAAAGAGCAAAGAGCAGGGGCAGGAAAGGATCTGCAGCAGAGCCTTCAACGTCGTCGTACCTATATGTATTGATGAGGGCCAAAAGTGAAGAGAATTTACGACTCACGATCGGGGAGGGTTTTTCTATTGACCGCTGGGTGTCAGGATGTCTGCTGGGAAAGGTGAGCAAAAGTGGCAAAAGGTGAAATAAAAAGACGGAGAGGGGGGGTGGATAAGGGAAGAGAAAAAGAAGGAAGGAGCGCGAGCGAGGTGGGTAAGTGCGTCAACAAATTAGGAAGTAAGAAATAGGAAAATGGTATTTCTGTTGTGTAATGATTTCTATGAGGGAAGGCGCGAACAAGGAACGAGGGGAAAGGAGGTGCCAAAGGTGTCAAAATATAAGGTGAGTTTGTTCAGAGCCAAACTAGACGAGACGCCGAAACGGAGAGAAGAAGAAAAACCATGAAAATCGCTCCCAACAGAAGTGTGCTCAAGAGGGAGAAACGGGGATTTTCATAAGTCATCCTGCAGTGAATGATCTGACGAATGACAGTTTGTCGCTCACCTGTCAGATTGGGCCACAACTGCGACATGAAATGACTGGAGCAAAATGGAGGAGGTTGGGTGGCTGAAGTGAACGACGTTGGGCTAGGCGGGGAGAGAACGCGCGGTTAAGCAGCTTTGCAAGATCCCGAGATTCTATCGAGGGGGGTAAAGGGGCGAATGGCAACAAGAGGGACCGGGGAAGACGGAAAGAGAGGATATAGACGACGATGATTATATCCGACCTGGAAATAGAATTAAAACGGAATGACGATACAACGGTTCTCAGTTGACATACCTTGCGAGCTTGCTGTATGTCCGACGAGGTTATAGTAAGAAGCGGTGACAAAAGATGGGATGTGAGAGATGTGAGAGCGTATAACAAATACACGACGGTGAGTGGAAGAGTCAAATATGACAGCCGCAGCCGTTAGCCCTATCTCTTTTTTGTCAGGCTTTGCGTGCTTTCCAAAAAGGCGATTTGCCGATTCGTCTACCGTATCGCGTGTTTGTTTCCGCAGCGCTGTATCCCTAGTTGTGCGGATTATAAAGGGCAACGATAGTGCTTCTTGAGTGAGTGAAAGAACCTGAGCACTCCAAAGGTCTTTTGAAGTGTGAAACGAGAGAGAATACAATTTGAGTACCCCTCTTGAAGAAGAATATATTTGTAGCCTGGCCAGGTGAATAGCGGCGGGGTGGTATCCCAACACGTTTTTCGACAAGAGTGAATAAGGGACGAGAACTGTTGAGGCGAGGAGGAGGAGGCAA
This sequence comes from Sporothrix pseudoabietina, assembly GCA_019925295.1. Classification (NCBI taxonomy): domain Eukaryota; kingdom Fungi; phylum Ascomycota; class Sordariomycetes; order Ophiostomatales; family Ophiostomataceae; genus Sporothrix; species Sporothrix pseudoabietina. The sequence continues at coordinate 535,784 of JADHKS010000007.1, forward strand.
ATAAAAACAATGGAGGCGACGCCCGCCTCCGCATTTTGCAACCATTGATGATGCGTTTCACAGGCTAAAGACCAGGGCCTTCTTTACATTTCCTATTTTGCCACCTACCCACGTGATGGAAGACGAGGAATAAAGCCAGTGAAGTGAAGTGAAGCAAAGGGCGATCGTGTGCGAATCAGGTAGATGGTTATGCTTTCTGCCAGGGCGTAATTTGTACCTTATAGGCAATCCATTACCACTTCAATTGTGATAACTAATAAGACAGGTGCATGTTTGTCTGTCATTTGTCACAGCGGGCGCTCCTATAACTGCATTATTCCCCTGACTACCAGGTACGTGATTATACTGCCATAACGAGTGTCATAACGTAAATATAGACCTTTACTCTTCTATAGCATAAAACAAAGAAGGCTGAGAGCAACCACAAAATCAGGAGAAGAATATACTGATAAATAACAGCAGATAACCATAGCTCGTATATATATTTCTGTCTCGAGTATAGAGTGCAGATAGACGTTGTTACACACCCCGTCTATCTACACAATTTGGAATACGCTTAGTAGACTGAAGGACATCTTCTTGAGGAGATATAAGAGAAATAGACTAGAACTTGTCGAAAAAAGAAATATGTTCGGAGAACCGGTAAAGCATTGATATTGCAGCAAGATATACACAATTTTCTGTCACGTGACCATTATGCAGCCTCGTGCGAATATAACAAAAGCGTGTGCATCGAGTTCACACAGGGACAGCACCACGTTTTTGAAGGGTCAGCGTGGGCACAGTATTGCAAGTAATTTATTGATGGTGAGATCTGTGGCAAAAGTCCATTACACATTATATACAAAGATTGAAACTATTTCGCAAAGTACATTGACTATATAGTCTGGGCTGAGGCGAGATGCTCATCGAACCTATTTTAACGTCCCATTTTAACGTCCCTACTCGACATCCTCGTCGTCATCATAGTCGGCGAGAATCGCCCGTGGTGTACGGTTGCCATCGGTGTCCTGTTCGTCGTAGTCGCCGTCGTGGCCTTCATCGCCGCTACCGCCGTTGTTGCTGCTGTTATAGCCCTCAATAACCAGCGCTAGGCGCTCGCCTTCACGCTTGCCGCGCTCAACATTGACGCAGTAGAGAATCGGGGCAGGCAGACCGACAAGGGCGGCCAGGAACCAAAAGGCGGGACGGATTTCGCCCGAGGCGTCAATGATGGCACCGACAATGGCCGGGCCAAAGACGCTGGAACCCTTGTCGGTGATGGCATAGAGGGCATAAAAGGCGGCTTCGGAGCCGGGCGGGATGAGCTCACCATAGAGCGAGCGGCAGTAGCTGCTCAGACCACCCAAAACAAGACCGTAGACAGCCGCAAGTGGATACATTTCCCAGGGCTGCTGCAGACCACCGGCGCCCCAGCGTTGCACAAAGGGCAGATAGCCGGCCAGGCCATAGAGCGGGATGAGCTCAAAGAGGGCGATGCAGGCCAAAATGGTGTGCAGAGGCTTCAATCCCAGACGGCGCGAAACGTAGGCCCATGAAAAGGCGCCAATGACACCGGTAGTGGTGCTGATGACATTGATTAGCCCAAGAGCCCAGACCTCCATATGCAGCTGGGTCTTGGCGAAGAGGACAGCCGTCGATGAGGTCGTGGCAATGGCATCCGACAACAAGAACCAGCCGGCCAAAAAGAGGACAATATCTACGAGGCGGCGGGCCAGTCCAATAGTGCGGAAGAGCGATGCCCAGGCGTAGCCCAGGTAGGCCGTCCAGGCCCGAAGGTAGGCCAGTGCACGGTTGTCAGTGTGGCGGGCACTGCTCATAGCGGCAGCAGGCAACGGTGGGCCAGGTCGGGGCCGCAGCCACATGGCCGCCGGGATGGTAAAGATGGCCCACCATGCACCGATAAAGAAGAGCACGATACGCTGGGACCACAAAGTATTGTGCATCTTGAAGACGATCAAAATGGCAATGCACTGGACGAAGAGCGCGGCGCAGTAGCCAATACCAATGCCCTTGGAGGATATTTGGGTCGAGAGCGACAGCTCGAGCGACGTCTGGTCTTCTTTTGAGATGGGTTCCTCCTGGCTATCGGGAGGGTGCGAAGAAAACAAAGGCGAGGGACCGCTGGCACCACCGTTGCCGTGCGGCAACAAAGCGGCCGATGCATCGTCTCCATCGGCGATAGAATCGTTATGATCGTCATGGTCGTGATCGCCGGCATTCGCTACCTCCTCCGCTTCTTCGTCTACCAGATTGATTTGGCGCGGTTGGTCGTCGTCGTGGGCCCGTCCAAAAAGAAGTGACGGGTGGTGCCGCACAAGGAGCGGCAAAAACGAGTTGAGCAGCACAAACGATGCGCCAAAAGAGGTGTTGGAGATGATGGCCAGCAGTGCGCCGAAGATGTAGACCTTGGCGGACACGGCCAGGTACAGCATAACAGCAAGGCTGCCCGTCCATGCAAAGGCAAGGAGCAAGGTCTTGCGGTAGTTGCCGTGGTCGGCGGCGCAGCTGATACTGACCACAATGAGCGCCTGAAGCAGAACGCTGACGCTGAAGGTGTACATGGCGAAGCTGGCCGTATTGATCTCGATGCCCAGGACATAGACGACACACTGGGAGTCGGCCGCATTGCTAGCCCGAGCAAAAAGAACGTTCATTAATGTAGAGGCAGGTGATGACTCAGGTTTCGCGTTGCTCGCTGAGCAGGGCGTTGTGCGGTCAGACAAGAGGACGCCATTTTCGCGGGCGAGACTCTCGAGAAGGATGGGAATAAAAGAAGCAATAGCTGGACGAGAAAGTTAGATGGGGCTACGTGAGACAGATCACGAGATGGAAAAGGGGCTACTCACCGCATATTACGTAGGTTTCCGAGGCAAAGGCGTACATGTACCAGCCCAGAATCTCCTTGTTGCTCGTTGGCCGGTTGTCCTCGCCGGCGTAGGCAGCAACGACGTCAGCATTTGGATGCCGATGATTGCGGCGGCGCGGGGGCCGCAAAGGCCGCTGTGGTTGTCGGCCTCCGCCTACTCCGGTCGCCATTCTGAACGGCTGGCCAGGATGATAGTCGCTGCTGGTGTCGCTGTCGCTCGGTCTGTGATGGCGCCTCTGCGCCGTAGTGCCTTCGCGGATGCTGTTTGTCGCGGTAGATGGAAAAGAGCGTGGTCCGCCTGTGGCGGATCGCTCGTCGTCGGCCTCGAAAGAAGACGAATGGGAATGTGGGACGCGTGGTGCTGATGCCGATGCGTTGCCTTTGCTGTCGTCGAGTATTGCAGTGGGTCGTGTTGTTGTGTCGTCGTTAAGTGCACCTGCTGCAGTAGCTGTACGTGTGGTATTTGTTGACGAAGATGGCTCGGCCGACCCAAAATAGCTCCGTTGTGGTTGTAGCTGTGGAGGAGGCGACGGCTGATTGTCATTGGCGGCGTCGGGTTCGGGCCTTGCGTTGGAGCTGGAGCTGACAGCATTTCCCGTTGTTGCAGGGGGCGGGGACCACTGTTGTTCCATGCTGACAGGGATGTGTGGGTGGGCGAGGTGAGCTCAGCAAGCCCAACAAAGGAGAGAGGCTCGGAGGAGAGGGGATGGGGGACGCTAGTGCGCTAATGCATTGCGGAACGTGTCGGCGCCCCTACTGGAATGGCTTGTGAGCTTGTCTGGTCTGTACAGTGAAATGGCCAGGCAGTCGAGGAAGAGAGAGCAGGCAATGGCTGTCAGCTGTAAGTATCACTTTGGGAGTGTTGCACTACAGCAAGTCAGGCCAGCAAACTGCAGAACCAAGAAAAAGGGTAAAATCGAGAAACCGAGAGCACAGGGGGGGGGGGGGGATCCAAAGGGAAAGAAAAGCCGTGTTCCCCGTGGACTTTGTCCGTGTTCCCCGTCCAGTCGCTGTGAAGGTGCTGTCTGCTGTCGTTGCAGCTCGTAAAAAGCTCCGTATTGCAACCCCCCTGGTCAGCTAAACATGTAACAGAGGTATTTTCCGCGCGTGTGTGTCGTATGTAGCTGAACGTGCGAGCTAGATCGGTCGAGTTTTGCGGTTGGCTCGATCCTTCGGTTCTTTTGAGTTGCTTTCTTTTTCTCAGTTTGTTTCCGTGTTTGTGTAGCCCCGTTGGTTTTCGGTCTTTGTCTTTGGGCGAGGCTCGATTTCAAGATTATCGTGAGAAGCGATGTAAAAGGAGCCAGTCAAGTTGGAGAATGCTCAGATGTACGGAGTAAGTGTGGTCGACGAATTGTGTCGGAGAAGCTCTCGAGTTGTGACGAAAAGAGAAAGGCGTCAAAGTAAGGCTATCTCGATGTCGAAAATTGATAGATGATGAGAGCTGGCGAGCGTCGAACGTCGAACGTGTTCGGCTCCGATGGCCGCTGCGAGGTTCAGAGTAAGTTTTGTTGAAAAGACGGTCGGTGACGATCAAATGCGAGAAAACAAGAGAGAAAAGGAGAGAAGGAAAGAAAAGGGGAAGAGTGATGACTTTTAAGAGGGACAATATTTTGGAAAGAGGGCATGATGGGGTAAAAAGAGGGAAAGAGAGAGGGAGGGGGGTCTCGAGCGTGCCTTCCCTCATTCTAAGAATAATGCATTCCAACATTCAACAAAAAAAAGCGACAGGAGGGAAGCAACGACCAGCTGGCCGCCCGAGACAAGGCCGCCTGGTCATGGGAAAGGAAGGAGAAAGAGGGCCCCTCTCTGCCCAAAGAGGAAAGAGAGACGAAAGACGTGCGTTGCAGTTTCTTCTTTTTGCTACCAGATGTCCTTTGCAAACTCAGACAGAAGTCGCGCAACTGCCAACATTTGCATATGTCGTATAAAATGGAGAGGATTTATGAAGGTACAATGTGAGAAGAACGAGAGAACGAGAATCAGAAGCGAGACACGGCCTCTGGTTCTCTTCGGTCCTGTTTTCTTATGAGATCCCCTCCATCCAAAGTATCTCTGTCCTATCGTAGCTACGTGCAGAAATACTGCATTCCCTGCATGCATATTTCTCAGAATCGTAATGTCGCCTACGGCAGCCTTCATTTCGTCCCGGGACGGTCGAGCGGCCTTATTTTTTTGCCCGTATATTGCCTTTCGTCTCTTTTTTGTCACTTCATCTTCGTCTTCTCTCCTCTCCTTTTTTCTCGTTTCCTCGGCGCACTCCGTTAGTACGCCGTCTGCCGCTGCGGACTAGCTGCTGATCGCTCCTGCCCTGCATGAACACTCTGCATGTGAGATACAGGCTGCACTGCAGAAAGGCGCAGAAGGTGCAGGAGGTGCAGGGGGTGCAGAAGGAAGGTGCAGTCGGCAACCGGACACCTTGCACTTGAGATCTCCAGTGGAACTTACGCAGTAGTGACTTTGTGTCTGTCTCTGATGTATCTCACAGACTCCGTCACCCTTGGTTTTTTTGTGCACAAGATCGAATAAGGTCACTTGACTATTCGTGCATGTCACCAAGGCTGTGAGTGCAACCTGTATTTGCAACAGTGGGGACCAAGTGCTATTCTATTCGGCGTCTCTTTCTTTGATTCTGCTTTCTTTACGCAGTCTGTTTATTCCCATATCTCTTCCCATAGCTGATGATCGCCACGAGATACGACAAGAGCTTAGGCCACGTACTCCGTATTGCGTGCTCTTAAGGCTCGTGCACAGATGAAGAAAGCATAAAATGGGAAACGCAAAGAAAGGTCCAAAGTCTGGTTGTGCTTCTCCGCAAAACGCAACGCAGGGGTGGCAAGAAACATTCTTCGGAGAGGTGGGCAGGAGGGCCAGTGTTATACTGCAAGGCCTGCACAAAAACAATTAATGCAGCGCTCCCTGCGGTGTTTGAAAAAGGCAGAGTATATCAGAGCACGGAGTATGGGTATGGGTAAGAACGGGGTACAGAGTACGGAAAGATGGAGTCCACTACGGATGGCGTGCGAGTGTGTATGGTAATATGTTTTATGCTATTTATCCCGTCCGGCTTGTCTATCTTGTTTATCTCGCCCATTTTTGTTCATCCTGTATTCTGCTAAAACTACCCTTGCATATATGTGCACAGCTGGTGCGGGCAAGGTGCAGAGCGTCTGGTTGCAGAATCGGGTCGATTTGCATCTAGCAAAATATGCACCAAGGCATCAACAATGCAGAGTGTTTACATAAATACAAATCATGGAGCATGATTTAAAGTAGGTAGCACACAAGACACAATGTCTTCTCAACTCCGGCAAGACGACTTTGGGACTTTATGATGTGCATCAAGTGCGGCACATGTGCATATTTTGTGTGTAAGGGAAAGAAGTGCAGGTACGCGCACAGTTTGGAAAGCGAGGTAGATAACGCAATGCTTTTTTTTGTATGATATGAGGGGAAGGAAAGCCAGTCTACTCCAGGAAACAGAACAGAAACAGACAGTCCTCCTCTTTATAAAGCGCAACGCAACTTGTGGGGGAATATCTATCTATACAAAAAAAAATGGCCGCGTCTTTTATGTGTGAAGTAAAAAAGGGAAAAGGAAAAGAAAGAAAACGAAAAAGGTATCATCGACCGTCCACTAGCACCACCGCCTGCTTAACAACAGCTTCGAAGTCCTGCAGTCCTGCTCTCCTGCTCGTAATCTACTTCTTGAAGACACCGGTAATCTTGTTCTTGAGCTTGTCGGCCAGGCCAACCATGGGCGGGGGGCTGGTGCTGCTGGCACCAGCGCCCTCGAGCGACGCCTTCTTCTTCTCCGCCTCGGGGACAACGTGCACGTTGGCAGCACCGCCGCGGCCGGTGTGGTAGTCGCTCATCTCGCCCGAGGGGCGGACGGCCGCTTCGGGGACCAGCGTGCGGTCGGCGCGCTCGATCGATCGGCGCTTGCTGGCATCACCAATGTTGGCGGCGCCTACGTCACAGTTAGCGGCATTCAAGTAAAATCTCGTGGTGACGAAGCCTTACCTCCTCTGCCCGTCGAGTACGGGCCATCGTCGTGGGAGCCGACAGCACCGGCGCGGACAATCTCGCCGTCGACGTACTTGGTGTCGTCGGGGACAATGTTGCCGGCGCCGCCACGACCGTGGGACACATCGGGAGCAGGCACTTCAGCCATTTTGTATCTTGTTTTGTTCTGTGTTGTTGGGACGTAGGAAGAGTCGTAAAAGATCGTTTGCTGGATTCTTGTCGTCGTTGTCAGTTCAATCGCTTCAAAAAAAAAACATGCGTCAGTTGCAAAAGGAGGAAGAAAAGAAGCAGATCACAAAGGGAGGGAGGGGGTAGAACAGCAGCGAGGTATTAAATGACGAGCACGGCGTATTGGGCAATAAACAAGAAAACACACAGCAACAGAAAACGGGTTAGGCTGTGATAACGGGCGGCGGGTTAGGTAGGAGGCTGGGCGCGAGGAAGCGAGAGTGGGCGAGCGCGGAATGGGGAAATTGCCGTCTGTACGACGTAATACTTACAAAAGCTAGGTTTGACAGTGGGACTTCGCTGGGTAGGGGGAAAGGAAAGAAAAGAAAGAATCAAAAAAGAAAAAAGAAAGACTGAAAGGGGGACAGAGGAAGAGAAAGGATGAGAGAGGAAAGAGGTACGAGATGGGGGGATGGGGAAATGGGGGAAGCTTATATGACTGATAAACTGATAAGACAACAAAAGAAGGCAGAAGCACGAATCCCACAAGGCCAGACACACTCTTGGATCTCGAATATTCTTGAATAATCTTATTTAGTCGTGCAGACTACAGACAAGACCGTCCCTTGGGATCCCGAGGTGCGAGAACGATGTCGGCGAAGAGGAACACAAGAAAGGCTGCAGCGCGGTGGGGCGTGCATCAGGGACTTGGCGACATGGCTTGGTTTCTTTCTTTCTTTTTTTTTCTCTTTTTTTGTTTTGTTTTCTAGTTCTTCCTTGGCTTCTGGTCTATTTCGCGGTCTTCTTGTGCTTCCTTCCTTCAGGCTCTCTGTACTCTGTCTGGCGCTCCTCAACGGCTACGACTAAGCTGCACAAAGAAACATTCCGGGGGCAAACCACAAAGAGAAAACGAGAAAAGAACCTGGGTCGATTTTCCCTGGTTTGGATGCGCGAGATGTGGTTGGACGTTGTCGGAGCATTGCGCGCTGGTGGAGACAGCCTTATCTCTGCCCTTGCGCTATCTCTAGCTTATTAGTCGACGTTTGCATTCTGAACCCATTCTGAAGGGGGGGTTCCCGTTTTTGGCTTTTGGCGCCCTTACCCTTTAATCATCCCGCAATCATACTCGGGTACGGAGTACGTCGTACGTCGTACACACAGACGAAAAAGCTGCAGTGGGTTCCTTGCTCTTTCCTTCTTTCCTTTTTCTGATCTCTTGAAAAGCGAAGCTAAGGGAAATAGCAAAGTCTTGGCAAAGATCGCAAGACGGAATCAAGGGCGCTCCTGCCCAAGAGAAGAAGAGAAAGTGCTGGGAGAGGGCAGTTCGAGGAAGGTACGCAGCGAGGTTGCAGATTAGTGCCTGGCCGGCCAATCCTAGCCCGCCAGAAATCCCATTACGTACGGCTGATGATGACTTTGAGTAATGAGCCCAGGAGCTTGGGCTTCAGCCTTTCCGCCAATTTTTAGTCTTTGGCAGCCGAACGACAAGAACGGTAGCCTTTGATAACGATAACATTTCTCTCTCTCTTTTTATCAGTTTACGAGGCATGCCCACGGAGTACGAAGTGCACGGCGCACTTTCCGTCACGCAACCCATGATGTCTTTGAGCTCTTTCCTCCCCCAGAAGAGGAAACAGCGACATAAAATATGGGGCGTGGGGATGCTGGGCAGGAAAGTGCGATCCCGGCGGCCATCTTGCGGCAAGCAAGGCTGCCAGCCCGTCCCTCGTTCCTTCCTTCGCCCAGTAGCCCAAGACCCAGGCCTGTGGCCGATCGAGATGCAAATGCCATTACGTGACGATGTGACAACATGGGAAAGAGCGAATGAGGACGATGCACAGCGTACGTTGAGTGCTGTACACATACGTACGCAGTAGAGGAAGGTACTGACAACTGAAGAACGGGTAGATCGCGTTGTCGGCACGTGGGGGAACGAGGCAAAAAAAAGCTGCCCTGACGATCTGTCAAGATAAAGATAAAGCGAAGAACCAGTTTTGTCAATGTCCAACGGTCCACTACCGGTGTCAATGTCATCATAGACGTCTGTCTCAAAAAAATGCCACAAAAGAGCCGGGAATGCAAAAGAAGATAAATGTCTTTTTTGTACCGTTCATGTCATAATCGATGGGCCGCCAAATAATGAATAGAAAAAAAAACAGAATGCAGAAATGCAACTAATACACACCGAAAGGGCAAAAGGTAATCCAAAAAACAACATCCAAGAAAGTATCCAAAAGTTATCCAAAAAAAAATAAGAAAATAAAAGATATCGTCCAAGGGAGTAGATATGCCCCACAATATAAGATGCCCCTATGCCAAAAAAAAAAAGCAAGAATTGAAAAATCCCAAAGAATATACCGTATGAATCCGTCCCGAAATTCGCGCCAGCTAGTGGAAGAAAACAATAAATTTACTCCTGCTCGGTGTCGCTGCCTTCATCGTCCTCGTCCTCTTCGTCTTCTACCTCGTCTTCCTCTTCATTGCCATCGACTTCCTCGGCCTCCATATGATCTTGGGTATGATGCACGCCATTCAGCGGGCCGAACCTGGCCTTATAAGCCTGCAGCTCCGACATTTGGTGCGCGAATGCCGCGAAAATATCGTTCATTGACATCCGCAGATCGTCCAGGTGGCGGATTGGACCGCCGCCCATGGCCATGTGCCGCATCGTCAATGTGCTGATGCATGTCTCGATGCGGCTGATTTGGTGCTCCAAAAAGTTCATGAGGAAGCGCTCCGTCACATTGGCACCGCGCTGCTTCATGCGCTCCAGCAGCTCCGTCTCGGGCGGCTGCAGACCACTGCCGCCAACAGCCTCTAATGAACTACATAGCATCTCGAGACGCAGGCTGACGCGCCAGAGGGCCCAGATCACCTCGGGAATGACACGGAGGTCGTCGGTGTCCGGGTCGCCCAGGATAATGGCTGATGTAGGGGCCGGTAGCTTGGAGCCGGGGAGGGCGCGGCCGCCCGCAGGGATAGTATTGCCTTCGCCGTTAGCACCACCTGCAGCAGCAACGGCCGCGGCGGCAGCAGCTGCTGTTGCGCCTGCAGTACTACCACTGTGGTATGTGCCGCTGGCACCATTGACGAGAGCGGCACCTTCGACACCGCTGGCAGCAGCGGCCACGGCAGCCGTGACGCTCATGTGGTGAGAGTGCGCCTCCATGCGACCCGCCAGTGCATGCGGGTACAGCGAGTAGACAACTTCCGGGTTTTCAAGACCCTTGAGCTTGATCTCGCCGAGCTCCTTGACGGCAAAACCCTGCGACGAGAGGGCCTTGAGCTCCTTGCGGATCGTCTGCGCAAACGTGTCGTCGTCGAAACCGGTACCGGCTGTCGAGCTACCACCAACAGAACCGCCAGCAGCGCTAACGCTACCGTTGCCGCTAACGCTACCACGGCCAACACCATCTTCGCCTGGGCCACCCGGGCCTGCGCCGATGGGCGATTCCTGGTACGTCTCGAGGCAACGCTGTATCTCCGAGATGAAGTCGGATGACACCGTGATCTGGCCACCGTCGGCGATACTGTTGATACGCGCTGCCTTGTTGACCATGGGACCGTAGTAATCCATACGGCGTGTAATCGGATCAGGCTCACACAGGGGTTCACCCCAGTGGATACCCATGCGCACCGACAGACCGCGGAAGATGACATTGTTGTCCTTGTCGAGAACGGGTTGACACGAGACCGAGTTGAGCATCTCCGTCGGCCAGGGCGCATCAAGCAGCTGCAGCTGCACGGCAAATGCCCAGAGCAGCGCCGACGTGGCGGTCGGGAAGGACACCATGAAAGCGTCACCTTCCGTCTTGACTTCGAAACCGCCAATGTAGCGCAGCTGTCGCCGCATGACGTCGTTGTGGAGCTTAATGGCTGAGCGCATAGCTGCCGGGTAGGTCTCCCACAACGTGGTCGAACTTTTAATATCGGTAAACACGATGGCAATGAGGCCCGTTGGTGCCGGTACTTCAGCGTCCAGGCGCTGGAGTGTCGAGTCGAGCACATCGCCCTTGGTACGCTTACCGCGGCGCGTAGGAAGAAACTGCTGTGCCGCCTCCTCGGGCACGCCCGAGGGGTACAGCGACATGCTCTGGCCACGGTGCAGGCGCGAGCGCTCAGTCCTGCGCTTGAGATCGGACAGACTCAGCATCATGACCATAATCTTGCCGCTCGCACCATACGCCATGGCGAGATCACGAAGCTTCTGCGAGGCACGCATCAGATCACCCCGCTCCTGGCGTGCTATGTCGACCACCAGGCCAGGGCTTAGATACTCCCAGAGCTCCTTGGTGGCCAGCAACACTGTCTCGTCCTGCTCGCGGACGGTGTGGTGCACCACGTGAGGTGCAGCCATGACTGACGGCATCAAGTCGCTGTAGCCGAAAGCGCGTGACACATCCAGTACGTCGTTGAGCCGGCCGTTGCGTGACACCCAGCCGCCTGCGTCCCGAATGCGCGAACGCTCGCTGGGCTCAGCCGGGTCGTGCTTGCGCGTCAGCATCTTGTGCGAGCCATCGCTCTGGATCAGCATAGCCTGTGCGTCACCGACGTTGGCAACGTACAACTCTTGGCCCTGCAGGTAGACGACGGTCGCCACACCGCCGGAATTGAGATCCTCCTTGGTGAGCACCATGGGCGCAATGGAACCACGGTGCGCGGTGGGTGGCGGCGCAGATGACGACAGCGGCATGCGGTCCTCGGCCTGGATGGAGCTTGTGACCAGGTCCTTGTTGAGTGTCAGGAACGCACGGCGCAGGCCGTCCTCAATGGTCTCGCTCTGGTCGACCCTGAGCGTCTTGAGCTCGGCGGCAAACACGCGGCTAAAGTTCTCGTGCAGGAACTTGGCAATCTTGGAGCCGCCCGACGACAGGGCCTGGCCGTCAAACAAGCAGAGTAGCGTATCCTGCTCGTTGCCCTCGTTGGCGTTGGAGGTGAAGCGAGGAACAACCAGGTCAATGGTCGAGAGATGCTCATTCTTGCCGAGCGTATCGGCCATACCGTAGGGCAGGAAGCCTGCCATAGAGCCCGACGTCCGCACACGGCGGTCTTCACTCTGATCTGGCACACTGGGCTGTGTGAGTGTAACATCCATGAGACCGAGCACGCGCAGCTTCAACAGACGGTTGAAGTCGGCGTACTGCTCGGCCGACCGCTGGGCCGCACCGGCATTGTATGTCGTTTGCTTGATCTCAAGGCGCCGGTTACCAGACAAGTTGAGGTACCGCAGGTTGCGGTTCAAGTTCCAGTTCCAGTCGTATGGCACATTGGAGATGTTGTACTTGAGCGAATTGTTGCCGCAGTCCAGCACGGCCAGCTTCTTGGCGCGAGAGATGTCAGCCGGCAGGTTGGTGAACTTGTTGCCGTTGATGTGCAGAACCTGCAACATGCTGTACTCGCCAAGGTCGTCGGCGGGCAGTGTTGTGAGCTCGTTGCCCGAGAGGTACAGCTCAACCAGCTGCGGCCAGCTCGTCATGGACCGCTGCGGCATATCCGTAAGGTCGTTGTACGAGACGTTGAGCACACGGATCTCGCCAAGAAGAGCAAGCTGCTCGAATACTTCGTCGTCAAGCTGGTTGTCGGCCAGGTACAAGTTGCGCAGGGAGCCGGCAAATGTGTTGGTAATACGTGACGAGAGGCCCGAGTCCTTGCGCGAGCTCGCCGTAGGTGTCGCCATGCCAGAGCTTTGGGCCGTGCTGCGCGAGACGACTGACGTCTTGCGGCCACCCTTGCCGTAGACAGAGACAACCGAGCTCTTGCGATCGGGGCCAGACGGAATGGGAGACGGACCAACGCTCAGGAGTGTACTAGAAGCCTGGCTTGGCCGCCGCGAGCCGTCGGAGTTGAGCTCTTCAGAGCTCGGTGTAGACGACAAAGTGCCGACGGTGCTGTTCATGCGGCCCTGGGTGGCCGACGACATGGAATCCTTGTTGGATTCGCCAGGCACTTGGGGAGCGCGCGATGCCGGCTTTGGGAAGTTGTCGAGCACATTGGACGAGGCATTGAGCGTCTCGAGCTTGTTGGCCCACCAGATCTCCATGGGCAGCTTGCGGATGTTGTTGCCGCGCACGTCGAGGACGCGCAGCTCAGTCAAACAGCCAATCTCGGGCGGCAGCTCACCAACAGAGTTGTTGGCAATGCTAAACGTTTCGAGGCGGCCAAGGTTGCCAATCTGGTTGGGCAGTGAGACAAAGTAGTTTTTGTCGAGGTGCAGACGTTCCAGGTTGCGCATGTTGTTGAACGAGTCGTCAATACTGGCGAGCTGGGCGTTGGATAAGTTGAGCAGCTTGAGGGTCGGCAGCGGGTTGATAATCTCGAAGCGGGTGATGGGGTTAGCATTCAGCTTGAGAGACCGTAGGCGTTCGAAGCCGCCCACAAACTGGGAGATGGCGTTGTGGTCGGCGGTCAGGATCTCAAGCTTGGGCAGCTCCGAAATGACGTCGATGCTCGTAATGGTGTTGTACTTGATGTCGAGCTCACGGAGGCTCTGCAGGTCCTGGAAGCCGGGCGGGAAGTTGCCGCTCAAGCGGTTGTTTGTAATGACAAACTTTTCGAGGTTGCGGAGGTTGCCAATAGCGTCGGGCAGGCTGCTGATCAAGTTGAAGCTGAGGTCCAGGTCGATCAGACTTTCAAGCTCACAGAGGAAGCCGGGGAACTTGTCGAGGAAGTTGGACGAGATGTTGAGGGTGCGCAGCGCGTGGTAGGCGCAGAAGTAGGTGGGCAGCTGCTTGAGACGGTTATTGGCCAAGTTCAGCTTCAGTACGCCCGTAATGTCCTCCAGCTCAGCGTGCTCCATTGTCTCGATGCGGTTGTTGGAGACGTCGAGGAACGTCAGGCGGCTGGCACGACCCAAACTGTGCGGGATCTTGCGAGCTTCGTTATTGCTGTACTTGATATCGCGCAGGTTGAGACAGGACTGGATGAAGTCGCGGGGGACGTCGAGAGATAAGTTTCGGGAGAGGTTGAGAGAGGTGATGTCGGCCGCCTTCGAGTAAAGGGTGATGGGGATAGTGATGAGGTTGCGGCTCGACAGGTCGACGTGGTTGAGCTTGGGCATGCGGCTAAAGCCCAGGTCGTGGTTCCGGGACTGGAAGTCGCTCTCGTGCGCAGCGAGGAAGAGGAAGCGGCAGAGATAGCTGTTGTCCTCGCGGCCCAAATCCTCAAGGTGGTCGCGCTGTTCGTAACCGACCTGCTGCAGCAAACGCTTCTGAATCATGAGCGGGCGTTCGGCAGGGCTGAGAATGCGGACGATGCCATGCCGCCTGAGCACAATCTGGTAGTTTTGGCTCTCGGTGAATACACGCTTGGCGAGCTGCGCAACGACATCTTGCACCGATGCGGTGAGAGGCATCTGAAGTGTAGCAAATGTTCCGTCGCTCTTAAACACGCGGATACAGTAGTTTTGCACCTTCTCTTCAGGGTTGCGGGGCGGGCTGCCAAAATCGTCGGAATCGGGCAGGTGGTGCGACGCCACATCGTCACCTGTTCGCCGGACGGCCCAGCTGTCCGGTGCGTTCCATGCGCCGTTGGGTCCATTGGGCCCGTTAGGGTCATTGGGACCACCGACTGCAGTTGGTCCTATGCCTGGCCCTGCTATTGCTGTGGTTGACGCAGCTGGCGAGTTGTGATTTGTGCCCAGGTGGGGGATGTGTTTCTGGAAGTAGTGATTGATGCGCGGGGTGCCCGTGCCACGGTCGGAATCAGCGCCACGGTGCGCGTCGGCATCCATGGGCGTAAGCGGGAGAGGTCGACTCAGAATGCCGTCCATGTTGTTCAGGTCGGTATCAAGGAAGAACTGCGTGCCATTGTCGGCACGGTCAGTGGGGCCGATCATCTCGTCTAGGTCGTCAATATGGCGGTGCGTTCGGCTCTTCTTGGAGAAGGGGAACTTGTTATTGAAAGTGGCCTGCCTTGACGTGCTGCCGTGGCGCGACTGTTGTGTTCCCTCAAAGTCGCCGTGGAAGCGCTGCGACAAGGACATGTCGGAGCCAAAGAAAAAGCCGCCGGGTTCGGCGCGCGAGAGTTCGTGTCGTGATGGGCGGGAGGAGAGGTTGTGGGCGTGCTGGGGCATCTTCTTGAGCTGCGCGGCGATGCTATGGGCGGTATGGTTCGTGACGCCGCCATTGTTGCTGCTGTGGTTGCCGTTGTTGCCGCCGCCGCCGCTGCTGTTGCCGTCGTCCTTGTCCTTGTGCCGCCTTAGGCGACCCAACAAGCCTTTCTTCGAATGGCCGCCTGGTGGAGAGACCTGGCCGTCGGTAAAGCTGTTCTTGTGTCCGCCAAATGATGCGCTGCCGCTGCCGCTATTTCCGCTGGGTGTCGGGCTCTGTGCCCGGGAGCGCGTGGAAGTGTACATGGCGGGCGTTGCGCGCTCGCGCATGCTAGCGATCGAGTCTTCGCGGCTAATTGTTTGCCGCATAGCGCGGGGGTCGTCGTTGCTCTTGTTGTGACGGTGGTGGTGGTGCGGGAGGTGCGGGAGGGAGTGGCCGGAGCGCGAAGAAGAAGAGGTCTTTGGTGGATTCTGACCAGAGGCGTCGTTGACATAGCGGTCTCGGTCGGGGCCGCTAAGCGTGTCTCGGACGGGGGCTTCACCATACCTCGCAATGTCCTGGAGAGCGCAAAGCGTTAGATGTCGAGGTGATACATGGAGATGCGAGAGGTCCGAGAAATGCGAAAAGAAGGGAAATAACAGAACACGCAATATAGGTAGGGCAATGAATCAGGTGCTGGAATTTAGGGAACAAAGCAGCAGAGTGGTGAGAGGTGAGAAAGGCGAAAAAATAAGGAGATAAGCACGGTGGTTTGCCTTGGGGCGGCTGTAGCGGCCAGGCCACTCTGCGGACCCCTGGATGATTTCTGGGCTGTGATATTCAACGGTGGGGGAGGTTGTAGCGGGAAGGGAAACGCTAAGAAGGAAGAGGAAGGATGAAAAGGAAAAAGGGGACCAAGCGAAAATGAGGCCCGTAAGCGACCATTGCGAAACACGCGGGGATGGGGAAATAAGCAGTAAAATCACGAAAATAGTGCTATGAGAGCCAACACCTGCAAAATGCCAAAACAGAACAATATTCATAAAAAACTTACATCAGCCTCTTGATAGAGGAAAGGAACGACTTCCGGCGCAGGTACAGGCGTGCGCGGGCGCGAAGACGATGGCGAGGCGTCTCGGTCTGTTGCATTCGAGTAGTTGCGATCACGATGTGGGCGGCTGTGGCTGTAGGAGTGGGACCGTGTTTCCTTGCCCTGGGTGCTCAGACTGGCATCCGAATTGTCACGGCCAGGAAACTCTTCGCCGAAGAAGCCTTGCAGCTTGCGAAACCCACCGCCTCGCCGGTCGCTGGCTTTGGATCCTTGGCTGCTGGCAGTGGTCGCAATACTAGCAACCGAGGGCCGACGGTCGTCGTTAAAGTAGGCGGCATCGGGAGATTCGTTGCTGGCGCTGGCGGGCGTCTGAGCGGCGTGATTGCGGGAGAGGGAGAGAGAGTGTGTGCGGAAAGCGGGCGACAGCTGTGATGCTATGGATACGTTTTCGCTCGAGTCGTTGTAGAAGCTGGTCGCCATACCGCCGCCAGCAGCTGCGGGCGTTGACGCATTGCTGTTGTTGTTGTTGTTATTGTTGTTGTTATTGCTGCTGCCGCCGGCACCACCAGCGGACATCCAGGGCGCAATTTGAGACATGCCCGGGCTGCCCTGGGACGCCAATTGTGGGATCTGGGGCGCACTGCCGCTGCGGCCGCCATGGTGGTGGCCCGTGTTGTCGCCCGAGCCCGAACCTGAGCGGGTATCTGCATCGAGGACAGCGAGATCACGGCGGTAGTTGCCAAAGTCGACACGGTGCTGCTGATGCTGCTGATGCTGTTGCTGCTGGTCGCGATGGTCGCGATGGTCGCGGTGTTCACGGCCGGAAGAGTGCATGTTGCTGATGTTGGAGCCTGTCGATAACGAGGGGAGGGCCGTGCCTCGCGTCGTACCGATTGTCGCGGTGGTTGAGGTAGGCGAGACCTGGGTGTCTTCCCGAATCACAGACCGACTGCTACTGCTTCCGCCGTCGGTCGTCTTGAGGCGTGATGGAGGACCACGGCGGGAGTCAACAGACGCCGTGTGTCGTAGAGCGCGTCGGTCGTCGGGGGAGGGAGAGGTGCCACGGAGGGAGGGAGATGCGGTCGGGTTCGGGGTGAAAGGGAGCGGCTTGACGGTCACAGAAGACCGGCCGCTGTCAGTCGAGGCGCTCGTCACCGAGCTGACGCGCGAGGCTGCTTCATTCCTGGTCATTGTCACCACCAGGCAGGGATCGTGGTGGGATGAGCCATGTCCCGGCGGCGACTTCTAGGGGGTTGAGGGGCGGGAGAGGAGGGCGGAGGAGAGACGCGAGAGCTGCAGAAGAGGCCAGTCGGTTGTTGGTGCGAAGCGAGGTAGTAAAAAAGAAGGTCGTCGGTCGTTTGTGTCGATGTTGATGTCGATGTCGATGTCGATATCGAGCTATCTGCCGTACTCGTAGACAAGAATCAATCGATCGGCGGAAAGTCAAAGTCGAACAATCGAGAGTTTGTGTGTGTGTGTATATATAACAACTGTCGAATCAGGTCATTGCTCTCGAGATTGTCACCGGTCAATGCAGGTAAGCGATGCAAAAGGACGAGGTCGTAAAATGCAGTCGACGTTCAAAGAGAGGGGAAAGAGACGAATTGGAAGTCGAGTCAAAGCAAGGGCGGAAAGATGTTAAACAAAGATGCCAATGTCAAATGTCAAATGCCGAATGTTGAATACGCAATGCACGATGTCGGGTCGAATGTACAATGCACGAAGCTGTATGTCGTAAAAAAGAGCACATTGGTCGAGAGAATCGAGAAGGGCGGGTGGAGATTGGCAAAGAGAGAGGGCAGAGGAGGAGGAGACGAGACGAGGCGAAAGAGGGCGGAGAGGAGATCTAGGCGAGGAGGAGGAGTAGAGGAGCAGGAGAGGGAGAGGAGCTGAGTGTTGAGAGACGAGAGGCTAGTGGAGAAGCCGTGTAATGCGGGCTAAGGAAAAATAAAAGAGGAGCGCTGCGAATGGGAAGGTGCGCCCTACGAATTGAGCTTGAGGTGGAAAGAGGAGATGAAAGCACGAGAGTGAAAGAAAGAGCAACTGGTGATGCGTGCAAATTGGGAAAGAGAAACCAGCTTCACGACGGTGAGTTCAGGAAAGAGCAAGAGACAGCAAGAAGAAACAGAGAATACATAGCACAGTCCTTTCCCGCCCTTCGGTTGCAGAGACAAAGAGTGCTGGGTAGAGACACAAAGGCGGGATGACGATGCTCGAGCCTCAAGCAGATGTGGGCAGAGCCAGCACAACACACCTAGAACAGCTCTGTGAACATAAACTTGGGAAGGGGGTGGCGGGCAAGGGCGCGGACACAGTGGAGGACGTGTGGACTTGTGAGCAGTTTGAGTTGCGTGGTGGACGAAGGTGGGCAGGCGGATGTGAGTGGGTGTGGTGGAGGGCCGTTTTAGTGCAGGGAAGGAGCGAACTGGGGGCAGTTCTCCGTGTGCCTAGTATTTACTCGCATATGCGCTGGCAGGAAGGAAGGAGCAGGGCCGAGGACGGGCCAGCGGTTTTTCGTGTTTTTAGTGCGCGGTGACCAGTTGCGGAGCGGCAAAGAGAAAGAGGGCCAAAGCACAAAAGCACAAAAGCAGAAAGAGCGGCAGGCCACTAGCGCGCCATAGCGTGGTTTGGGAGGGCAAAGGACCGCTGGCTTATGGGAAGGAATACGGCACATGAGGCGAGGCGGTTCACAGATGGAAAGAGCAAGAGCAAAAGCAGACGACAAAGAGGAAGGCACGAACGGCCAGGGATCACAAGACGGTATTGTGCTCCTGTCTTTTGGGATACTCTTCGTCAGTACTTTTGTCGCCACAGGGCAGGTACGGCTGAGTGCCATGTTGAGAAGGGACGAGATAACTCGTTGGGAAGGAGCTATGGCTTCCACATAACGGCTGCCGTTGGCGCTGTTGGTGCCAGTGCTAGAGCGCGGTTTAATGGTTTATGGTTTGTGCTGGTTGGAGTCATTATTAAGATGCCCTGAACGGGCCATCATGCACGTCTTTCATCGTTTCTCAGTATCTTACGTACTGTATACCCTTTTTACCCTGCTCCATATCTGAAGAGAAGTTAATCCTTCGCGGCGCAAATACCGCCGGCGGCTCTTGTCACGAGGAAGCCATATTATGCCCAAGATTAATTTGGCACGATCCCTTTCTGGGTGGAAACGGGACGATTGGCTGTCGTTCGCTCTTTCCTCTCTTCTTTTCTTTTTTTGTCGAATTGTCGTTTTGTGGTCGTTTTCCGTTGGTGGCCCCTGCCCTGCTGGGCCCTTGCCGGGCTCCCCCTCCCCACAATTTCACAGCGTCGCTGCCGTTATGGGGCAGGTGCCAACGGGACACCGAAATCGTCTTCACTAGCACAGTTTTCGGGACGCTCACAATAACGACCGCGATGTGAGAGATGAAGGTGATCAGAAAGGACGAAAAGGACGGCGTTCTCCGATGTGGTATGTGCATACTGAGCAATGAGCAGCAAGCAGCAATATCTCGGTGGTTTGTGCCTACGGCGCTGAGGCGTAGCGACAAGCGAAAAGGGTCAGACCGTTCAAAACGCCCCAAATCGCTCCAAGAAACGGAAGGGGGTCCAAATCGGCCAGAGAGGCCAGAGAGCCAAAACGAGAAAGAACCCAAAAAAGACAGGCAACCCCAGCCAGCAAGGCTGTAAACAGGGCGGGCAGGCGCGGGCTCTTGCGAGCTAGTGGCCTTTTTTTAGTGTCGGTTTTGACTCTCGCGCTCTTCCCTTGGCTTGTGCCCGCGCCAGGGACGGAAAAGATGAAAAACGACATGAAAAGACGACAGGCCACGAAAGACGCCGACGTCGCCCAGGGCGATATTCTTACTCTACTACGACGTAATAATCCGCTCACAAGGGTATTCTTGGTTCTGCTCTTGACGACAAAAAACGGCGGTGACAAGCTCTTCGAGCCAGTGGGTTTTTACTGGGCGGCAATATGCAAAGAAAGACGCAAAGACCACCTTTTTCACATCTCAAAGAACGCTGGGGCCACAAACAGGTCCGAGTCTCCTTTGGCTGCCCAGAACTGGCGAGCAACCCATCTCGAACAGGTGTCTGGGATGCGCAGGGGCAAGGGAAGGGGGCTAGTCCGCTGCCGGCAAGGATAGGCAAAGGAGAGCCAGGCAAAAAAGAAAGAAGATATGCACAGGCAAAGCAAGGCAAGCAAAGCGGCAGGGAAAAGGAAGTAAAAAGAGAAAAAGAAAAGAAAAAATAAAGAAGAAGAAGTAGAAAGTAAGAAATAGAAAGTAAAAATACAGAAAGAAAATGACCGACCGCCTTCCCGTCGCAGATCAGGCGCACTGGGCGTCTAGGAGGGACACAAGACAAAAAAAAGAAGAAATAGTCAAAGTTAATGCCCGCGAAAAGGTTACGCGATATGCGAGACATTTTGAGATTTTTGTCGAGGGCTTTTGGCAGTGCCGGCAGTGGTCATACTCCGTGCAGCCCCCAAACTTGTGCATAAGCCGCTTTGGTGAGCAAAGAGATGCAAAGCTTACCCGGTAAACCAATACAGAAGTAGAAAGACTCAAAAGAGACACGAGAGAGGGCACGACTGTGGAATCATACGGGTATGTGCGACGTTATCCGTGCATGAACAGAGTCGCAAGCCGTTCCATCTGACTGTACGGAGTATGTGAAAAGGGTGGACCAATTGATGTTGATATTCAAAGGGAATTCCGGCAGCCGCTCCGTCGAAAAAGAAAGCCATGGACAAAAGGCTAGACCGAGAGAGACATATGAGATTAAACAGAACTTGAAGAAGTTTGAATACGATAATAATAGGGACGTATCGATCGAGCTAAGACCAGAGTTACTGAATCTCGATAAAGAAAATGAGATGAAAAGGATAAAAGAGAGCATGTCATTGGCGGACATTGGGAACTGCCTCAAATCCGTTCGTATTGAGCAGCACAATGAAAAGATATCGAATTAGAATACTCCGTACAATAAACACAGACACAGATATACCAGCAGCGGGCTTGGATATCGGCGGCCGTTCTCCGTGGAAAGCGCGGTTGACAAAGTGCGACGTCGTGTACAAGTAAAAGTATGGGCTCAAAAGTATTTGCTGGAGAAATTGATCTTCTTTCGAAATCAACATTTACGAAACAAGAAACACCCGGAGACAAGAGCCGTTTGAGGCTCAGTGGGAAGGGGGCTTGGAAGGAAGAGAGCCCTCTAGAGTAATACATGGCAATGCGACGCCAGGCCCAGGCCGCGATCTGTGCGGCGACCAGCGCGAGACACTTGTCTGTGGACACTATGGGGCAGAGAAGTGCCTTGGGTCGAGAGAGAGATAGAGTGCTGAGCCCTGAAAGGCTGGCTGCAATATCGACAGCTTTCTATAAGACATAGTCTCGTACTTTGCAACTTTGATTTAGAGCAGAAAAGAAAGCAAAGTGAGAGATGTGCCGCTGTCTGGTATCGGGCCGGCTGAGCTATGTATATTATTGCACATAAGATAGCCTGGGACGCACGAGCCATCTGCAATGTAGTTGGTACTTGTTAATATTGATGAGGGTGGGAAAGCTCTCAGGGACGCGGAACAACAGAGTTGTAGCCGACAGTCTGGAAGACAGAGAAGATCATTCTTCACACTTTACGAGTCTGGTTCTCATCGTCTTTATTTTTATTTTTCCTGGCTCGATATCGTCTCGTTTTCCAGCGGTCTTGTTCGTCTGACTTGGGCACGCCTTCTCGAATGAGGGTCACAAATATAAGTTTAGGCGTTCTTTTATTTTCTCTTGGAGTTTTTTTCTTTTCTTTTTCTTTTTCTTACTATAGAAGAAATCGTATGAAATTATAGTCGCCAATTGTCTTCTTATGTTATAAATACAATTTACAAAGAATGTTAGACCTGGAATAAAAAGATGCGTATGTGAATTAAATTCTCATATTCTTGATATTTATTCCTTGTTCAGGCTATCAGTCGACCTTCCGGCGATCGTCTATGTAGACATGCAATCTTGCCCATCGTCGTCTGGGTCACCGTCTTCATCTTCATCTTCGTCCACATCCTCGTCCTCATCGCCTTCTTCGTCCTCCACGACATCGTGTATCTCTTCTGCCAATTCCTCACCCAGACCGGCACTCGCCACCAGCACCTTGCGTACCTCATCTTCACTGGACATGCCTGCACCACCCTGCTGCATGTCCTCCCGGATCAGCTGCATGGCCAGTTCGGGCACCAGCACGGCCTGCACAAATTGGTACATGCCGCGGGATGCCAGTAGAGTGTCTTCGACAACGCGTTTGCGCAGAGTTGATGCATGGCGCTCGACAATGGCGTCAGACAGCACACGTAGACCGCGGGAACCGTAGTAGCCGGGGACGGTGACGAGGGCGGCGACGGCGTCCATTGTTTTGGCGGCTTCCCAGGTGACGCGGAAGGTTGATTCTTTCTTGCCCACAAGGACATTGTGTATGTGTTTCTCGTGCCGCACGATGCGCGCGGGCAGCGCGTCCCAGTCAATGGCCGGGTACCCGCGGGCGGCCCAGGCGAGACGGTTGGTGCGCTGCTTGTGGCCCTGGCAAAAACGCACCTTTTCGTCAAACTTGAGCAAGTTCAGAGGAATGACACTGCGGGTTTTGGCGATGCGGGCGAAGGAGACGCCAGCCAGTAGATAATGGTTGGGCAGGAGGTCGCGCAGTATAGCTTCGTCCAGAGGTTCTTTGCACAGCGGACAGATGGCGGGGCCCTTATACTCCATAGTCATGTCGCTGGCAGCAACGGAGACGTTGTTATCGTCGCCGTCGTCCTTGTTTTGAGTGGTATCGTCGCTGAGTAGTTGTGCCAGATCAACACTGTCGTCCTGGCTGTCCCCGCCTCCGACACCGCCGACGGGGAAACTATCCGAGTTGAGTTCGGGCATCTTAAAGACAGCCCTTGGCGGTGGTAGCGGTGGCTGTGGTGCTGACGATGATGGCGACGTGCTGCGTGTGCCCTGACTGCTGCTGCCGCCGCCGCCCTCAACGTCCAGCTGGCCAAAGATCTGGGATGACTTTCTGGCCAGCTTGCTCGCATCGTGCCTCTTCCGCCATTTCTGGCGGGACTGCATGAGCTCTTTTTTGGTTATGTGTCTTTCCGGATCTTCTGAATCCTTTGCGTCTTTCGGGCCTGCCCGTTTTGTTTTTGCGTTCGTGGTAGATATAAATGTGTCTCGTTTCTTGTTTGTGCCCGCCTCGTCATCGCTGCTCAGATCTTTCAACCGTGTTCGCGGTTTGAACTGTTTGAATACAGGCCTTGCTGGCGGCTCGTTTTTCTTCTTCTCCTTGTCCCTCTTCTTGGACTGGTCACTATCTTCACTATCGTCGTCGGACTGGGCCCATTTGCTGGCCTTGAACTTGGGCGGCGTCTTGGCCTTTTCCGGCGTATCTGGCTTCTCCGGCGACAGCTCTGGTGGCTTGATAAACCGTGGCCTGGATGCTGCCGGCGGTGACGTCTTTCGTGGTGATGTTTTCCGCTTTGGCTCGTCTTCTGGCTCGCTGATATCGCTGGCGCTGTCTTCATACTTTTTGAAGACTGGTTTTGACTTTGTTGACTTTGTTGATGTACTTGAGGTGCTGCGTGCTGGTGCTGGTGCTAAAGTATACTTGACCCGTTGACGTCCGCCGTAAATTGCCTTTGGTGCTGGCTGTGACGACGAACGTCCAAACAAAGAGGTGCCGTTGCTATTGCTGAACAAGTCCCCGCTTGTTTTGGAAGCCGAGTCTTCGGGCCGTGGCCGCTTTGTCCCACGCTGCTGGCCGCTTTCGCTGCCGCTACCTCCGCTGGTGGCGCTCGTTGTTTTGGCTGTGAAGACTGTTGACTTGATGTGGCCCCGAGATTGGTCGTGGTCGGGCGACGACGAGTCTGAAATGTCTCCGGGCTGCCTCCCACCGTCGCCGCCGCCATCATCGTCGCTACTGCTCAGCGGCGGTGCATCGACAGACGCAGCCTCGCGGACCGGCTTCTTTCGTGCTGCCTCCATGCCCCGTTTTGTTCGTACGGCAGCCGTGATGCCGCGGGAAGGGGCCCTGATGCCACCACCGGGCGGTTTCCATTTGGGCGCCGGCGCCATTGTCTTTGCCAGAGTTGGTGCTGATCAGGGAGAATGCGGGTAGCCGAGAGCGCAATGTTTGAGAAAGAAAGTAGACTGCGGCGCGTCAAAGTTGGGGAAGTCGACGAAGGGGCAAACTTCGTCCCCAGGTCCCGTCAACCTTGGTTGATCATGTGGCGGGTGCTGAAATCAATCGGACATGCATTCGGAATTCACTCGAGATGCGTTCGAAGCGTGAAAAAAGTGCTAGCCTGATTGACGACGGCAGGGTATGTCGTAGTTTGCCGTGAAAACGAGGCGCGAGGTTGTGAGACGCGTTTCTAGCATATGCGACCGTGGAGCTTGGTGCGCTAGGGAAGGAAGGCCCCACCAACCGACAACGTCCACCGAGACGCACGGCTCTTGCCATGTGCGGTTGTACAACGAACAAAGCCCTGAACACGATTCTCATGCTAATTGTTAGTTGCATTTCAACACATTCACGCATGTGACGGCAAGCTTGATGAAGTCGAGAATGAGTGATTGATGACTGCAGAAGCGAAAGTGTAGCGTAAATAAACATAGTAGAAAAACTTCCAACCGAAATACGTCATAGCTACACATGTATACAAATCGCTGTGATTCGCTATGAAAAGTAGATGACGGAGAGAAAGCAGACATATGCGATAAAGCGAGAAAAAAAGAGGGCACGAACGAAGGGTATTAAACATACATGTGCTCAACAATAACAACAGACGCCCCGAGTCTTACGCCAGCTTGTCCAGCCGCGCCTCTAGCTCCTTGACCCATCCCTCCATCACCTGGGCGTTCTTGCCCATCGTCGCCTCGCCATCCCGCAGTGCCGCCTCCATCGTCTCCAGACCTTGCCGCCACTGCTTTACTTCTGCCGCTGTGTCTGCCTGATGCTGCGCCAGCTCGTCGAGTAGCTCGCTCGCACCGGCCGCGTCGGCGTGGATGGCCCGTAGCGACCGCAGCCGGTCGAGCAGTGGCGGGAGAAGCGGTGCGAGCTGTTCGATGGTGGGCAGGGTGCCGTACAAAGCATTGATCTTTGTGTCATCGCCATCCTCGCCCCTGCTAGTAGACGAAGTGTCTGCCTTGCCTGTCGAGGCACCACCCGTCACATCGGCCAGTGCTTCTTGAGCAGCCTTGGCGGCCTGGCGAGACTTGGCGAGCTGATCGGCTTCCTGGGCGAGTGTGCGAACGCGGCGGGAGATGCCGTCGAGGGAGGCTGTCGAAGCGTCGGCGAGCGTGCCGATTTGGCGCTGGAGGGCGTCGAGGGTGGGCAGGATAGCACGGGGCAGACCAGTGCCGCCACCGCCCTCTATACCAATGGACCGCTCAAGCAGCACGAGACGGCGGTCAAAATCGGCTGTCTGAGCGAGGGCGTGCGCGCCGGCTGCAGAAGGGGCGGGCGTTGCTGGTGTCGCTTCTGCTGGTTGGGCTGCCGCTGGGGCTGCCGCTGGGGCTGCCGACAAAGACCGTGCCGCCGTCTTGGCAGCCTCCTCGTCGGCCAGGCGTGCAATGCCGTCGAGAGCTTGGCTCAGTGAAGCCAAATCGGTCCCTGCAGCTGCTCCTGGCGCACCTTTGCCGTTGGCCTTGGCGGCCGCCTCGGTCTTTTGCCGGCTGTAGGCCGCCTTGGCCTCTTCCACTTCCCGTTTTAAACGTGCAATCTTGCGCTCCAAACCGTCGGGCGAGTCGCTGTCTTCGTCGTAATCGTAATCGTCGTCTCCCTCGCCGTTCTCGCCATCGTCACCGTCTGCGTCACTCACGTCCCCCAAGACGGACTGCTGTTGCCGCCTCCGCCGCCGTGCCGATGTAGCTGTTCTGTACGATTTCCGTTTGCCGTCGACGCGGTCGGAAAAGTCGACACCGCGCGCGTCGACCGTCGACCCGAGAAACCGCGAGCGGGCCTGGTCGACCTGGACGCGGGAGCGCGAGATGCCGGTGTCAACGTCGTCGTCATCGTCGTTGTCGTCTGAATCGTCGGACGGGGACCGACCCGTGGTCGTGGGGACGGTGGAATTGTCGTCTGTGAGCTCTGGCGTTTCGTAAATATCGGGTGCGGTGTCCTAGATTGTTGACTTGGGTTAGGATGGTGATAGCTTTGTATTAGTGAAGAGAGAACGGAAGAGCTCACCAGATCCGGCAATGCCGAGTATTTTCTGTTCAAAGCCATGATTGTGTACGTTGTGGCATGTACAGTGCCTTTTAGATTGACTGCCGGTTGAGATGGCCGTTTGCCGTTTCGATAAGTGACGTTCTGCACTAGATAGGGGAAGCTCTCTGTTCGCGATGTTGGGCCCTGAAAGCTTGCCGGCCCATTGGCTCATTGGCTCATTGGCTCCAGGGGAACGTGTTTCGCCTGCTGGACGCGGCTGCCATTTCGGGGACAGTACGCATACTGTGGAGCAGCCTCGTTGGCTGCGCTGGTACGTTCGTAGGTCGACTTTCAAGCGAGCATGTGGGGCTTGCGATTTTGGGGTCGCAGCTCACCGGACCAATCACGCGTGATTACTTAAGATGGGGAGGGGCTTTGGTCGCCCACAAACTATTTTTCCTATTTTTCGCTTCTTTGGTTCGCTTTTTGCAGCAAAGCACGATTACATAATTAAACTTTTTCATGGTCCCCAGTCTAGCAAAAAAATTGTGTGCGTGCGGAAAAAACTGCACAGCGTCAACTTTTTTCCTTGCTCCTGCCCACTCTTTCTCCCCTTCCCACCTGCCACACCCATCACGAAGTCTCTTTGCCCACGATTCTCCCACCACAACCAACTACACAACCTCTCGCTCTCTCTTCGTCTTCGGATAACCTTTTTCATACACACAAATTCGCCAAAATGGATTCCTCAAAGCAGCCCGTCAAGTTGGTCAAGGTCACCCGCGTTCTCGGCCGCACCGGTTCGCGCGGTGGTGTCACCCAGGTCCGCGTCGAGTTCATGGACGACCAGACCCGCAGCATCATCCGCAACGTCAAGGGTCCCGGTATGTGAAGCCGGGGAGATATCTGAGAAAGACTGCCGTCTTGTTGAACCTCTGCTAACCTAGCCTGCAGTCCGTGAGGACGACATCCTGTGCCTGCTCGAGTCTGAGCGTGAGGCTCGCCGCCTGAGATAAGCGTTGCGCAACCCACCGACGAATTCTTTTTACTCTTTCAAATAAAAATAAATCGACGATGGACGGCCGACGAGTGACGAACGACGACAAACTACAAATTTAAATAAAAAAATCAAATCGAAAAAACCAGAATCATCCGGACCGACATGGGACGACAAGAAGCGGTAGGGGCAGCCCCCAAGGCTTCTGCTGCCAACCACAAAGGGATGGAAGCGTGCTTGGGATTGACAAAAAGGAGTACTCTATTCTTTTTATTGGGAAAAAAATAAACAAACGAAAAGCCAAACCAGGAGGTGCGACTGTCGGCGGAACGAAACGATTTCTTTGGACAGTGGCCGCCATGGGTGGTGAGGGTTGACGGTACGGTACGGCTCGGACGACTTGTCTTGACGGACGCTCCCTGTACATACCTGTTGTCTTCTCTTTTTGCACATTTACTTGTTCTTTAGTTTTTTTTTTCTTTTGGTTGTTACTCTGGTGGAAAAACGGACGGGAGAGAACCAGGGTTGTCTCCTATGTTTTTTTAGAACAAGACGAGAGGGCATAAAAATCCAAAACCACCATTGACCAAATCTCTGGGCCGACTGTGATGTAGCGGACCCTTGTTGAAGTGATTTCACGGCTCACGACAAGGAGTGGCCGAATCTTGCAATAGGTGACCGCAAGCTGCCGTGAAGCAAAACTTTGATGCAAAAACCGAGTCACGTGACCTGACTGACCTTCTGCGTACGTTCGTAGAAAGCTCTGTTTCCCTTCCCCACTCAAATTTCTCTGGCCATAAATTCTCTGCCTTTTCTTCATTCTGTGCACTTTGCCCTTTCCCCTTTCCCCTTTCCTTTCCCTTTCCTCTCTCCAACAGCAACACTCTCCAGAGGTAAGCATATATCGTGTCTTGATTTTTATTGTTTATGTTTCCTTTTTTCTCTTTTTACACAACACGGTTGAATGATGTATAACTGTATAAAGCACAATTTCTTGATATTCTATGATTGTTCTCATTATCACCAAGATCTCTGACAACCAAACCCCAAAACCTCGTTTTCCTGTTATCTGCCTACGTCTCACTCTTATTGTGATCTCTTGCTAACAGGGTTTTCAGCTTGTTGTTTCTAGTTTGCAGTTCGTATCCGCTCACAGTTGCGTCGCTTCGCTTCAGCATGTCCACTCCGCCTCGTCCGCCCAAGGGCTACTTCAACATGCTCTACTTTGCGGCAGCGACATCGTACACCCAAAAGGACTACGAGGCGCTGCCGGCACCGCTGCCGCTGTCGGAGCTGTTTGCTTCTCTGGAAGAGAGATACAGTGGGATCCGGGCGGGCGTGCTGGACGGGAGTATGGTGACGATCAATCTCGAGTATGTGGACGTGGAAGCCGATGCTGCCAACACAGTGATCCAAGAAGGCGACGAGGTGGCCGTGATTCCACCCGTGAGCTCGGGTTGAGTGTTGAGTGTTGTGGGCTGTTATGGCCATTGTATATATAGTTGGTGGTCGCACATGCTGTCATCGTACGTCGGACAGTAATGGTGTTTGTTCGTTGTTGGTCTGGACGGACACTGGCTCGTCAGACGACACCGGACCATCCGGCCGTCGCAGCAGTGTCCGCCACGCTGGCACAGACGACCACTCGACGCGCCGCAGCCACCGGACGACAACGATCAGCAGCCACAGCAGCAGCGCCACGACGAGCGTGCTGGACCCGGCGACCAGCGCCATCAAGCTTGTAATTGTCGACACCTGGCAGCCCAGCGGCCGTGTGCGCAGCTCCCATCGCTCTGCCCAGTAGGGGCAGACATAGTCGCCTTCCCAGGCTGGTGCGAGAGCCGGGATGAGGTAGTCGTTGGGCACGCAGGTGGCGCTCTAGATGTAGAGGCGACGAGATATGTGAGATGAGATACAAACGCACGATACAGAGAAATGAAAAAGAAGAACGTACAAATGGACACCAACTGCAGGCAGAGATGCCGAGACAGGAACTGCAGCTATTACGTCCCCAACAGCGTCTGAAGCGTTTGTCGTTATCCGTGTAGTCGTCGGTGTTTGCGTTGTTTGAGTTATTCGAGTTACTCGAATTTGACAAAGACGAAGACGAAGAACTGCGTCGTGAGGCGAGCCATGCTGACCGAACGGACTCTGGCCGCTCTTCGTCATCTAGTGGTAGATGCGCTTTGTCGTGTGTCATTTTGACGGGAGAGTAGTCGACCGTGTCAGTTCAATGTCTTGTTCGGCGCGACGTCAATATCATGTAAGAGGCATCGTTGGTGTTGTGGCTGGGATTTTGGGGTTGCTCGTGCGCGCGTGCGTGTTTGTGTTTGTGTTTGTGCTTGTGCTTGCGCTTGCATGCTTGAGCAAAAGAGACGCTGATACGGCAGGCTCACATCTCTCACTCCTCTTGCCATCAGAACTTTAAAGTGGAGAACTTTTGCTACGATTCAAACACGACCAAACGGAGTGTTCTATCAGAGCCATGACAAACTATATAAACGCCGTGTTGTCTCCCTGAGTCTCTTGCATTTTTCTTAATCTGTTTGTAGATAATTTTGCGCTTCGTCAGAGTAGAGCAAGCAGAGAAACCGTGCCTGAATTGGACAGAGTACTGCACTGTATCCCGAATAAAGCTCTTTCTGTACGGAATAGAAAGTGAGGCCCGCCTAAAGGCTGCAGTTGGGTGCATTAGCCGGAGTCATTATGAGTCCTCCTTCGTTCCTTCTCTACGGCGCTGTTAGTCTTAAGGCTCTGCTTTGTTATTACGACAGAAGGGAAAAACCTGAAGAAAAATCACCTTCTGGTAGGAGAACTTTAAAGGAAAGTGCCACCCGGAGCAGATTTGACAAGTATATGGGAAAGAAAAAGCAGAAAAACCAGGCACGTCCAGGCGTGTTCGACGGGGGCGCTCTTGCCACTCTCCAAGTTGGAAAATCTGCCAAATAGGCAGGCTCGGCAGGCTCGACAGGCTCGAAAGGCATTGGGCGGGTTGCGCCTGCCGCAGCTGCACAGTAGCGCAGTATGACTTCTCCACCGTATGACTCCCAAACTCATACTCTGTACTCCCAAAACAGAACTAGTAAGAAACTGGGGACTGACGTACATCCAAAAAAAAGTGAACCTTAAAAATCGAGAACCTTCAATCGAGGCTGTCTATATGACAACCTCGCATCGCTCCAATTTCCCGAGCTTCTTCTTTTCTTTCTTCTTTTCTTCTTCTGTTTACCCTCTTCTCCCTCGTGGCCAACCACAAAACCGCTTACGAAAGTAAAGGATATACTGCAAACATATTTCTCCATCCCACCCTGATAATCTGCGACCTTGATATCTTGATATCTCAACACCAACCACGATCCATGCCGACAATTTATACGGAGTATATCGTGCCCCCATCTACCAGACCACTTTCTTGAGAGCACGCTGCAGCACTCGTCACGCCTCCACAGCCTTCTCCAACAACTCAAACTAGCCGATCGACTTGAAGTCGTCGCATTCTCAAAATCGACAATATCGACAATCTCACCAAGCTTAGCAACTAAACGCATATCACTCTCTCGAGACTCTGCGTCCAGCCAGCGGCTACTAAGCCATGGCTACTCCAAGGCCGGGCTTGAACCCAGAGGCCAGCACGTGGCTTGGCCCGTCGAGCTCAAACCCAAATGCAAACCTAAATGCAGCCTCAGCTGCACACGGCGCAATCCCGCCACCTTTACAGCCGCCTCAGTCATCACAGCAAGACGACCTAGGCTCACAGTCGGGTGCTGCCGCGACCCGTGGACGGAGACAACGTCATCCAAACAATGCTGGCCGAGGACGAAGCCGCGGTCGCAACAACAACAACAGCAACGGCCGGTCAGCTGCCCAAGCTCAGACTCAGCAACCTCAGCAACCTCGCCAACCGACACAACAACCAGCACCGCCCGCCCAACAACCCCAACCTGCCCCGCCGCCACTACTTCGAGAACGCGGTGGCCGCGGGGGCCGTGGTGGTCGTGGCGGACGAGGCGGACGAGGCGGACGAGGCGGTGGCACGATGATTGCACAGCCGCGTGCGTTCAACGGCCAGCTGACAGGCGCGCCAGGAGTGTCAGGCGCGCCAGGCGCACCAGGCGCTCGACCACGGCGGCCCGATATTGTACCGCGCGATGGCATTGACGACGAGCCCGTCTTGCCCTCACGCAGCGCCCAGCGACGTGCTGCACGTGCACAAGCCAGGACAGCAGCAAGGGCAGCAGCAGCAAGAGAAACCGACCTGGAATCGGAAGACGACGAGGCTGATTTTGACGCCGACGCCGACAAGCCGCCACCGTCGTCGGCGCCCGACATGGCGACGCGGATGCACGAGGACATTGACTCGGGCAATTACGACTGCCCTATTTGCCTGGAAGCCGTGACGCGCAAGTCGAAGATCCGGGTCTGCGCCAATTGCTACCACGCCTGCCACTACAAATGTGTCACGGCATGGGTCAGGCGGTTTGTGCGCGTGGGCGCGGGGCATAGCGACTTGCGCTGCCCGACCTGCAACACCGCAGGGCCGGTGCCCGAACCCGTGACGAGCTCTGACAACGCAGACTGGACCAAGAACAGCACCGGCAGCGGTTTCTTTGACCGCCGCATGTGCTGGTGTGGCAAGCAAAAGACGGAAGGCGTGGCCCCGCCGGCTCTTCCACCACACTCGTGCGGCCGCATCTGTGGCCGCGCGCGTGCTGGCTGCCAGCACACCTGCTCCAGCGTTTGCCATGCCGGCCCTTGCCCGCCATGTACCGAGATGGGCCCGCTCTCCACCTGTTTCTGCGGCAAAGAGACGTCGGTCAAGCCGTGTGCCGAGGCCTTGGGCCTCCCGCTGTCGTGGACGTGCGGTGCCATCTGCGGCAACACCTTGGCCTGCGGGACGCACAAGTGCCAGCGGACGTGCCACCCCGGCGACTGTGGCGACTGCACGGTGCCCGTGCCCTCGACGTGTTTCTGTGGCAAGACGCACCAAGACCTGCTCTGCAAGGATCGCGAGCCGGCACAAACATCCGCCAACTTCGGCCAGCTCGTGGACGGCGATGCGGCGACGGCGACGTCGACGTTCACAGGCACATTCACGTGCGACAGTGTCTGCGGACGTGCATTCACCTGTGGGAAGCACTCGTGCAAGAAGCCGTGCCACGCCCAGGACGCCAGCCCGAAAGACTGCCCGACTTCGCCCGATGTCGTCACCCACTGCCTCTGCGGCAAGACACCCCTGTCTCTCGTGAACGCTCCGACGCGCACGTCGTGTGAAGACCCGGTCCCGGCTTGCGACAAGATCTGCGGCAGTCTCCTCGAATGCGGCCACGCCTGCCCCGAGACATGCCACGCCGGTGCCTGTCCGCCCTGCGCAAAGATTGTCGACGCGTCCTGCGCATGTGGCAATCTGACCGAGCCCGTCGTGTGTGGTGACCGCGACGCCCGCGACGCCGTGCGCTGCGCGACGGCTTGCCGCGCCGTACTGAGCTGCGGGCAACACCGCTGCAGCAAGGTCTGCTGCGCCGCCAAGCCCACGGCCGTCGCCCGCATGAAGGCGGCCCGGCGACGGGACTTGCAAGGGTTCGCACCGCAGGACCTGGTCGAGGCCGAACACGTGTGTCTGCGCATCTGTGGCCGTCTCCTCAAGTGCGGCCAACATACCTGCCCGGACATCTGCCACAAGGGCGCCTGTCACTCGTGTGTCACCTACCTCCTCGACGACATGAGCTGCCCTTGTGGCCAAACCGTCGTCCAGGCGCCCTACTTGTGCGGCACCACGCTACCGCCCTGCGACGCCGACTGCCAACGGCCCCTGCCCTGTGGCCACCCTTCGGTCCCGCATCGCTGCCACGACCACGAACAGCAGCCGTGCCCGCGCTGCCAGCGCCTCGTCTCCAAGTCGTGCCTCTGCGGTAAACTCGTCCTCGACAGGGTCGCCTGTGGCGCCGACAACATCCAGTGCGGCAACATCTGCGGCAAGACGCTCAAGTGCGGCGTGCACACCTGCCGCCTGCCCTGCCACGCCAAGGGCAAGTGCGAGGAGACGACGGACCACCCGGACGGAAACGTTAGCACACGCGTCAGCCTGCTCCAGGCCTGCAGCCAGGTCTGCAGCCAGGTCTGCGGCCGCCCCAAGGCCACGTGCGGCCACCCATGTGCCAGCCCGTGCCACGGCGCCGACCAGGACTGCAGCGAATCGGAACCATGCGGCTCCGCCATCGAGGTGACCTGCCCCTGCCAGCGCCTGTCCCGCAAACTCCGCTGCAATGTATCCGCCACCGACCCGACGCCGACCTACCGCCGCCCCGAGTGCGACGACGAGTGCCTGCGCATCCAGCGCAATGCCCAGCTCAAGGACGCCCTGCGCATCTCCGACGACTACAAGGACGAGCATCTCGTGTACTCGGCTGCCCTCATGGAGTTCTTCATGGCCAACCGCGACTTTGCCACGGCCCAAGAGAAAAAGATTCGGGCCTTTTTCGGTTCGCAGCCATCAACGCCGGCGGAGCCAGCTGACGGCACAGTCCCTGCTGCCAGCTCCTCTGGCGACAGGGCCTGCATCTTCAAGCCGATGAAGAACCACGAACGCAAGTTCCTCCACTTGTTGGCAGAGAGCTTCAACCTCCGCAGCGTGAGCTGTGACGAGGAGCCGCACCGCTATGTGTTCTTGACCCGCCCGCGCACAGGAACACCCGCTCTGCCCGACATTTCGCTCGCCGAGAGTGAGGAGATCTACCTGCGCCTGCGCGACAAGGCCAAGGCGGAGGCGGACGCGAAGGCAGCAGAAGCGGCACTGGCAGCTTCCCTGAAACTCAAGGAGGCAGTACAAGAAGCAGCGGCAAGCCGCGCTCGTGGTGATGACACCCCGCGTCCCACCACCACCACCGCTGACCGCAAGCGGCCCTTTAACGCCATTTTCGTGCCTGCTGCCTTGGCCGCCATCGTGACCGCCAATAACACCGACAACGCCACCTCGTCAACGCCCACTCTCCTCGACAACGCCGCCTTCCAGACGATTGTCGAGGCTTGGCACGATCAGCAGCATGCCCAGCAGAGTCGCTGGGCACCCTCACCCTCACCCTCACCCGGTCTAGGCTCTTCGTCCTCGTCGTCCTTTTCCTCGTTCTCGCCGAACAAAGCAGCGACCCTCAACCAGCACATCGTCCAGCCCAGCGGCGACGTCATCCTGCGCGTCCTCATCCAAGCAACACCGCCGGCCGTCGTCGAGAAGCTCGTCTACTTTTTGCTCTCGTACGTGAGTGCATGGTGGTCGACCGATACCGATACCGACAGCGATGCAGACACAACCGAGAACAAGCAGCTCGCTCTGTGCCACGTCGACGCCCAGTACCGCATTCTCCGGATGCGCAAAAAGTCTGCCGGCAACAGCAACGCCAGCTCTGACAACGACGACAACGACGACAACGATCAGTGGAGCGTGGTTGCATCGGCCAGTCGGCAAAATTCGACTGGAGGCACACCCGTCAATGGCGGTCTCGGCTCGCCGCCGACTCCATCGACAAAGCGGGTGGTGCTTAAACTGCGCCCAAAACAAAAGACGACAAGCCAGACAACCGCGGCAGCTGAGGCACAACGGAACCGGTGGCTGGCCATTCTGGCTCAACAAGAGGAGGACGACGAGGACAAGGAGGACAAGGAGGAGGTGAACGAAGACGAGACCCAGCCGAAAGAGACAGAGACCGAAGAGGTTCAAGAGTCTCAAGAGGCCGAGGCCGAGGCCGAGGTCGGGACAGAAGATTCCGAGGAGGCCAGGGAAGCAGACAAGAAACATATTGAGGAACCCGAGGCAGCCCTCAAGGAGAACAGCCGGCGCCGATCTCTTTCTTGATAGTCGGATCATGATTGTCAGTAAGTAGCTGTAGTATAGAAACAGCTATGTCGTCTAAGCAATCTGTAGAACATTTGAAAAGCGAATTCATTTGGATATTCTGCAAGATCATTTTTGCTCAACGAGCGTGATATACAACCAAGTGACTGTGGCATATAAGGACGAAGAGGACATGAAGATCAAATCAGATGTATGAATATGAAAATGAATAGAAAACGAGCCACCCAATTATTGCTTCGGCACCTTTTTTTCGTACGCAAATAACAAAAACAAATTATGGTAACCGACAGAGAAAGAGAGAGAGAGAAAGAGAAAAAACGAAAGTAAAGAAGCGCGAGAGTGGGATAAAGAAAGGATATATGCTCCTTTTCATATACATATACAACAGGAAACGAGAGTATGAAGAGGAGGAGAAATAAAGCGACCAAAAATCGACAACCAAGAAAGTGATCAAATAGTCAAAAAAAAAAAAAAAAAGTAAACTTATCAACACCTTAATTACGAAGGATGAAGGACAGACAAGACAAAAAGTCAACAAAAAGCCAACTGCAGTCGTAAAACAAACCCAAAAAAAGAGCCCGGTGCTACACGGTTACCGAGCATTGGAACGAAAAGATGCCCACCGGCTCTTTAGCCACCATTCCGCCTCTTCATTTTGTACTTGGTATTCATGGCACCTTCATCACGGTCGCGCCAGTTGAAAAGTGTGGGTACACCGCCGCCAACGAGTTTTTCCTTTGAACCACTCTATGGCAGGAAAGTGTTGCTCTTCTTGCGGCCCAGGCTAAAACTGAACCGCTCCTTGCGCACCGGCTTGTCGGGTTGCACCTGCTCAGGCAGTGGTGGCAGAGTTGTCGGCGACTGTGTCTGGGCCAGCGGCACTGCTTGAGGCGTGGCAGCTGCGCTCGAGGAGTTCACGCTGCTGCCGTTGGTGGATCCGTTGCTTGCTGCCGTGGCTTGCTCGTTGGAAAAGGGCGACTCGGGGATGACTGGCGTGTCGATTAGCTTGTCCTTGCCCAAAAAGTTGAAGCTCTTGCGCGACATGGACTTGCTGCCACGTCCGCTACGGCTCAGGAAGCCAGCCGACTTGCCGGCACCGGAATTGTCGATGCTGTTCTTGCGAGCATCCTTCTCCTCGAGCGCCGTCTGCTTGCTCGCGGCAATCACCTTGCGCATCTCCTCGGCATCGGCCTTGCGCTGTGCCTCCCGTTCCTTTTCGCGCTCTTTGCGTTGCCGCTCCAGCTCCTTGGCGCTCTCTTTCTCCTGCACCTTACGTGCCTTCTCGGCTGCCTTGGCTTCTCTCTTCTCGCGCTCCTTCTCCTCCTTAAGGCGAGCAGCTTCCAATTTGACGTTCACGGCAGGTGCCGACGGTGTTGCGGTGGCGACTGGTGCGACAGCAGCGGGTGTAGAATCCGCGACGCCTGCTGGCATGGGCGGTACGTTCGGTGCACTGGAGATCGGAGTCAGGACAGCTCCGGGGGCGGTCTTTGCGTGTTCCAGGCCGATGAACTCTTCGCGCATATCGGCGGGTGAAGCGGCGGTTGGCTGTGTAACCTGGCGAGAAAGCGAGCCAGGGCCGTACTGGATGCCGTTGGCGCGCAGGGCCTGCTCTTCGGGAGACAGGGCCAAGCCGGCGCTCATGTTAGCGAGGCGGATTTCCTCGAGACCCTCGAGCTCCTGTTCGGCCTGCATCTTCTCGAACGTCGTCTCCTGGTAGAACAGCACATATGCGCATGCGGTTCCGGGCTTGTCGCCAAAGAAGTTGCGCACATAGTGCTTGTCCACAGGCTCCACCATTTCGTCGTCAAACAAGAGCCAGCCACGTTCCTTTGTCTTAATCACTGAGACATAGTGACCGTGGTACGCGTTACCTCCAATGTGCACCACCACTGCGTAGAGCTCGTATAGCCGGTCAGGGTCTTGTGCCTCATCGGTTGTGTTGAACATGCGTAGCTGGTAGGGGTAGACGACACGGTGGAAAAGCTTTTCAAGCTTGGTGTAATCCTCAGAGTACTTGAAACGCTTCAGATGCAGGGCCAGAATCTTCGGCAACCGCTTAATCTTCATGCGCTTCTCAGCCTCCTGGAGACCGCCACAGTGGTCACAGTGGAATTTGTTGCGTTCGCACAACATTTCCTCGGCAGAGAACTTGCGCAGGCACGAGGTGACGGACGAGTGCTCCTCCAGGTCGATAGAAAGATCGAGGAAGGTCTCGTCACGTTGTGAGGCAGACTCGCAGGTCAGGCACCTTGTCTCCGATGTCAAGACGCCCTCGAAGATGTCGTGCACCCAGCCGGATCCTGGTGTTGAAGTGCCATCTGTCAGGGCACCAACAGACCGGTTGTCACCGAGCGCTGCCTGGACGGACTTTTTGATGCCATCCTTGTCTTCCTGTTGGCGCTTGATGGCAGTTTCCTCGACGTTCTTGATGATGTCGTTCAAAACCAAACCATAGAATTCGTGTGCGTCCTGGTGCATAGATGTGCGGAAGAGCTCGTTTTCTTTGCGGAAAATTTCGAGAAGGTTGAAGGGGCTGAGCACACCGGTGCGAACGTCACTTTCGATCCATGCCATGAAGATGTCCTTGACAGTCGTAAACGTGCTCTGCTCCATGCCATATGCATCTGCGTTGTCGGTGAGGTCGAGAATGGGGCCCTTGATCATCGCCTGCTTCTTCTTGTATTCTGGCGTATCCGGCTTGTCCTCGGGCCGGACAGGCTGCTGGCCGTTCGGTTGCTGGCCTGGGCTGATTGCTGGACGGCCCTTGATCGGTGGCTGTTGGGAAGCCTTGTTCTTGGCGGCGATAGCGGCGGAGGCGGCGGCAGAAGCGGTGCCCGGCGCTTGTGGGCCCGGCGCGGGGTCCGTCGGTTTACGGACCTGGACGCCAACCCTCCTTGGTTTTCCGTTGGGCGTATCGGCCGGCGAGTATGGTGGGAATCGGATGACATTTTCACGGAAGATCTCTGAGTGGTAAAGGGCTTGAAGGATAGAGTTGCAGTAGCATGTGTTTCCAAACTGTGAAGAGAATCATGTTAGCCGTGCATTCTGGAAAACAAATCCAATATCGTAAAAAAAGGGCAGAGTGTGCTTACGTTCTCAAGACCGAAAAACTTGTCTGTGCCGTCATCGCGAATGGGGCCGGCATTCAGCAGCATCTTCTCGAGAGGTGTCTGCTCCGGTGGTGGTTCTTCCTTCTTCTTGTTCTGTGCGATGTTGTTGGCAGCATTTGCGGCAGCCTGTAGTGAAAGAAAAGGACACACTTGTTAGTAGACATTATCAGATTGTGGTCATGCGACAGGTGTTGTCAATTGGCACAAGTGTCGCGTGTCGTGAGCGGCGCAAAAGGGTGCGGTCTGGGATGATCGGAGGGGGTTCGGAGAATCCGGGGCTGGATGCGCGACTTACTGCGCTCGGCTTGAGCTTGCTCAAGAAGGTCGACATGGTGGGCGTGCAAGCCTACGGGGTTTGTGTAATGCACGACGAGGGTGTAGGTGAGGTAAAGGGGAATAAAGGTGGCCAAATATGGTACACGACGAAGAAGGGGGTGACGAGTACTCGAGCAACGAACGGCACAGGACGTCGAATGTTCGAATGTTCGAGATTGGCGTAAGCTCGCTGGTTCAGCCTCGCGGCGGACAAACGTACTTCATTCACCCTCGCGGCAAGGCGGCGATAGCGGCAGAAGCAGCAGCGACGGCGACGGTAGAAAAGGGCCTCAGTCGCAGCAGGGCATCCACAGAATCGAGAGAACGGTTGGTGTGACAAAGAGTTTGTGTAAACTTGGTTTCGTCGGTATCGCGGCGTGGATTGCTTTGTCTAGGGACCTTGCCTCCTTGCCTTTGGCCTGGGGTAATAAAGAGGAGTGTAAGTACAGTGGACTGTGCCTCCCGGTGGTGCGTGGCTTTGCGCTTTTGTGCTTTTCGTGGTGGGAACAGCAGTTGCGCCTTGCGTTGAATCCCTGTCTGTGTACGTCGTAAAGTCTGCAGCGGTTTGCCGTTGTCTGCGGATTGTTGTATGACGACGAATTGTCTTCTGGAGTTTTCCTGGTCTTTAATCTTCAACCTTTCTCTCTTTTCGCTCAATTCGTCCGCTTCGCTCTCCTTCTTTCGCTCTCACTCCTGGTTCGTTTCGGCTTGTTGCCTTGGTCGTTTTATCCGAACTGCCACAGGCTAACCTAGGCCGTCCTTTCTTGCTGGGGGGCTAACGGTTGGCGTTGGGCGAAAAAGCAGGCGGGCAAGCAATGCAATAACGGTCGAGTTGTTTCCCCTTTTGTTGCTTGTTTCCAGTGTTGTCTTTCTGTTGTATCTCACTTCGGGATATCCGCGTGAGAGTGAGAAGAAAAGAGCAGAAGTAAAAGAGACAGAAAGGGGTGGGAATCCGCCGGACTCGGGGGCCTTGTCTGTTGGGGTTTTGTTGGTTTTGTGGTTTTGTGACGGCGTATTTTGGTTTTCTTTTGCTGGGTCGCTGGCGCGCTTTGGGCGATTTGGTGGTTTGGTGGTTCGGTGGTTTGGCGCTTTTGTACTTCGCCTGCGTTTCTTCTCTGTCGTCGCTTGTCTTGTGCGAGTCGGAGAGTTCTGTCCTATGGGGTTTCGCTCTTAATACATTTCCTTGTGGCTCTGGGCCTGGGTATTAGCTTCTGGGGCGAGCTATTGCGAAGACCGAAGAGGCAACGCGCGGAGGAGACCTGGCCGTGGCGTAGCGGCAGGGAAAACCGCTCGGTGGTTGCAGCACTATTGCGGCGTAGTGTGCGTCTAGGTCGAAGAAACTTGGGAGGGGAAAGACGAAGAGCGACTGCGTATTCCCTGAAGCTGGGACTAGCAAAAAGACACAAGAAAAGGGCGCGCCGGAAAGTGAAAGGCCAGCCGACGGAGATGGTTGATCGGGTCGGGAGCAAAAAAAAAAAAAATAGGTGCGCAAAAGAGGCGTGAAGAGGCGTGTCCCCGTGTCTTTTGGCTCAGAATTGTCCTGGGGGGGGGGGGGGGGGGGAGAAGAAGGGGGAGGGCGGGATCGGCTAGCCGTTGTGAGCCAAGCACGAAGCGCAAAGGTAAAGTGCAGCTGTCTATTAGTTTATTACTGTGGAGGAGGATGTGTGTGTATGAACTGAGTATCGAGGACGACGACGCTGGTGGGATCGAGAGACACAAAGGAAAGCCAAATTGGCGGGTTGCGTGTCGTGTAGATGCGATGAACAAGGCGTGGTACAAATAGAAAGGGACAGGACAAGATTAAAACGAAATAAAAAGAAATTAGGTAACCGCCAAATCCAAAAATAAAGGCAGAATATGACGAGGCAAGGCCCAGGCAAATCACAAAACGGGACGGGTTCCAAGGGTGCACAGCCGTGCTAGAAAAAGCCG
The DNA here is from genome assembly GCA_019925295.1 of Sporothrix pseudoabietina. NCBI lineage: Eukaryota > Fungi > Ascomycota > Sordariomycetes > Ophiostomatales > Ophiostomataceae > Sporothrix > Sporothrix pseudoabietina. Next base: position 576,274 of record JADHKS010000007.1, read on the forward strand.
GGATATCGAGGCTCAAGGCACGGGGAAGAAAGAGGAGCTATCAGGTGTTATTGGGGAGTCACTGGACGTTCGCAAGGCGAGGCAAAGAAGAGGTGGGGAGGCTGGCAAGAGATGCTTTTTCTGCACTTTTGGGACGAGCAGGCCAGCACGAAGGGAAGGCAGTTCGAATAACTGGTTTCAAAGGTCGAGGCAAAGGTTAGCCGAGAAGCAGAGGCTGGACCAGGTTGGAGTTCAGCACGGCCGAGAGCTCGTCCTGATATTAAGCAGTCGAGATGCTTGCTTAATGCTGGATGTTGGCTGCCGGATGCTGGATATTGGATGTTGGTGATGACGATTTTAGTGGTACGAGTTGATGATGTACCTGCAGTTGGGGCGGACTCAGCGCATTCGTTGGTAGCCAACGGCGTGTACTTGGACGAAGTGTGGTTGGATGTAATCGAACCCAGGTACGAAGTAGAGAGACGTCAATAGGTGTTCGGCGATCAATGTCGGTGCACGGCTGGTGAGCAGCGCCAGGGTCTGGTTGACGATGCCTTGGAGAAAAGAGGGGTGGAAGAAGGGGGGAATGGAAACAAAACAAAATAAAGAGAGCAATAAGCACTCAAATTACAAAAAAGATTGTGAAAGAAGCAGGTGCCAAAAGGGGGGTGACGAAGAAAGGGAAGGCGCACTCCAGGCATAATAAGGTTGCTGTTGGCCTCCTGCTTGGCTGGCTTGGACGTTGCTTGGCAGGAGAGACCGAGAGACCAAGACGAGATCAAGAGACAGAGGGTGCTCCGTTTGGAAAGGCGCTGGGTTGCGGTTTCTCTATTGGGTGGACTACGCAACATGCGACAACAGTATACATCCAGCTACATACAAGTCAACAGCGGTCTTACGGCAGGTGCAAATGGCTCAGAAGGAAGGAGCAACTAGAGGCAAAAGAGAGACTTGTCCCTCTCCAAAGTCTTCGATTACAAGACCCAAGATCCAGAAAGGTAACGGTCCCGTCCGGCGATAATATGCGGAAAGCTGTTCGCAGATCATCCTTGCACATATTGTAACGCCTTGCTCGTAACTTATGGGTGTGTAAACCGCAGCACTTTGTCCATTATCTTATCGCTTCTGTGAAAGATAATATGGGGAACGGAGGGCACTGCCAAGAAACGAGGCAGATGGAATGAGTACTTTTTGCCTCTTGTCACCAGTCGTTCCTGCTAGAAGGCGCGGAGGGCGGAAACCAGAGCATTTATCGCAAATCCGTCCGTTTGTTCGGAGCCTGTACATTCGTTCCTTCTCTCCTGGCCTACTCGTAGCTTTGAACTGCGCAAGATGCCCTCTTCCATGCGCAGGAAAACGCAGCAGAAAGGAAGGAACTTTGGAGGTCTTGCTTCCTTCCCTCCTTCCCCTCGTTGCAGCGCTAATTTAGGCGTGCAGGTGCTGGGAGCCACGGGATTGGGCAAGCAGGTTTTTACCCCATTTTGGCCAGGGTTGTCTCTCGCTCTTGCCAGCCTCTGCCTGCCTATATTAGCAAAGCAAAAGACAGAGGACAAGCTCAAGCAATTAACGGTGCAGAAACAATGGGGTGGCCAGTACGAAACTATTTCCGACGAGGGGGCGGAGGAAAAGTGACCCCAGCATCGGCGACAGAGTGAGGAAGGAAGTGCCCAGGGCCTATTGTTCACACAACGGAAAGAGCGACCGTTGAGCAAGTTTTTTAAAAGACAACGGACAACCAACAAGCCAGACAGGTCCAACAGACAGCCAAAGCTCCCTTCATCAAACGGCAAAGAGCTGGAGACAGCCATGGCAGGGCACGGTACATGTCTTCAACAATATTCTGGCATGTTCTTGCTGTAAGGACGTCCGTTATGTTCACGTCTTAGTGAAAATCAGATGCCATGTGAGTGGCTGGACGATGAGTTAGCAAGAGGGGATGGATGTCCTGCAGGAGAGCGAAGCATGCAGGGCTGGACAGAAAAGAGTCGACGGACGAACTCGAGCTTGACAAATGAAGAAATGAGTGCAGAAGAGGGTGGCAACGCGCCCTGTCGGCTTTTCACAGGCAAAGGAGAACAACGAAACAGGCAACGATCAAAATAAAGACGAGATGCTGCGAGCCGGCGGTCGACTGATCGATATCGTGATTTGTCGAGAGCCCAGCCCTCTCTCGAGTATGCTTGGAAATCAGAACGCCCAGAACTAGTAAGATATCTCCGCGTGCGTGGAGAAGGAGAGTATCTCACCAAAAACAGAGCAGAAGAACCAAAGAAGAACCAAAATGGAGGAAACGGAGAGCCCTCTAGGTGCGTAAGAAGCTGAGGCAGAAGGAAGAGCCTTCGCCAGGAGCGCCTGCCCTTCGCTTGACACTTGACATGCAACACATTGGCCATGACAGCCCGGGCCCCTGGCCACACCACTTGCCAAGTTACCAAGTGAGGCGTTGCAGCAAAGCAAGGCCCCCAAAATGTACCCATCCTGTGAGATCCACGCTGATGCAACAGCGCCAGACACTTTAGGCAGGTACCGAGGCAGTAAAAGCACGTTTGCCAAAGGGGGAAGCGACGACCAGAATGGGGTGAGAAGGAGAGACACCAGGCATGCAGAGAAACACAGAAGGAACAGAGTCGAGAGTGTGAGAGTGTGTGAGGGAAGGAACAGCCCGGCTTAGCGCGCCGAGTGCCAGCGTCCCAACGGCATACGTAAAGAACTGCAGAGCCTGTCCAGCCAATACGACAGTGCACGACGCACGACGCACGACGCCCCCGGACCGTAGCATATCTGCTTTTGTTGTTCTGTGTGTTTCCATGTGCTTTTTGGGTCAGTTTTGTCGCTTCTGTCATTATTGTCGTCCCGTCTTCTTTGTCTCTCTCCAGGCCTCTGTGCTTTGGCCGCAACCCGACACCACGGACGACACAAAGTGGGCAAGAACGACTGGCGGCCAGAAAGTGGGGAAGCCTGTCCAAGTCCGAGTGTCTTCCTGAGGGTCTCTCAGCCCCTGTTTTGTCACTGATTTGCAGCGAGGTTGCCCTTTTGCGAATTGCTCCCAAACCCAAAATAAACATCCGGGGTAAGAGACATTTTAACGGGACGTGCAGTGTCAAAGACGGGGTGCGGGCGCGCGCAAAACAAGGTGCTGGTGTAAGTTCTATGGCCTTTTCCAGGTGCTGTTTTCTTTCTTAGTCGTTGATTTTACCATTTAATTTTATGTTTTAATTTATTTGGCATTTACATTTTGGCACCTTCCTCGCCCCAACCACGTTTTGGCGGGCGTGGTCCGCAGGCGGGCGGGGAGGGGCTAGCACGCTTGCGCAACTTTTAAGGCAGTTGCAGGGTCCAAGGAATGGGAAGGAGCGAGGAGACAAAGACAAGAAAGAAGACGACAAATACAGTAGGAAGGGGAAGAAACACAAGAAATGCCACGCGGAAAGCGGGACGTGCTGTGGTGTGACGAACCATGGGGGCAGCCTTTGCCCCTGCTGGGAAAGTGAGCGACAGTGTGCCGTGCTCAACATGCCCAACAGGGCAATGGGCCGTCGCTCACTGGCAGACGGCTGAAAGCCTTTTCCCCTTTTTTTTTCTTCAACCATCGGCCCCCCGTGAGACACTCGCACACTCTCGAAGCCTTTTGGCTCCTTGTTGAGTTTGTTTCCACCCGGTTTTTTTTTCTTTTTGCCTCCATACCCCTCTCTCCCGGCGATACACTTTACGTGGTATCAGGCGACGGACAGGCGACGGACAGGGCACGATTGCCAGCTTTTTCTTTCTTTTTCTTCCGGAACAAATGCATAGACAGGGCGAGCGGTCTACAGGTGTGGTTTGACAAGAAATCCGAGAGACACTCTGAGGCTTTCAGGCAATTCAGGCAGGGCTGGATGTTGCATTTACGAGAGCGTCTGGGGTGTTACGAGCGATCTGGTTTCCTCTTCAAGAAATCGGGTTTTGGTTCAATTTGAACCGAGAAAGCGCCGCATGACAGCATTGGAGGGATGAAGAGGAGGGGAAGCTCGGGGGGAGGAGAGAGCGAGGACTGAGACGGATGGATGGCGAGAGAGAAAAGATGACGAGAATGAGGAGGGGGGAGGAAATAAAAAGAAAGAGGACCGGAGAAAAGAAGAAAACCAACAACACATCAGCATCCAACACGATTCAAGGACACGGCCGAATAGCATGGCAGTGCTTCAGGGAATCAAGGGAGAAGAGGTGACTCGTATTAGCCTCTGAGGCTCCTGGCACACATACGACGTACATTCGGATGCATCGAGTCGTGTTGTTGATAGAAGCAGCTAGTCTGAGAGCGGGCTGCATACGCTCTCTTTTCTCATCAGGAAAAGCTGCCGGCTTGCGGAATTGGGAACGGCAAAAGAGGTTGAGCCTTCCTGGTACTTTGCTCTTTTTCGGCCGTCTTTTCGTTCTTTTAGGTTTCGTCTCTTTCATGTCTCTCCATCCCATTGCTTGCGCTTGGCTTGATGCAGCTTCTATTGGAACACACTTACGTATACAACCCTAAGCTTGCATATCTGCAAAAAGGTACGTTGTTAGGGTACAGGCTCGTGTACATATCTTACGACTTTCATGTACTTTTTCCAAGACGGCAAAAGGCCAGACCAAGTAGTCTGGTGAAGAACTGTCCGTGCTGGAGCGATGCTTGACCTGCATGCTCACCATGGAAAGAGCGGGGAAGCGATGGAAAAGCGGCGCCAGCTCGCCAGCCACTAGGGTGAGATAGCATGGGTTTTTAAGGCCATGGTCACCATGATGTAGGTGTGGGCTTGGTCGGCTTTTGTGGCATTCTGGTAACAGCATATATCCGTTATATGCGGCTTAGGAAGGCGAAAAGGCGAAAGTCTCCGCCGTAAGTTAATTTTGTGCCATAGCATTTCAAATATATACATATGTTTATACGACGTAATTACAGAGGACAGGTACGGGCGAATACTCGTTTTCGCCGTCCCAACTGTCTCGGACACATTTCATATTTCCAGACGTCACTTGTCTCGATGGAGTTGTCGGCAAGTGGATGAGACAGGGGTGCTGGTCTAAGTGTGGCCAAGGTGAGGTACCAGACTTCATATGTTCATAAAAGAAAAGATGTCCGCCAAATTTGTTAATGTATTATGTTTGTTCTTGTGAGTTGGATGATATACGAAAGAGAACAAAAAGAAAGCGAGACGAAAGAGAAGGAAAGACGGAAAGAAGAATCAACCCCGATGAAGAGACAAACTTGAGCCGACGGGCGACGTTCCAACGACCGAACATCCACAAACACTACAACGTCGATATCAACATCTTTGGCAACCAATTCCTAACCCGCCATCACCTACACCGCCAGCTTCTTCTTCTCCTCCGGCGGCGGGGCGCCACCTGTCGTCGGGAAACCCATAAAGATCTTGAAGTAGTCGTAGATCATCCACTGCAGACCAGTGAGGGTGCCGATCATGATGATACGTACGCCGAGACCGTTCCAGAGACCGCCGAAACCGATATCACCGTAGATGCGAGACACGACGGTGCCAAAGGCCTCGCCGGGGTTGCGGTACGCGTTGAGCTTGCTGACCATGACATCGGCGGGGTGCGAGACTATAGCACAGAGAATACCAGCCAGGTAACCGCCAGTAAACGAGACACCCGTCTGGGCAGCCTTGCTGTAGTCGCTCTTGGAGCCGGGAAGACGAGCGTAAATCATGTCGACAATAGTCTCAAAGGAGGCAAACTTCATCATGGTGTAGGGAATCTGGCGAGCCCACAGCGGGTACAGGCCCTTGTACAGCCCGCCCATGCCCTCGGCGGCCATGATCTTGCTGATTCCGTCAAAGGTTCCACGGTATGGCGACTGCAGGCTGCCCTGCATGCGGACCTTTACGGCCTCAAAGGGGCACAGGGCGATGTCGGCCAAGAACTCAGCCGAGGCCGAGGCGGCGAGGTAGACGCTCGTCTTGTGGGCGTGAGCACGCTCGGGGCCGACCACGTCCGAGTATGTCTTCTTGAAGTACTCATACCAGCCGTACTTGAAGGCGCCCTGGGCCGAGTAACCAAAAAGCGTGGGGCTCCAGCCCGTAAAGATGCCGCGAAGACCCTCGGCGCGGTAGATGAGGCCCCAGCCCTGGATGTTGCTCTTGTACAGACTGGCATCGACCTGGCGGCGCACCTTGACGAGATCGAGCGGCGTGACGGCCGTGTGCGTGAGACCGCAGGCCAGCATACCACCAAAAGTACAGGCGGCATAGTACTTGCCAGAGTAAAGCTCGATTTGCGACGGCTTGGGAAGTGGCTTGATGTTGGACACGGCCTCGTTGACCTTTGCGGTGCCAAACGTCTGCACCTTGTCCTTGGCTTCGGCGGCCTTTGCAGCGCCCTTTTCAAACTCCTTTTTGGCCTCAGCGCTGAGCTGGTTGGCCTTGTCCTTGGCGTCGTCGACGACAGAGTAGGCTACACAGAGCTCCGGGCGGATGGCACGCGTGCCCGCCGGGCCGTTGCCGGTGGTGCCAAACCCCTTTTTCATGGTATCATGTCGAGGGAAGAAAAACGAGGACGCCATAATGGATGGTGTTCAGGGAGGAGAGGAGATGGTATGAGTCTGTGGCGTGATATCGAGTTAGCAGCGGTATGGACAGCTGTGCAGCTATACGACGCATCGTGAGATGCAGCGACGCCACGATGCGGATGGATCCAGGCACACGATTGCCACATGGTGACATCAATGCATCCTGCGTCCAGTCATATATCATCTTTGCTGATCAAGAGAGTATACTCACGGGGAATTGAAATGGTCGGGGCTGCAATAACAACGAGGCCAGCCGTTGTTCACGATGTGATAGGAAAGAGGATAAAAAGGAGGGAGGGCCAGATCAAATAAGCAGGAAATCCCAATCCAATCGAGATGGCAACCGAGCATACAAAGAGCCAAGAAAATATTACGGGAGCTCAGCGCAAAGGAATGGCCGAACCAGAACTTGATAGGGCAGGTTGGTCGCTCTTTCCTTCTTTCCCATCTTTGTTTCAGGGCCACCCCTCATCCCTTGATAGGTGCGAATGGGGTTTGTAGCGAGCATAGCTCTTGCCCGGCAAGGTGCACAAGCAAGAGCTACTCGGACCAAACTGTCGAATTACTTGATTTGGACAGCACAGCGGACTTTACAAAGTACAAACGCAACCCGCCGATGTTGGATTGGTTGAAACACGAGATAGACGAAAAAGAGACGTAAAAGGCCGTTAAACGAAGTAAGACGGACAGGGAAACGGACAAGAAATCGAGCTTCGGGGTGTTGCTGAGTGCTATCCCCGGGGCAAATTGTATTACGCGCGCAATCTCCGCGTCGGTGCAGGTACGTACCTTACACACAACTTGGCCGCAGCGTCGTTTGGACGTGGCATCTCACTGCTGCGATCGATGAAGCTGCAACCAGTTTGATTTGTTTATATAGAAGAAGCGCTTTCCAACGACTAGCGACATGGTCGTTCTTTTCAAGCCTTTGGGACAACTCGCATGTCGATCTGCGGTCGCAAAGCTTGCACGAGCGGCACGCGAGCATGCTAAGTGACGAAGCTTGCTACACGGCTAGCGACAGTGAGCTTGGGGAGGGGAAATCTCCCGTTTCTTTGACGGGATTGGGCTCTGGAATTGGTATAAAAAAGAGTATACCAAAACATCTACAGCCTCATCTGCGCTCCTTCCCTTCCAGAAGGACGTATGTCGTTCCTTCCGTCGACCGCCATGCTCAGTTCTACGATGTTAAACGAGTAAGAGCGATCATAGCGGCCCCGCCTGCCGACCTCTCCCGTGGCTCTCCACCCAAATAACGGGGTCCAACGTACAACGGAGCATTTCGGGTTAGCAAGGCTAGGTGCAACAAGTACTCCGTATCCACACTGCATCTACACCGAAAAGCAGCCTTTGCAGTCAAGGAACTGATATTCGAACTGATACGTCGTAGTGAAATTGCAATCCAGACTCTTTTGTGTACGATACAGCCCGACATTGAATGAATTGATTGCGTGCTGCCGTGGCGTGGGGGTTTGCCAGCTGTTGGACAAGACTCACATGTAAAGCAAGAGCACGTGACTCGCGAAAGCGGCTAGTGAAGGAGTCAGAATGGCAATATCATGAGGGCAAGAAAAAAGTGGCCGTTGATCCCCTCACGACAGGTCAATTCTCCAACAAACACAACAGACGCCAGGCAGAACGAACTGATAGCCGTTGCCAAACTCCCACACGGTCTCTACGTTGACGGTCACGACAAACACTCTCGCAAACCTCCACCAGGAACTTCAGCCTCCCCATCTTCTCACAATTCTCCCCACCATGACCGACGTTGCTGCACCGGCCGTCGGCACTGCGAGTGCCGGCACCACCGAGCCTTTTGTCTCCAAATGGACCGACCGCTACCGGGGAGTGAGTGTGCCACACTCAAAACTTTCCAATGATTCCACCAGCTAACCACTGCTTTTTGTAGGCCACCGTCGAGGACCTCGAGCCTCCCGCAGCCCTCTCTCTGACTCCCACCGACACCGTTGGCCAGGCGCTCAACGCCGCCTTTGAGCGTGACTTTACCCACCTTACTGTCGTCGACGGCACTACCCGCGCCCTTCTCGGCTACGTCTCCATGCCGCAGCTGCAGCGCCTGCTGGCCGCGGGCCAGGTCTCCCCCGACGACACTCTCGGCAGCAGTGCCGCCATGACACGGTTCGGTTTCCGGAGACAGGGCCGGGCGTACCGGGTGATTACGATGCAGACGCCACTGGAGCAGCTGGAGGCATTCTTTGCAGGCGCAATGACGCGGGGCGAGGCACAGCAGTTTGCCGTGATTACAGACGAGCGGCGGCGGTTTGTTCTGGGTGTGGCCACGGCGGCGGACCTGGAGGAGTTTGTGAAGCGCCGGCCGGCTTGAGTGGGACGGGGTGAGGCGAAACGGGCTGTTATTTATTTTCTTATTCACATTTGGGTTCGGCCTCTCAACAGCATATGGGCGTTTTTTGGGTTGCATGATTTCGCATACAAAAAGACAAAGAGATAGTACAGGGGCCGCCAGGCAAGGGAGGCACGAAAGGTAAACGAGGACGCTGGAATGGCGAACGCGGTTCAACACGTTTAAACGAGGTCACTTTACTTGTTTTCCTCCAAATACCATCTTCACCGGACTACTGAGCAAATTGCGTGGTATATTCTGCATCTTTAATCTGACTTGGAAATGAACATCGACTACGATAGCCAGCTGTGGCCACGAGGGACCATATGAAAAAGTAATATGAAGCACAAACAAAAATGACGAGAAAATCAAATCAAATCAGATTCGAAAAGAGCAAGACACGGTCGCGTGCCTCTATAATCCTATCTCTTTTTTAACGGGCCAACAAAACAATCCCTCTCTTTGAATAATTTAATACGTCAGCTCGGCATCCTCGCTCTTCTCGTCGTCGCGCTCGCCGAGGAAGTCGTAGATCAGCTGGACCGTAACGCGCTGCTGCTTGCTGCCCTCGCCCTTGGTGACGACGACGTTGCGCACGTGCCGGCGGGTGCCGTCCTTGGCCGTCTGGAAGCCCCACACCTGCGTCGCCTCCCAGCCGCGGTCCTTGTCCAGGTTGATCACATGGCTCACCAGCAGGTCCTCACCATCATCGGGCCAGCCTATATCCAGTGTTAGCATTCAACACCGCATCTCTGGGGGAAATATTAGAAAAATCAAATCATGGAAGGGCAACGTACCCTCCAGGAGGAACGGGTCGGGAAAGTCCTTGGCAATGGCGGCCTTGGCATCGGGGCCCTTGTAGAAGAGCGTGCGGCCCGAAACGTGGCCGAACAGCCAGTCGGTGTGCTCGCGACGGCGGTTATCGACGCAGCGGCGCTCGGTGGTGCCCTTGATGCCGCCGGTAATGGTCTGGTCAATGTTGATGTGGGTGACGTTCTGGGTCTTGGCGGCCTCGTCAATGGCATCTTGGGCGGGCTCCGAGGGGGGGGCCTCGAGCTGGGTGGTGTGCAGGGTGATGGAGGCGGCGCCAATGGTCTTGCGCATAATAAAGCCAACGCCCTGGAGAGAGAGGACGGCGCCAAAGTCACCGGACAGAGACTTGTTCTGTAGGAAGGATACTATCAGTGTTACTGAGATCGGACAAAGCTCGCTGACCTCTCAAAAGCCTCGCCTTGAATCAAACTTACCATCTGCCATTTTCCATTCAGGTTGTGAATGTTCTTGCTCGCGGGGGCGGCCATGTTGACGGCTGTGTGCGGTTGTGTGATGGGGGGTGAGGTTGAGGTGAGGTTGAGGTTGAAGGTTGGGAATGCGGGGAAAGCAAGGATAGGTCAGGTATGGAGGACGACTGATAGATATGGGGGAAGGAGATAGGTCAGTCTTAATATAAAGGAACAAAAAAGGAACAAAAGGGAAGAAAAGGAGGAAAGAGAGAAGATTGGTCTCTCCCGATCGAGCGGTTCACGCAACATTAAATACAGATTCGGATCTTCTGGGAAAGGAGAGACCGTCCAAAGGATAGGGAAACAAGGAGAAAGAAAGGGCATGCAGGAGCTAACGAGGAGAACAAAAGTGGAAAACGGGGCCATGAGCCAGGTCCGCTATGTTTTCCCCAGGCAAAATTAACATAACAAGGTACGGAATACAAACCCACGAGACAAGGACAATGACAATCACCAGAAAAAAAGTTGGCGCCTCCGAAGCGAAGCAAAACGAAATGGATGCCGAGGAGACAAGGCAGCGTCACTTCTTCTGTTGAGCTTTTTGGGGGTAAAACAGACCAGGGTCGTCAATTTTGGTGGTCAGTTCTGCGCCGTTTCTCGCATGTGGTCGCGGACCACTTTTTTCACGCTCCAAATTTGGTGAGGAAACCGCGAAACTATACGTCGTATTACTGTGTAGTAGTACGTTTTACAGTGGGCTGTAGTGCCCGCTTTCCGCCCACCAAACCACTTTCACATGTCTTCCTGTGTCCTTCCAGTTTGGTTGTCCCTCGCTCTTTCCTTCTCCGTACCCGTTCTCCGTAATACCGCCAACCCCACCCCTCTTACCTCTCTCTCTCTCCCCTTCCAGTCTTAAGACGACTACGGAGTACAGTTGCGACAGACCGACAGAGCGTCTAGCGCAGCGCATGCTTCTTTTGCGCGCCAAACGCGAGGCACCTTCCTTGTATTGTCCCGCCGGCATAAAGACAAAAAGATGAGAAAATGGCAAACGGGTCTCCTTCCCGTTACGAAGGTAATAGGTAATATGGCAGTTGCCTCCTCTGTGCCTTCGTCCCTTCCTTTCCCTGTATGTGTTCATGCACGTCTTCCAAATTATAACCTCGCAAAGGTAGCTCCCGTATTCCCACACGCTCCCGCACCTGCCACTCTCCTGCCTTCTTTTCCCCTTGCAGCTTGCTCGCCGCTGGTCTGGCCTTTACTGGAAATAAAGACGGTCACACAGTAATACACTGGGCGGCCCAGCTCAACACAGGCCAAACGCAGGCCAAGAAACATGAGCTACGCCTCCCCCAAGTTTTTTTTTGTCGGCCTTGTCCCGCGCCCCAAGCTACCCCTCATTTGCTATCCCGTCAGCCCATGTTCCGTCTCAGTTCGGCCCCGTGAAATCCCAAGAAACCAAACTAAAGAAGACTAGGAAAGTATTAAAGAACCCAAAAACCTCAAGAACATACAGGACGTGCTCGTTAGCAAGTTGGGCGGCGAAATGCGAAAGGGTTGCTCTGTCATCTCCTCGCCTCGCAAAAAGCCAAGCGGTTTTCGCAAGCAGCATGATTGGCCAGCACATGTTTGGGTCGGAATCTGTCCCGTGGCGGTTTACTGGTGAGGAGTGAGGCTCTGCGTGGCACTTTTGTGCTCTCGCTTTCGTGAGCATAGGGGTCACAGGCCAAAAAAAGTATCAAAGAGTATCCATATGTATCACCACCAAAAAGTCCAAAAAGTACAAAGTAGGACTAGGTTTTCACTTAAGGGCAGGGCAGGTTCGGCAGCAAGCGAAACGAGCGGCCGTTTTGATTTGAGGGAAATACAGCTGCAGACGCAGGACCAGCAAAGTCAGATGTAACCAAAGTATATTTTTGTGTAAGTTGAGTTTTTCTTGTGTCTGTGTATAAGCGTATGTCTTAGTGTGAGCGTGTCGTCTGGGTGTGGTATTACCGGCTCGTGTATGGGAGGATATCGACAAATACAGTTATAGATTTTAGATGCCGGCAAAACAAGATGTGCAAATCAGAAAGAAAGCAAAAGAAAGAGAGAAAAATCAAAAGAAGGGCCAAATATGGTAGAAGAGAAAGAGAAGGGGGAAAATAGAACCCGGATATCTTAATGGTACACCGCTCCGGCATGCAACCGCAAGCTTCCAAAATAGAATTGGAAGGAAGAGATGAGAAAAAAAGCAGAGAGGTCAAAAATTAGAAGAGAGTAAGTGGCCGATCAAGGAAGAGTGAAGAAGAAGGTGTATAGAAAAAAAGGCCGTTCATCATTTTGTTTTCAGTCCATGCACGTGGTCGTGTCATGGCCACCAGTTCATCTTCTTGTAGCTCTCAATCACCTCGGCCACCAACTCGGCCGTGATCGCCGGCTTATTGTACTGGAAGCCAACAACCTTCTCCAGTCGCCCACCGTTCATGCTCAGATCGGTATCCTTGAGCAGCTCCTTCTCCATAAACGGCGTGAGCGGGCCGGGGCGCGTGATGCCGGCCTCGGCTAGCAGGTCGGCCCAGGGCCCCAGCAGCTCGTCATTAACGTCCTCGACGACGCTGTCCATGTTGAGGCGCGCAAAAGTGCTGATCAGCTGGCCCTGGAAGCCCGTCTTAATGTCGAACGTCGCAGCAATGATATCAGCCATGGTGCCCTGTGTAGTGGCGCCCTTATCGACAACGTTGAATACGGGCACAGCGGTGCCCATGGCCTTGGCGTCCCACTCCTCACGGCCGCCACGCTTGTCGTACCAGTGAGTGGCCTCCCATAGCGCGCGGGTGACGTCGTCAATGTGAACGGTGTTGGTGCGCAGGTCCTTAGTCCACAGCCACTTCATCTCCTCGTCGAGCGCCTTGTAGACGCGGGCCATGCTGAGTGCGGTGGCGACCCATTGCGAAGCGTACGGGCCGTACACGTGTGCCAGGCGAATGATGACAAGGTTAAGTCTGTACTGTCAGCGGGTGCTATTTCAACAAGAGAGGTGTCCCGCGTATGGGGGATGTGACGACCTACCCCTCGATCTTGGCCAGCTGCTCCTCGGCCTGCAGCTTGAATACGGCAATGCGGCTCCATGGCTTGAGCTTGTCGGACTCCTCGCTGGCCTTGGAGTCGGGCTTGTAGACCATGCCAGTGCTCAGCTCGACAAACGCCTTGACGCCGCGCTTGGCGGCCTCGCGGCCGACAGCGAGCGACAGCCCTAATGACCGCAGGCGGTACACCTCGTCGTCTTGTGAATAGCGCGTCTCGCCGCCGCAGTTGAAGACGTAGTCCCACTGCGAGCCGTCGGCTCTGTCGAATATCCGTGCAAGTGATTCTGCAAGGTTGGTTAGTACCGTAGAGCAGAAAACAGCTGCCAGCGCATGCTTGTTACTCACGCTCTCTGCTTGCGTCGGCCTGCATAAAGTTGGCGCCGGAGCACGCCTCTTCAAACTCGGGGGCCAGCCATGCCAGCTGGGGGAGGACCTTGTCGACAATACGGATCTCCGAGGCCAGCTCGTTGTCGTGGATGTAGCGTGCGAGGAAGCGGCCAATGTAGCCGAGGCCACCGATAATGAGGACGGAGGGTTTGTCCGTCATGGTTGTGATGTGTATTTGGCCGAGTCGTGTCCGTGTCGTCGGGTCGAGTCGGTGTTGAGAGCTTCGGCTCCAGGGAAAGACTCCGTAAGCTTCCTAGATAGACGAGCTTGCGAATGCGGCCCCTTATCTACCACCAATTGCTATCTCTCCACAGCTTATCGTTCTTACGAGCTGCTCGTGTCTCCGGTGGCTCGTTTCGTTCTCGTTGGTCGTTTGTTGATTTTCCGAAACGCCGACTTTGGGGGAAATAAAAGGTCCTCTGCGAGAGCTATGATACGGCGGGGGAAGGTTGGAAGGCCCAAGTATGGGAGTTGCGATCTGCTTGGCTGCTACTGTTGTTGTTGACAGTTGGCTCGGACAAGTGGCAGGTAATAGTCGGTTCTTTTGTTCTTTTGTTTCCCGTGGTATGGTAGTATGTGTTGTTTGTGTCTGCGTGCAAGGAGGACCCCTTTCTTGTTCGGTTCTGTTGGAAGTTTTGGCGTTGGACTGTTGGTGCGTGGCAATAGCGATTCAGGGTCAGTGGAGGCGGGAGGGCCCTAGGAGATATATCTCTTTTTTAGTCGAGGAGCGAGGAAAAGAGAAATAAAAAGAGCGGGTTCCGTAAGGCAGAGGGAACAACAGAAAAAGGGAACGAAGAGGTGCTAGGCGAGCCGAGTTAGCTTGTTTTATTTAGGGAGGGGGTGGGCGGTTCGCGGGCGGGGCGGCGGGCACTTTTATTTAGGTCCAGGCGGCGTACAGGAAAGGGGCAAGTTATGAGCTCACGACAGGTTCTTAAGGAGAGGGGAACAAGAGGAAAGAAGGAAGGTGCAACAGGAAAGATTGAGAGGGAAAAAAGAGCCAGAAGTAGTCTGGAAATGAAAGAGCGTCGGGACACCCAGAAAAGCGAGTGCAGGTTCGGGCTTGGGAAGGCAGGAGCAAATGGAAGGAAAATACGGCTTACCACGAGGCAAATGAAGTCCTAAAAATGACTGTCAAAAACCAAAAGAGAGAGAGAGAGAGAGAGAGAGAGAGAGAGAAAAAAAGAAGAAAAAAAGAAAAAAGGAACACTCTAAAAAATTGTTACAACTTAGAAAGGCTAGGGTTAGACAGGGGCCTGCAGTAAAGACAGAAAAGCAGGTCAGCTCCCAGGGAAAACTGCGTAAGGGTGTCCTGCAGAAAAAGCAAGTTAAGTCGTGTTACAGTATATGTAGTTTCAATGCCGGGGAATATGAGGAAGGAGCGGCCGGGGGTGATAGCAGACAGCTCTGGCGCCGTTAGAGGTGAGAGGAAGGGGATAAGGAGGGCGGCAGTGGCAAGGGCATTCAGGGAAGCCGGATGGTCTGAGCAGTTCTTAGGGAAAGAGCAAAACGAAAAGGGAGGGCAGGTGAGGCACGAGGTGAAGGAAGGAGACAAAACCGACAGGGAAAAAGAGGCCAGCAGAAGGGAAGGACCTGATGACATCCAGGGCAAGGGGGGGTTGGTGGGTGTTGCGAACAAAAAGGTGGAGAGATGGAGAACGAAGGAAGTCACAACAGGCTCGAAAGCTAAAATAGGGGAAGAACTACGGAGCAAAAGACGAGGAGACGTAGAAAAAGGGACGAGAGAGCGACAGAAAGCACGAATGTCCTTCCCTTTCCAATCAACAAAACGGCTCCCAAACGACGACTTTCCTTTTCCTTTCTTTTCTGCAAGTGCCAGGACACCAGGACAGCCGTGGGCCTGGCCCTGGCCGCCGGCGCCGCAGACCAGGCCCCATTGCTGCTTGGTGGGGTCCCTTCTTTATGCAAATCTTACTTTCCGCTCTCATATTTGCTTGAGAAGGGCAAGAACGATGGAGGAGGCGTAAGGGACGAGAATAGGAGACTGTATGGGTTTCAAGCAGCTGTGTCAGGTCGAGCTACACAGCATTGTGTTTGTGCTGTCAGTTCACAGTCAAAGTGCCTGACAGCATCTTCCGAGGCTCAAATAAACAGACGATAAACGACGGAAGATAACAGTGCTTTGAGATGTATCAAAACTGACCTTTGCGTCCTTATTGTGTCGGGTCACAGCCGGCTCCTTCCCATATTGTTCTAGAAGGTATGAGGTCTACACTTGTTCGCACCTTCCTACGATGTTTACATACTTGTACCTCTGTACTCTGTAATTCTCTCTCTCTCTCTCTCAGCATCGCACTTTCCGTCCTGGAAATACTGCCAAAGCTTGGCCTGGCCAACCAAAAGGCAGCCACGGCCCGGCTAGCACGGTGTCCCTCCTCCCCGTTTTCCCAGCTTCGTCGGCCTTCTAGCGCGATCGTGTAAGAGTTAGCGTCCTTTAGCAGAGGATGACGGATGACGAATAGGCGACGACAGGGGCCGACAAGGGGAATGGTAGGGGGCGGGCAGGGGACGGGCCAGGGCCGCTCTCTGTGAACGTGTTTCTCCGCAAGGGCGACCTGCCAGCCTGGAACTACGACGTAGAAAAAGTCCAGAATTCGCAGAAAGAAAAGAAACCGAACGTTGAGCTTACATAAAAAGCGAATTAGAAACGGTTGATGATTCAACGGCAAGGGAAGGAACGACAAAAATAGGATTGGGATAGAGCGATGGACAATCAGGGGCAGGCCATGTACAAACTATCGTGCCTTCCCTTTTTCATTCTGTTCCCATCGTGGTTGCCCTCTTTGGAAGCTTGCATCGCCGTGCGTGCCTTCCCATTGCGTGACGGCCTGTTGCAGCATCGCGGCTGCCAGCATGAACCGGTGGACAGTGAGGACTGTGCATTTCTGCATGTAGACTTCCTTTCATTCACTTCATCTATTTTCATCTCTTTTTATCGCTTTCTTGATTCTCCCTTTCTTCTCGCCTGCATGTACGACCAATCCTCCATTCTATTCGTGCCTGTCTTGCATTCTTTGTCTCCGAGAATACCTCCTATTTTGAATTATCTCGTCATTCTCCCAAAGTGGTAGTCAAAATGAGACCTCCGTGTCACTCACACACCATCGCGATCAGCTGAGATTTATGTGCTCCTTTTATTTTGTTCTCACTGTATTCATATATTCAAACGCTACGTCTACTCCAACATCGTGTGTCTGTTCGCCCTGCATACTGTGTACGAGTGCAACGATATCAATAAGCTATCAGGAACGCCGTTCTCGACACATGCTGTATTGCGTACGTTCGTATCATTCTTCCTTTCTTTCTCGTTTCCTGTTTCTTTTCTTCTTCTTCTTCTTCTTCTTCTCCCTCCTTCTCTCAACCGCCAAGGTGACAACTATCCACTTGGCGGCGCTGACTGGCTGCCTCTCCGCTTTTGCTGCCCGCCATCGCTCCCGCCGACCGCCCCCTTTCTCGCCCCCTCCACTCATGAGGCCAGCAAAGACGAAAAAGCAATGAGAGACGACAGCAAGACCGAGACACAGCTCCACTCCTCTTTCCCCTATTTCGGCCTTGTGCTTCTTACGTTTAATTTGCCTCTGGGCCTTCTAGAATGCTTCCCTGCATCCACTGCAACCCTCAAAACGACGTGTTACGACAGTACTCCGTATGTCCCGTCCCCCTTCGTACCTTGTAGAAGTACGCCGTAGTACGTCGTATGCACACATATACGACGTATTACTCCGTACAGACACCACATAATTAGATGATAGCCGCCGAGCGAGACACGACATGCCGCATTCTTCAAGACGGGAGAGAAGGACAACAAAAAAGAAAGTAAAGAGATCAAAGCAACAAGGGGGGGCTATCAGGCTCGCACTCGAGAATGAGACGACGAAAAGAAGGCAACAACCAACAGACAACGTGGATATAAATAGTAGCTGACGAAAGAAGAGAAACGAAAAGAAAAATGAGGCGAAACAGGGTCCCGGATGGAACGCTGCCAGCAAGCCCTCAGCGGTCCATTTCATCTGATCTCCTAAAGCAATTAAGAGCAAGGCGCGTCTCTTCGAAAAGAATCATAATGTTTATTGCCCCTTTTTACGCGCCCGTGCCGTCCTTGTTCATCTCGCATCCTTCTAGAAGTCTTCTTGCCTTCTTTTCTTCTTCTCCTTGCTAAAGTACTCCGTACCACAAGTATCATTCCGTACTTTCTTTTTTCTCTTTTTTTTTATATAAAAGAAACTGTTTTTGCCACCCGTTTGATTACACTGTCTGTGTGGAAAAGGGACCGGGCGTCGAAAAGAAAGAAAAAGAAAGAGAAAAAAATCCATCGAGCAAGGACCGACCCAGAAACCTTAACTTCTGCAGCGGCGAAACGCGCGCCGCGCAGGACAAACACGCAGGGGTAATTAATTACTGGGTATGAAGTACAAAGCATTACGTCGTAGAGACCACACTGACGCCGACACTAACCCGTAAAAAGGAAATAACAGTCTGTGTGGGTGCAGGTGCATATGCAGTCTAATTTTCATACGTTTTCCTACTATTTCGTCTTTGTAAACGCTTCCACCAAGAGTAACACTTTGCCGTTCCGAGCAAGGCTCTGGTATGATGAAACAGGTGTCGTGCAGAAGCGTCGCTTTTCTGGAAGCGCGCGAGAAAAATAGAAACTCAAAAGAACGTATCAGAAAAGGGGGGAACCAGGTTAGCATGGCGGCAAGACGAGCAACAAAAACGTGCCACGCATTTACCGCGACCTCGGGGGTCGGGGAAAGAATGGAGAAAAGAAAACGGAGAGAACGTGGCCGTGGGGCCTGCAAAGGAAGATACGATAAGGTGGTGGTCCATGCCCTTTTCTTCTCTTCCTCTTTACTTTTTTCTCTTTTTTGTTTTCTTCTTCTTTTTTGGCTTCCATTGATGGGTCTTGTGCGGTCTGGTCCCTCGTGGCTTGGACCTCTGGCTGGCTGGTTCCGATATTTTCGGCGAGATGACCAGGCACTCAGACAGGCGATGCGACGAAGAAAAAAGAACAACCCAGGAAATCGCTTGTCACGACCTTGGCGGATATTTGTTTACGTGGCGGGCGCCAGAAGAAAAGAAAAGGGCATTGTGGATGTCGTGGATGCTGTGGATGTTGGAGAGATGGTGTCTCCATAGAAGAGTCCCAATGCAACGATCAAACGACCAAAGAAGGAAGATACAGCGTGCCACATCAGCTAGAAGCCGGGATATCGATATCGATGGCGATAACGGGGAAAACGTGGCGATATCAACAAGGATAAAGGTTGGAGGATGCCGGGGGCTGTCGTCTTTTGAAGTAGACCATCCTTTGTGCCTCGTGGGCTCGTGTGTTTTTACAGAGTACCGCCTCGTCACTTTTGTGATACCCTCGCTGTCATATGTCTGAGGACTCTCCCAGAAAATGCACGTTGGGTCTCGCCGAAGAGACTAGCTGTAGTTCCGTCTCTTCCTTTTCTTCCTTTTTTTCCTTTTCCCCTTTTCCCCTTTCATCCCCAGAAGCCATGTCTCGGATGGCCCGAGCAGCCGAGCACGTTCTCGTTTAGCTGCTCTACTCCCTTTCATGATATTTCTCCGACTGACTGACAAGACTAAAGAGAGGAAAGGGAATGGCAGGACGAGGGCAACGAGGCAACGAGGCACGGATATCCTGGCGGCTGGGCAGAGAAAGGCAGAGAGAAGCAAGGGGAACGGACCGCCTTGTGGCTTCTCGAATTTTCACCTTTTGACGATACGAATGACTCGAAGTAGACAAGACCAGCACGGTCCTCAAAAATAGAAGGGCCGTGAGAAGAAGAAAAAGAAGGGAAAAACGGGAAAATGGAAAATGGAAAAGAAATGGAAATGGAAGAATAGAAAGAAATTATTCTCGACTAGGTCTGGGATCAGGGTCCAGGCCCCCAGGTTCAAGGTTTCTGACAAGGCAAATGGGGCTCCAGTCAATGTGCTTTTGCAACGTCGCAGCTTTGCCTGTCAAAAACCTTGCAAAATTTCAATGTTCAAAAATATGTGCTTTATGGTCACTTCTATGGTCACAGCCGCCAGTCACACGTCGCATTGAGTTGTACTCTGTAATAAGCAGACATCAGAGGAAGACCAAAGAACAAATGGAAGAAGTCTGATAGCAACGGAACGGAAGAAGAAGATGGTCCCAGCAGAAAGGAAATTGCCGACGGCAAGGGACATGACATAACGGAGCTCGACATGGCCCCCAGGTGGCAATGGAACAGGAGGCGGTACAAAGATGGTACTCCGTACATGCACGTCGTACTGGGTCGACACATACCTACGCAGGCGCGTTTTGGACAGCCTCGTCATGCCAACTACCAATACCGGAGATGGAAATGGAGCCCGGTGTCATGCTCGAGCGGTGTATGCCCAACCCATGGGACCCAAACCAAAGGGACACAGCCAAAGCGAGCCCATGGAAACCCCGTGAACTTGCGAGCCTGTCCCTCCGATATTTTGTCCGCCAGCCGTAGAGACGATAGGCGAGAAACGGGAAAGACTTCTCGACGAAGCAGAAGTGCTCCATAGCGAGCAATGCCTGCACGACATTGCCACGCCGAGAGCTTCTCTCCCTTGCACATCCTGTCGGATCACGTCGTTGCCGGCACAGTCTCACTCTCTAATCGGTCCGTAAGCTTGTGTCAGCAGTCGTAAAAGGCGTCCTTTTGATTTGTATATCCACGGCCAGATACAATAGAGATGAGTGAAAACGCAGAACGTGAAGAAAAGCACAACCAAAAATCAAAAGGCCAGCAAAAACAGTCATGAGATAAAATCCTTCCCAGAAAAGAGGTGCTCAACTCCGTCCCCGCACACCGCTAATCATCTCGCGGTGCGTCTCGCGGTCCCGCTGGCCCTCGGACAGGCTGCCGACGCTGCGCAGGTCGCCCACCACGTCCTTGGCCTTGCCAAAGTACACCTCCTGCAGCTGGTTGCGCATCTTGCTCTCCATGTCCTCGACCAGGCGGCCAATGTTGGCAATGTGGCTGGCGTCGCCGTTGGCCACGGGCAGGTCCTGCTCAAGCTGGCGCGTCATGTTGCCGCTCAGGTCCAAGTGGCCGTCGCCCGTCTCCAAACTCAGAATCACAGTCGAGGTCAGCCGGTAGTTGGTCGTCCGGCCGCGGTCAATGGCCTCAAAGACGTGGATCGAGTCCCAGACACCCGAGGTCGTCGAGGGCGGCGAGGCCTTCTTCATCAGTACAACACCGGCAAAACCGTCGTCCAGATTCCAAAAGTAAACACTCGACACACCGCCCTCATAGTACATGTCGCGGTAGACGTCAAAGGCCTCGTTGGCCTGGATCTCCATCTTGCGCACACGCTCGCCAGGCACAGCACCCCCACCGGCGCCCTCACTGGCACCACCGGCCCCAATGCCGCCTAGTCCGCCGCCGCCCTCGGAGCCTGCCTTATTCAGGCCACCCTCCAGTGGCGGGTCAAACTGGTTCGACCATGGCGAGCGGTACGAGTCGCCGTCGCGGTTGTAGTCGCACAGAAGATAGTCACGGCCGGTCTGCTTGCAGCGACGGACGGTCAGAGGCTGATCGACGGACGAAAGCAGGTCTTCAGTCAGATCGGGCGCAAGGACGAGGATGTTGTTGAGGTGGTCGGTAGTGTATTTTGGGTTGAGGCGGCGAAGGAGGTCACTAAAAGGTCAGAAGGAGGTCCAGACTGCCAGAGGATGTCTCAAAGGCATCGATGTAGATAGAAGCTTCCCAAGACTTACAGAGCGGAATCAAACGGGTCGGCCGGCATACTGGGCGGTCGGTCAAGGGCGCACGTTGCCCCTGTGAACGAATGTGTGGGGTTTGAAGCTGTAGAGGGGTGATGGGAGTATCGTCGGACAAGATTGGGCGACAAAAACAAACGATTGGAACGATAATGGACAATCAACAAGTCTGGCAATCTGACGAGGTCGGAAGGTCGGAGAAAAGAGAGGGGGCTGTTTCGCAAGCCATCTTACGAACGTTAGAGTGTCGCGGAAGGTGCCTAGGCGGGGGGAGCTCCATTGCGGGGCATCACGTGCTGCGCTCCGGAATGCCCTGAACGTCACCACTCCAAATGAGGAGAGCCTAGTGTGATCATGGCTTTGGGACCTCACAGCAATTGGGTTTGTGATATCAAGTGTATCGTGTCTTTCGTTGTTTTCATTAAACATAAAATAGAGGATAGGTCTGGTAAGAATGTTTTCTTTCGGATTTTGATGCTCTTTTTTGTTCTATTTTCATTGTGTTTTTTCTTATGTTATGTTTTTTTCTTTTTTTTTTAAAAAAAAATAACACAGCAGAATGTAAACGATTGTTTTTTATTTTCTTCTCAAATTATATCCCGAGGGTTCTACAACAAGACCTGAACAGAAAAAAACGATACACCTTAGAAAAGAGATGGTAATCTTCTGAGGGTTCATTACCCTCTGATATCACATTCGCTACAGAACAATATATACATGGACTCATATGTTGTCTGAAAATTACCTGAATGGATATTTGTTAATATTATCTCTCTGGTTCTTCCCTTGCCTATCGTGTTCTTTTTGAAAAAAGAAACCACTTCTAAAAGTAATGCTGGTGATTTATCCCCCTTTCCACTCCCAAAGTGTGTGTTGTTCCCATGCTATGAAGAAGAATTTGCTAAGAATAAATAGTAGGTACAGAAAGGAGAAAGGGGGGGAATGGAATGAAACAGGAAAAAAGGGGAAGCGCACGGAAAGAGAATTTAGTTTCCTGGCAAACAAAAAATGAAAGAAGAAAAAACGAACAAGTGTAAGATTGTGCATGTGAATGATGGGCTAGGGGCTTTGGGTATATCCGGTGTGTTGTTTTTGTATTATCCTCCTCCTCACACTCTCTCTCTGTCCACTCTTTCTACATTTACGGCAGCAACGCTCTGCACCGTTTTCTCTTGGTGCGCTGGACCTATCCCATGCGGGCCGTCTGAGCTTGCGGGACGCCGCCGCCGCCGCCGTTGTTGTTGTTGTTATTTTGTTGAGCCTGTGCTTGGGCTTGGGCCAATGCCTGGGCACGGCGTTGCTGAGCGTTGCCCGCCGCGGCAAATGAGCCCGCCAGCAGCTGCCGCACACCTTCATCAATTTGCAACAAACAATCCTCAATGCCCGTGCTACCGGTATTGCGCGCCGGCTTGGACGTAGCACCGTTGCCACCACCACCGAGACCACCGAGCGGCGTGGACGACGACGTCGACTCCTCGGGGTTCTTCTCCGGGTAGGGGCTGGCCACGGCCGCCGTCAAGAGGCCCTTCCAACCTGGCCCGCGGCCGTCAAAAATGCGCTTCACGACCTTGCTAAGATCATCGTCGGCCGACGAGGGCGCGGCATTGGCCAGAGCTGCAGGGACGGGCGCGCCTGTGCTCTCCGGTGAGTTGTTGTCGAGGCGCCGGATCTGCCACAGAAGCTCGCTGCGGCGGTTCCGGAGACGCAGGTCGAGGACCAGCACACGCGGACGGGCGCTGCCCGGTGGCGTGGGTGCGCTGCCAGCTGTAGGCGGGGTCGGTGGGATCAGAAACCGGACAACAAACCAGTCGAGTGAGCGCGGGAAGATGCCCAGCATACCCGCGTTGCGCATCTGCAGGCCCTCCCAGGCGTCCTCCATCCGATCAAGCGCGCGGTGCAGCGACAGTGTGGCCGTCAAAAAGAAGGGAACGGCAGAGAACGTGGTGGGGTCGTTGGCTACGTTGTTTAGGAAATCGGCTACTCGGAGGTGTGGGCAGCCGCGCTCGAGTTGCAACTGGACCTGGGCACTGCTCGATAGGTCGACCGAGACGTCCCAGCGGCCACAACTGTTCGCTGCCGCCGTCGCTGCCGCCACTGCCTCGGTCGTCAGGCTCATCTTCTCTTCGTCAGAGAGTGGGAGGCCAGGGCCGACGCTGTACGAGAACACAAGTCGGCTGAGCGTGACCGTCTGGATATGCACGACACGGCTCTCGCGGCGGATGGCGTCGAGGAAGCCCACGAGGCGCTCAATAGACCGCAGACGCCGCACGAGTGTATCAATAACGGACTCGCCTACAGCAGCACGCAGGTACAGACAGAACTGGCCCGTGCGGCTGTTGAACGCAACGTCCTGGTCGGTCCGGGTGCTGTTGCCGAGCAGACGGAACTTGCTCCTATCCAGGACAGTCAGGCGGGCCTCAGCGAGCACGTTGATGCGGCGGCGACGGTCATTTGCAGAGTTGCCACTGCCACTGCCGTTGCCACTGCCATCCTCGTTGCCATCCATGTCGACACCGCGGAAGAGCAGCTGCAAAAAATCAGAGGCCCACCACCGGCGTGCGTGGCTTCCACGGGTGTTGGACGGTACCATAGAACCGTTGTTGACAGTCGTGGTGGCGGCCGTCGTTGCTGTGCCTGTTGTTATGGCCGCAGCGGCAGAGGCACCGGTGGACAATAGATCGGACAGCCGTATGCTCATGGCCGGCAACTTAGCGCGTGACGGGAGGCACGGGTTCATAACGCGTGTCGCCTGGGCCGCCTTATGCCGCTGTGACAGTTCTTGCGAGTCCGTGTATTGCGCCAAGACACCCGTCGCATAGATTGTGAGGTCCGAAAAGAAGGCGTCGTCGAGGTCGGAGGGGCTCGTGCCCATCGGGAGAAGCATCTGCATTACAATACGGTTTGAGCTGGCCGCTGGCTGAGGCGGCTGGCCAGGGCCTGTTGGTGCGGTTGCAGGCGGCTGTTCGGCCAGCTTGACGAGCCACCACCGGTCGCCGCTGAGACTGAGACTCGCCAGGACGTGCCACTGGGGCGCTGCCCAATCGGGCCGCTTGAGCCACAGCACCTGGTAGGAGTCGCGCAGGTTCATCACCTGGCGCAGCTCGTCCGGCTTGACAAGGTGACCGCCGCCAGGGCCGGCATTGCGCACAACCTGCCAGCCAAAGCTCTTGGCGCGCCGGCCCAGGTCCTCTTGAGCTGCCAAGTTCCGCACGTTGTCAAGCATGACAAAGCCCTCCTCTACAGGGTCGCCGCCGGTACCTGCCGACCCGCCACCCAGAGAACCGCCCGCAGCGGCCGCGTTGATGCGCATCTCGCTATGCGTCACAACACGCGACTGCTGCGGCGACAGCGAGAAGAGACCTGTGACGGGGTCGATTCGCACCCATATGCGATCGCCGGCGTTTGTGAGTTGGATCTCGAGGAAGGACTGGCTGGCATCGGTGCGCGATATCCGCAGGCGCATCGTAGCAAGGCGCTTGGCAAAGAGTGGCTTGGCTGCAAGTTTCGTGTGGATTCCGGTCAGGATGTGTTCGACGTGCAGTGCGACGATGCGCTGCAGGACGGTCTCGGCGCACAGGGTGACTGTTGTGGAGAGCGTGCTTTCGTTCTCATCGTCGTCTTCGTTCTCGCTCTTGATCGCCGTCTCTTCGCTGTCGATCAAAATGTTGGCAAGAATGTCGTTGATCTGGTCGTCGCCCAGGTCCTTCACCTCCTTGTTGTCGCGGAACCAGCGCAGGGTCAGTCGGCTGGTGATTTGCTCTTCGGGAAGGTCCACACTTGCTGCATCGCGCCCGCTGTGTACGCCGATAATGAACCAGCTGCGGAGTTCCGAGTTGTTGTTGCCTGTAGGGCCAGTTGTGTTGCTGTTGCCGCCGTTGTGTCGTGACGTCCAGTACTGCACTGCAATGGCACGGTTCAACTGCTCGACGCGCACCGTATCGATCCATCGCCCACGTGCCAGGTCCTTCACTTGTCGCCGCAGCTCGTTGATCTTGTGTGTCAGCACGTACTCGTGCAGCATGCGGTAGCAGCCTGGCAGGCCCTCGGCTCCTAGCACGCCATTAACGCGGTCTTCGAGTGCCTTCCGCAGGCTGGGTGTGAGGTCGCGGGGTGCCGGTGTGAACAGGAATCGCAAGTCGAGGAACCACAGCTGCTGGGAAAAGTCGTCGCTCGCGAGGGTCAGGTCGACTTCGAATTCGCCGGGGACTTTGAATGTGACGCGGCCGGAGGCAATGGAGTAGTCGCGGAAGAAATAGGGGATGGTATCGTGGTCGTCGAGGTTCAGGCGCAGAGACAGGAGAGTGCTTATGTCGTCGAGCTTCTTGAGCTGCTCCTGGGCGTTGAGTGGTGGCGGTGTGATGAAGCCAAGGTCGGGCATCCAGCCGGCAGTGCCTCGTGACAAGACGTTCAAGGCAGTCTTGAGATCGGGGCTTGGGACACGCGCAGCGTTAAGGTTGCGCTTCAGATTGAGCATGGTGAAGACCGCCTGCTCGTACCGAACCAGCTCTTGCTCATACATGTGGTTCTCGAGGTCGATGAGCTTGCTGATCTGGCTGGCCTTCTTGCTCCATTCGGTGATGACAAGCGCCTTGACCCAGTTGGCGTGCTCACTTCGTGCAAAGTCCAGTAGCGCCTTCTTCTTCTCAATGTTCTCAATCGAGCCATCCTCAGTTCCTGGTGGTAATGCGGGCGGGCCTGATGCACTGCCTGCAACTGGTTTCCGTGCCAGTTCACGGATGAGATCCTGGAGATTGTTGTGTGTCTTTTGCGCAAGTCGCTGCAGCAGGAAGCCGAGTGGTATGTAGTCGGTGACGTGGTGGATTTGGTCGGGGAGGTCGTTCATCCTTGATGACTGTGTCGCAGATGTGTCGGTTGCGGACGATGATTTTGTTACTGTTGTATCGCCGTTGACCATTTTGACTGCGCCGCCCTCGGCCTCGCCGTTCACACCGTTCGGCTTTGCATCTCTGTCGTGGTTTGTGTGCACGGCGCCACCGTTGAGCGTGCCGTTCTCCATCGCAGCCGCCATGGTGAAAAGGAGAGGATTCGAGCGCGGATTGTGGGCGAGAAGAGGTTATGGGGAATATGATACGGGCGAATATGGTCGTTGTCGGGTTATCGAAAGAGCCACTAATGGCGCTGCAGCTGCGATACCGCCTCGTCTGCGAGTATCGCGTACACGTGTGTTCCGTTCGTAGCAGAAGATGTATCGTCGTTTGGGATCGGGTTCGTGGTATATGTGTCTTGCGATGCGCGTTGGATGATCGATCTATCGAGAGTCGATCGCGGCGCGAACAATATTGAAATGCGCGACGCGCGCCCGTTGGCCTGGGGGGACGCGAAAGAAGCAGAGGTGAATAAAGGAGAGGATCGCCAGATTGAAAGAAAAGTCCCCCAGTCTCGATGTGGTTTCCGAGGGGGGAAGAGGCCTGCGATTAGGGACTTTGCATGGCGGATCGTGATTTCGTGATTGTTGGTTCCAAGATGACGAACGCAGGCGACAAGAGGGCGCGCAAAGTCGAATGTGAGAGGCGTACAGGTGGTTGCCGGGCCCTATCCACACGTTGAAAAGTCGATTCGCGTTTGAAAAGATGTGTCGACTGGGGCGGATAGACGGGAGGGTAAATGTTAGACGGGATATGAATGGTCGTCGTGCAAAGTTTTGAGAGTTGTCGTCGAAAGAAGGATTGACAGGTAGAAAAAAAGAGGGCCTGCGCAAACAAAGCAAAAGCCGTCGCGGGCGGGAAAAGGAGGACAAAGAAAAGGGAAGGAAATGCACAAGTACCAAGAATGAGTGACAACGGGGTTACGTGAGGTATACAAAGGCGTCAGGGGTCGATCAGGAGCGCCGTTCGTTTGGCCAGCACAAGTTTGTTTGGTTGGCTGGTTTTCAGATGAGAGAAACGACCCGGTGGTGATTTGGGGATTTGGGCAAGAGGGCGAGAAAGGGAGAGACGAAAGGCAAAAAAGGCAGGCGCTGGAGACGAAAACAGCAGAAACAGGCAAGAGCTAGAGAGACAGTGCAAGAAACGAGGCAGGAGCCGGTGATGGCCAGTGGGCAAGGGCAGATTCACCTGGAGCGGGACCCACTCGCACCCCCCCCAAAGGCCCCCAAAGTGTCTGGTTTTTAGCTAAAAATGGGCAGGAGCACGCCAACAGGGAACAGGAGCCGATGGCCGCGCCTGCTCTCACGTCGCGGTTTTGCTGCGCTGGCGCCTGGGCGTGCCGGTATTGAGATTGGTGTGTTGTATGCACGTGACCTCACCAACCGAAATTCAGCCTGCTCTCACTGTACAAAGTACCTCCAAGGCACAGACAACAAGGCTGGCAGTATCCCTAGCTTAGATAACAGATTTGAATGTAAACGAGCAGAGTGTTATCTACGGAAACTTGTTTATATCTACTTTGAGAGAATAAACTCATCGATAGCACGGTAACTGTTTGTGAATTTGCGTGGTAAAGTAGGTTCGGAAATAAACAAAAAATATTGAAACCAGCCGGATCCCATTGCGTTTGCAGAAAATAAAAAAGGAAACTAAAACAGAATTCTTCCCCTCCAGTTGTGTCCCCCACCACCCCCTTTCAGATGAAATTATAAAATATGCATTTTCTTTTTCGTCTTTCCCACCGCCTTCTTCATGCCCGATGACCGTTCTATCGCATTGCCTCTTTGAACTGTTTTTCACAGCAGGGACGGTGGTCCAAATCCACGAGCCCGTCCCGCTGATAGCCAACGGCCGACTCTCTCACGTTCTCCCAGGCGGAGAGGAAAGAGAGGAAAGAATAGAAGACGAAGACAAAGACCGCCTAATCTCTCATGGTGTCCTTTCTTTTCAACTGTGGTGGCGATGGTTATTAAAACACATCCAATCCCTGTTGGGGGTTGGGCAGGGCCATCCACAACATGCATAGGCACAACGTGGTCGGTCCGTGGTTCCTTTTCTGAGGCGCCTCATGCGACCGCCAATGCCCAGTCTCCCACTTCTGAAATCCCAACATCGCGCGCCAAGGGCGTTATTCACCAACTTACAACTTGTTGTTCGGCGGCTGGGTGGCCGACGTCGTAGGCCATTGGTAACCCGCGTTATCGGCAAACCGGTATCCATAGGACGCGGTAAAGTCGTCGAGAACGGCGGGGCCACGAGAACCTGATTAATTGAGTTAGAAGGGTGCTTTCTTAAAAAGGTGGTTGGAATATAAAGCTGGTTGACATACCGTAGGCGTACTCCATAGGCACAATCTCCTTGTTGTCGTCGAGGTAGTGGAGCAGCGGGGTGAAGATTCTCCAACTGGCATCGAGCTCGTCATCACGGACAAAGTTGGATTGGTCGCCACGGAGGCAGTCCAGAATCAGCGACTCGTAGGCCTCGGGGATCTTAAGGTCCGAGAACCGGCGGCGGTAGGTCAGGTCCAGCTCGGTGACGACAGTCTGCATACTGAGACCGGGCAGCTTCGAGTTCATCTTGATGTAGACACTCTCGTTGGGCTGGATGCGCATCACCAGCTCGTTACGTGGGATATCCTTGAAGATGCCCGAAGTGACTTCCTTGAACTGTATCCGAATCTCCGTCTTCTGCTCGTTGAGGGCCTTGCCGGCCTTCATGATGAAAGGAACGCCGTCCCACCGCTCGTTCTTGATGAAGGCAACGAGCGCGCAGAACGTGGGGCACCGCGAGTCCTTGGGCACGGTTTCGTCCTCCTTGTACGAGGGCTTGGAGCCGTCGAGCGAGCGACCATACTGACCGATGATAACGTTCTTAGGCTCAATCGCCGGCATGGCGCGCAGCACGCGGACCTTCTCGTCACGGACGTCCTCGGCGGAGAAGGAGATGGGGCGCTCCATGGCAAGCAGGGTCAGGACCTGCAGCAGATGGTTCTGCATGACGTCACGGACGATGCCGAACTCGTCAAAGTAGCCACCGCGGCCCTCGGTGCCAAAGGGCTCCTTGAAGGTGATCTGGATATTGTCGATGTGGTGGCGGTTCCAAGTGGCGCCGAGGAACGAGTTGGCGAAGCGCATAATGAGAATGTTCTTGACCATCTCCTTGCCGAGGTAGTGGTCGATACGGAACAGCTCCTTCTCGTTCCAGTCGGGCTCGAGCGACTTCTGCAGCTCGCGGGAGCTGGCCAAGTCCTTACCGAACGGCTTCTCGACCTGTGGAGTTATTAGCTATTGGCCACAAAAAACAAACATACAGATGGTGGTGGCTATGTGAAGGACGTACAATGACACGGGCAATGCCCTTTGTGGGGTAGCAGCAGCGCTTCAGGTGCTGCGAGACCATTGTGAAGACGCTGGGTGGCAGGGCCATGTAGAACAGGCGGTGGGCCTCCGTGAAGTCCTTCTCGAGCTCCTCTATGTGCTTGTTGAGGCGCTCGAAGGGCTCATCCTGGTCGTACTGGCCGGAGACGTAGGTGCAGAGGCCGCAGAATTCGTCGAGCTGCTGCTCGGTCTCCTTGGTGGGGGTCTTGATGTACGAACGGATTCTCCGAATGTACTCATCGTGGTCCATCTTTGTTCTGGCATAGCCGACAATCTTGATATTCTTAGGGAGGAATTGGTTGCGGTACTACATTTCCGGGAGACCGGTGTTAGTTACTAGCTGCGGCTGGGTGAGGACGAGGAGGAGGAGGGAGGGAAAAGAGGAGGCGGTGGACGAGAGTCATTGCCGGGTTGCGAGCAGAATTGCAATTGCAATTGCAAAAAACAGAAATAAAAAGCCAGCCTGCACTGGCATCTTTCTCTCGTGAAATCTTTACTCTTCGTCCCCTCAGTTTGCTTCGCGATTTTGACTCTGTGTTGAGTGCACCTTCACGGTGCAGCCGGTTGGAGGAGCTGCTTGGAGCTGTTTTTGCCACTTACAAGACCAAAGAGGGCGGGATACTGTCACACTGTTAGCCTTTTGTCGCACTAAATGGCGCCGCGACGAAAACCATGGAAGAGAAAGCAAAATCACTGCCAATAACATCAAGGATACACGAGAGAAACTCACAGTCTTCTTCTTCGCCAGGTCACCGGAAGCACCAAGCACCACGATAGTGGTGTCGGCCTTCAGCTCCATCATGCTGCGGACACGGTTAGCTTGGGTGAACGCGTTGTTGGGGGCGCAGTGCAGCTTTGGGGTAGAATGCCGAGTTTCCAAAGCTCTCTCTCTAAGTCAGATTTGCCACTGCTTTGTTTCGTGTGTCTCTTCTGTCTCTTCTGTCTCTTTATTATCTGCTTTGCCGCATTGCCTTTCAGCTTCGTGAAGCTGGTCCCTTGGCAGGCTATATACGCCTGAAGCTGGTGGGAGAAGCTCCCTCCCAGGCGGACCAGCCAGCGAATCGCCCGGGTATTCTGGAATGGAGGGTGGCGAACAAGGAGAGTAGCAGAGAGACAACGAGAGAGACAGAAGCCAAGAGAGCAAAGCAACACAAGAAAGTGAGGCGGGGTAAACAGCAGAGCAGTAAAGCACCAGACAGCAGGCGGAGTGAGGCAGGGAGGCAGAGAGGCAGAGAGGCAGATTGGGAGAGGAAAAGAGAGAGCCATTGGGAGCGGCAATGGAAGCGGCAGGGCGTTGACGAGTAAACGAATCGAAAGTCAGAGGAGGGTGAAAGGCAACATACCCCGTGTCGGCGGCGACGGCGTCCATTGTGGCAGTTTGGTTGATTTGTTTTTGGGAGGGTGGGAGAGAAGTGGTTGCAGAGATGAGGTTGTAGAAAGACAACAAATTCGGGCCCAGAAAAGAGAATGGGAAAAGAAAGCCGACAACGGTGACGACGATGACGAGGAGAAAAGAAGACCGGAGTAGAGAACAAAGGGGGGCGCGGGCCTTTAGGTGGGCAGCTTTCGATGCGCGCAAAAAAAAAATTATAGAGAGCTAATCGTAAAGCCGCAGCAGGCGAAACCGTTGAGGCGACGACCAATTGGGGGAAGAACAGAGAAGCGAAGTTGGAGAAGCTGCTGGATAATGCAGTTTGATGAATTGGCGATAATGAAGCTCAAAAATGTGAAGATTCGAATGCGAGAAAGAAGGAAAAGGGGGAGAAGAAAAAGAAAAAAGGAGGAAAGAGGGAGAGGAAGGAAGGAGCGAGCCAGAGAAAGAGGTAAGGAGGGAGGGACAGGAAAACGGGTAATGCCAGACTTATTGGGGAGGTCTAAAACGGTGATGATGCTTGGAAAGAGCGGCGGCGGAGAGGCGGCAGCGCGGACGGGCTTGCTGGACTGGGACTGGGGAGGGGGGCGTGGAGGGGGCCCTAGCACGCAGGCACGGTAGGCTTGTTTTGTTGACTGCAGCGGTGGCGGTGGGAAACAAGCAGGAAAGAGCAAAAGAGCGCTGCAGGTGGGGGGGAAACGTCGAGCTCGAGTATTAGGCGGGGGAGCTACTGCCTTGTAGGCAAGGTGATTATGCCGCTACTGTGTGCTAGGTGGTTGCCGCTTTAGGGGGGTCCGTTTTGAAGGCAGGTTGGCAGGCTGTTGTGTCTGTTACGCAATGGGCAGGAGCTTACTCAGGAAACATCGCTCTTTCCTACGCAGAAATTCAGACACCGCGCTCGCTGCATAAACCAAGTTCGCCAGGTTCTCCATGATTTGAGCTCGCTGATAAAGAACAGGAAGGCGCGCCCGTGGTCTGGCCACCCACCTTTACGCTTTCCATGCTTTCTGCGCTCCCACCCGCCTCGTGCCTCTCCTTGCTTTGGAGAAACGCAAGATAGGGCCATCCGCGCCTTCCGTGATTCGTATACGGAGGTGTGGTTTGTAAGGTACTCAGTGGCGACCATACTTTGAGCATGGACAATAGGTAGTGCATGTGTCTTTCGTAAGTGTCTATCAGCATGTTTTTGCGCTGGGCACCATCTGCACCTTCCGTTTTTTGTGGCATTCGCAAATCAACGACAAAGCATCGGCTATTGCTTTGTAACGGAGAAGAAACTCAAAACCCAGCAAAAGGCAGCGTTGTGGGCGCAAAAATAGAGTCTGGGACTGAGACATATCAGTCGCTCAACAGTCAACCCCCAATTGGCAATGAGCACCTTTCTGCCGCCCATACTCGCCCTCGCTCTTCGCAGTTAAGAGCTCTTCTGCTCTTCTACATCAGAAGAAATGGGGGAAAGCTTTGAATGATACCGACGAAGACCCAATCTCGCAGGGCCCCTGCATGGCCCATTGGTAAGCGCGGTGGGCGGCAGGCTAAGAGGTGTTTTTACGTTTTTCATTTTGGTATTCTTTTAAAAATTTGCTATTATGCGTAGAAGATTTGGCGACAGGGGAGGTCGCAACGGAAAGAAAGAAAATGGGAGGGATAAAAAAAAAAAAAGACAAAATAGCCATGCGGAGAGGTTTTTGCTGGGACGTAATAGTGGCAACTGGCGAGGCACCGTTAACGGAGGGAAGACGGCCGAAATTCAAGCGCAAAGCTAAAAGCTACTACGACGTAGAGGGGAAGGAAAGGCTGGCCGTTCTTTCCTATTTTGCCATTTTGGCACCGCAGGTTGCTTCTCTGTGAGAGAATTGGTGGGAAATTACTCCGTAGCTCTTGAAGTTTGGGGGGAACGAGAGCTCCTTCCTCTTGGCCCCTCTTTTTGTCGACGGTGTTACTGCTGCATTTGGACCTTTTTGCTGTCGGGACATTGTGCTCCTAAAACCGAGGCCGCGTCGAGCTGAAGAGAGGGGCCAAGAACGTTGAGGCAGAGAGCTTGTCGCGGTTGCGTTCTGGATCCTGTTACGCACCACGAACCCGCAGGAGTGGGAGTGGGCCGTGCTGCTCTTTCTACATATTGACGAGCAGCCAGCCTCTAAATATACTACTCAGTCTTGCCTTGTCTACGGGGGGCATCTCTTGGGCGTTTTGTCTGCTCGGGGGTTTCTGTGTTTCTCTGCGGTCTGGCTCTGTGTAGGGCAGGCGCGCACAGCTCTTTCCTAATCTACTGGCTTTGCTGGACGTCCGCATCAATGGGCCCGTTTCCTATATGCAAATCCTAGGAAGGTGGTGGACAGGTAGTCGAGTAGTCGGGGTAGTGTAATTGATTCTTCACAAAAAAAAAAAAAAAGCAAGAAGCAAAAGGAGACGAAAAATGAAGAAATGCTCAAAAGGTAAGGAAAAGGTAAAGGATAAGACGAGCCGTCCACCGCCACTCCAGCATCCCACGCCCCCCTTGACAATAACAATACCGGCCTTCTCCTCCACAGTCCGTGTTAGTCTGCTCCTGCAGCCCTGGGTCTTGCAGCCGTGACGTTATTGGAAAGCTTGCCGAGCTTGTTTCCTTTTGCTGTCTCCCTTTCAAGAGGCTCTCCTCTATCCCCTTTGTGACTCTCGAGCTTCATTACACGATCTCTGAAAACCGAATCGGGCTTCCGTTTTCCCAACCGGATTTGTCTTCCCGGTTTAAAACGGCTCTTTCCCTATTCTGCTGCGTCTCGCGTGCCGGCCGACGGTACGGCAGTCGTGCCTTCTCCAAATTCAAACGGAACTTACCAAAAATAACGGAAGAGCTGTAGCTGTAGGCCCCATCCATTGAGTGCCGTTTTCCTTTTTTTTACTCGCCCTTTTTTTTCTTCTTCTTTTCTCTCCTATACCGCTCTCGCCGCTCAACCCCCGAGTTGTCCGTCCGTCAATATTTACTGCCAGGATAACGCGGTAGTGGAGATTTCCCTCTTCTTAATTGTTAAGCAAAAGAGCGGTAGCGAGAGGGGGACCACAATACGGTCGCCCGGTTGAATTGGAATAAAACCGGTCGGATTTGGGGTACAAGTTCCGATACAGGAAGAGAGAAGGAGCGAACCGACAGCCGCTGCCCCAAATAGCAATCAAAACCACACCAAAACCAGCAGAACCCACCAACAACGTGGTGGACACTGACGGCAGCGGACTTTTATGAAACATGTGTATGTAGTAAGCTCCTACCTAACGGGCAGCTATTTGCGCCGGCCGGCCGTTCTTTCCATCTTTGAACTTTCCCACCCTCGCCTCTCCTGCCGTCGTTATCCATGTTGTGTTACGCAAGTACGATGCAGCAAGTGCGAGTTGCAATGTTGCACAGCACAAGCCTTGGGTCGATTGTCATGCCCTGGAGCTGCATGCCAGGCTGCACAACAGATACCAAAGAAAAGCTGGACAGCTGGACAGCAGCGTACAAAAAGCGTACCGGCGACATCTCCGCCGGGTCCGAAGGTGGACTTAACGTAAACAGCGGCGTGAGCTCGGAGTTCTGCGGTGAGTGGACGGCTGCTTTTTGAGGCTGTTTTTTGAGTCTCTTTTCTTTCAGGGGAGCTACAGTTGGTTACAGGGCCGATCGCAAACTTTTAGTGATGTAATTACTCACCGTATTGAGGGCTGTTTTTATTGCCGAGCTCAACGCTGCTTTAATACGGAGTAGTCCCTGCAATTCCTTCAGCTCTTCAGCAATTGCTCCTTCCATTTCTCCTCGTCATCATATCGAAGTCGGATAGAAGCGCTTCAAGTCGGTCGTTGACTATCACACTGACTCTCCAGGCACGAAAAAGGGCCAACAACGTCACCAGAGATCGTCCAGGGCATACAGTTTGTAGTCAGGGCCACCAATTTTGAATGACGCTTGCAGCAGGAGGGGAAAAAATGTTGGGGAGGAGTAACAAATTGAGAAAGAAGGACGCGTGACTGTGCACGTGCTTATCGATAAGAATAACCAGAAAACACTAGCCACACGACGCCACACCTACCCGACAGTTCTGAGTGCTAGCTCTGACTAAGCCCCTCACGTGAATGTGGATACATGGACCAGCCCTCTTAGGGCTTGGGATTTTTCCGTTTGGGCCTAAGGCCCTTTCGGGGAGGCGGGCAACGAATTTTTTTTTTTTCATCGCTCGCTCCTGCCCGCCCAATTCTTTTGTCCTTGGCTAGGTGGTGTGTACAGACATTGCCCTTAGGTCCCACCCACTCAGAAGTGCCCCCGACGCAAAATATTCACAGAGTAGTGGCCCGCAATCCGAAAGCCTCACAAAGATATTCCTCTCTTTCCCTCTCTTTCCCTTCTCCTCCCAGCCAACTTTGAAATCGACAACACCAACGCGGACGCGACGAAGTAAGAAGCCCTTTTCTTTTCCGCACACAAAGACGAATATAAGATTGTTTCTTTTATTTCGTTTCCTTTGCATCATCGCCAAACCAAAACCACCGACGAACAAATTCATTAATAACTTTTTGTTTTTCTTTTCCAGAATAGACTTTTTCGGTCTTTCGACAACCCAACATCACACAAAATGCCTTCCGAGAGCGGTCACAGACGTGAGTGTTTTTCTTCCTCCAGAAAGGAGACGAGAACGATCGAGTCATTGAGCAAGACGCCCCCGAGGCCGCGAGCCATCCTTTTTGCGAACCCTGAAAACCCGGCGCACAATCTTTTTCGTCAAATCTTCTCCACGAGTCGACATGGGAACAAGAGCCCGAGCCTTTGCTTGCATCGGGCAGAGCGCTGCTCGTGGATGAGAGATGACCAAGATTGTCGTCGGGCCAGATTTGTGAAGAGGCGGGGGGCAGTTGGACGTTGATTATTTGATTATTGATGGACATTGGCTAACATGGTTTCTCTCTTTCACAGTATATGTGAAGTAAGTTTGGACAACTGTCAATCGACGACGAGGTGGAAGACGATCAGCACCGAAGAGGAGACGAGATGGACAATGGCATCCTCGGGGCACCGCATCGCATCAGCATCAGCATCTGAACCGAGCATCGAGTACGAGTACGGCATACAATCACACGAGACGACCTTCAGCACTGGATCTATCAACATTATACCGTCAACAGCCACGATGACAAACAGAGGCAGACTACTTTCATCGACCGCTGACGTTCGATTCGAGTCAAAAGCGATGGCCACCCGTCGACATTGGGATGGCAGTCACCGAATCTGGCCAGCATTCGGCAGCGACACTAACATCAGTCACTCAGACATGATGGCCA
This sequence comes from Sporothrix pseudoabietina, assembly GCA_019925295.1. Taxonomy (NCBI): domain Eukaryota; kingdom Fungi; phylum Ascomycota; class Sordariomycetes; order Ophiostomatales; family Ophiostomataceae; genus Sporothrix; species Sporothrix pseudoabietina. Next base: position 612,514 of record JADHKS010000007.1, read on the forward strand.
GTCAACGACCACCATCGACGGCACAAAAGGACAAGACGAACCGCAGATATTTTCTACGGACTGATGCCGATGCGACGGAGACGCCTCAGGATGCCTTTGCCGTGAACGCCTTCTACGAGAGGATCGTTGGAACAACCAGACCAGACAAGAACATCACGTACTAACAAACTTCCAACAGGGGTCGCCACCTGAGCTACCAGCGTGGTCGCCACGTCACCCACCCCAAGACCTCCCTGGTCAAGATCGAGGGTGTTGACGACACTGCCGCTGCCAAGTACGTACCACTCTATCGTCACTCTTGAGAACACGGCCAGACCCAGCAGCTAACATACCGTCAACAGCTTCTACCTGGGCAAGAAGGTCGCTTACGTCTACAAGGCTCAGACCGAGAAGCGGGGAACCAAGATCCGGGTTATCTGGGGCAAGGTCACCCGGCCACACGGCAACTCGGGTGTCGTCCGTGCCAAGTTCGCCACTCCCCTCCCCGCCAAGTCTTTCGGTGCTTCCGTCCGCATCATGCTCTACCCCTCTTCGATATAATTACTGGGTTTTTTGGGCTGAGCAGAGCGAGAAGTGGTGGGCAAGCATTCCACGGTGACAAGTTGGTGACGGGATGCAAACAAAAAAGAATGTGCTAGGCTTAGTAGGTTTACGGGCATAGCATTTGGGCATTTTGTGGACGCGTTCGTGTGTGCGAGCGAACCCCGGGAACAAAACAAAAAAAAGGTGAAGAGAGAGTGAGAGGTATGGGGAAGGGTTTATCGTTTTTTCTGTGTGGAGAGGAGAGACAGGGAGATGACGAACCACGATTTTCGGTCACTCTCTGTTCTCTTCTCGTCATGAGAGGCATTCATCCACCTGCTTCCAGATCGATACTTCTTCCGCTGCCCTTTCTTTCTCTCTCCTTTTCTCCCCGGGAAGGAAGAGGTAAAAACAAAAATGTGGCCAGAGGATGGGACGGAGTTTTTTTTACAATGTTTCGAGTTTCATTCTTCCTGGTTTGTCGAATGCGATGATTGCACATGGGTTGGGAAACACAAAGACACACACACACACAACACAACATACACAAACCAAAAAAAGAAAAAAATTACAATTTTCAGAAAGACAAAAACAAGAGGTTGCCTACGATATGATGTGATCTTAAAAGGTCTCAAGAGTAACGACGAGGAACAGCTCTAGATATAGTGATAGGTCCTCACAACGAGGCTGATGATTCCCGACAATTCAAACTTATATAAATATTTTGAAATCAACCCCTTGATATGCAGCCGTGGATGATGTGACTCAAGGTCTCTAGAAAGTGGCTCTTATTCCCAGTAATTTTTTACATGCAAGGTGATTTACCAATATTGTATATGAATGGTACAAAACAACACTCGCTCCAAACAACGTGACAACAAAAAAAAACACCAAAAAAAAATCCCGTAAACATGAAATTCTATCATTGAAACAAGTGACCAAAAAGAACATTAACTATTTCCGGGCCTTGCGTGCCCGGCTCGCTGGCTTCTCACCGTCCTCGCTCTTGGGCGGCGTCGTCGTCACGCCCTTGTTTTCTTCGTCACCGTCCTTCTTGGCCATTAGCATCTGCCGCACCTGTTCCTCAACTGCCTTGGCCATGCGGTCACCGTCGCCCCATTCGGCAACCTCAAGCTCTTCCGCACGGCTGGCACTGCCGGCCGTCACCCGCTGCGCCAGCTCCAGCTTGGTCTGGCACGCCTTGTAGACCAGCTCTTCAATGGTGCCCTGCGTGACCAGCTTAATGACCTCGACATCGCGCGTCTGGCCCAGACGGTGGGCACGGTTCTCGGCCTGCACGTCGTCCTGCGGGTTGTCGCTCTGGTCAAAGATGACGACCTTGTTGGCGGCCGTCAGGTTGATGCCCGTACCGCCAGAGCCTGTCGTCAACAGGAACACGGGTATGTCGGCGTTTTGGTTGTACTCGTCGATGATGTCCTGGCGTTCGTCGACGCGGGTAGCACCCTCGAGGGAGACATACTGGATCCCCTCGTGTTCGAGGCACTCGCGCAGAATATTGAGGACGCGTGCAAAGCGTGTAAACACCAGGGCACGGTCGCCGTTCTTTTGGAACTGGCGCACGAGCGCAAGCAGCTCACGTACTTTGCCGCTCTGCAAGAACAGCCCGTCCGGCGTGTCAAACTCGCGGATGCAGCTGTAGTCGCGACACCAGGTGTGCAGCTCAAAGTCGGAGCAGTCACGCAGCTCGTTGACGAGATGGCCCAGGTTCGGCTGGCGCAGCTCGGCCTGGGGCACGTACTTCATGAGCGTCTCGGCCATCTTCTGGACCTTCTTGTCGTCATAGTAGCGGCGGAACAGCTGGGCGTGGATGGCCGACTTGCGCAGCTGGACCCAGACGTTGTTCTGGTCGTTGGAGAGGCCCAGGACGGCCGCTTGGCGTGCAGACTCGCCAGCATTGGCGGCAGAAGACGCTGCGCCCTTGATACCGGCTGCCCGGCGCTCCCGTCCTTCGCGGAACTGGCGCTCGTACGCCTCGTAGATGGGCCGCTGTGTGTCGTCGAGCTCGCAGCACAGGATGCGCGATGTCTTGATGGGCATGCTCGAGAGCACTTGTTCCTTGCGGCGTTGAAGAATGAAGGGCTCCAAAATCTGGCGGGCACGCATCACACGGTCGGTGAAGAGAAGTGCACCGTTGCTCACATCCTGCAACGTAAACCGCTGGCTGAAGAGTGCGCCCAGCTTGTCCAGGTGGCGCTCAAACAGCTTCGGTTGGATAAAGTTGAGCAGGTTGATCATCTCCATCAGGTTGTTCTGAACGGGCGTGCCCGTCAGAATCAGGCGCCAGTTGGCATCGATGCGGCGGAGCGACTTGTAGACATTGGTGTTGGAGTTCTTCATCTTGTGACCTTCGTCAAAGATTGCGACGTTGGGCGAGATCTTGCGCATGGCGTCGACATCCTGCTTTGCCACGACCTGCGAGTACGACGCCAGCACAACGTGATGCTTGTTCCGGCGTGCTTGGATGCGGTGGAAAATGGAGTCGCGCTCCGCCGTTGTTCCATTGTAGGTGGTGACGCGGACCTTGGGCGCAAACTTTTTAAATTCCGTCTTCCAGTTTGCCAGCGTCGAGGGTGGGACAATAACGAGGTTGGGCCACGGCCGCGACGACTCGTCATCAACATCGCCAGTGTACGAATCGACCAAGTGACTCAGGAAAGAGATGACCTGGCAAGTCTTGCCCAGACCCATGTCGTCGGCCAAGATACAACCGAAGTTGCGATTGTACAGCTCCCACAGCCAGTTCAGGCCGTATAGCTGGTAGGCCTTCATCGTGCAGTGGCCGCGCATGAGCTCTGGCTCTTTAGGAATCGGGAGAGGCACGTAGTTGATGTTCGTCTTGTCCGAAGCAGCGGCAGACAGAAGTCCGTTAGGACCTTCCGGCTCGCTCGCAGGAGTCAGCAGGCCATCAGCTCCACTGCCGTCGCCCTTCGGCTTGAGTTTGTTGCTACCGCGGAAGTCGACGTTCCAACGGTGCAGCGTCGACCGGATCTGGAGACCCTTCTGTTCGCACTGGGATACGACAACGTCAATGGCGCGTAGGGCAATAACGTACTCCTCGACAGCGTCAAAGATGTCCTCGCCAATGTTGGCGGCCTTCTTCTTGTTGCGGCCACCAGCAGCCGGCTCCGCCTGGATACGCGTCACGGATGCACGCGAGCGGAAGGGCCGGTGAGAGAGAATGGTCTCGGCCTTGCCGCGGGCCTTGGCACCCAGCATCGCCACCAGGTCGTCGACTGTACAGGTGTTGAAGTACTCGAGCACGCGCTTCTCGGTATCGCCGCCGTCTTCGTCGTCGTCGTCTTCCGCGTCGACGTCAATGACATCGCCGTCGTCGTCATCGTTAATATCCATCGGTTCGTCGTCACTGATCTCAATGGCGGGGATACTGGCGTCGTTGTCATCGTCGCTAACGGACCGATCGAGATCCACCAAGTTGCTCTCCTCCTTATCCACAGCAGGTGAGCCCACCTGCGAAGAGGTCGGGTCGTCGCGGTACTTGCGGCCCTGAACAAGACGCCGCCGCTTGGGCCGCGGGTCGGGGCTTAGGGCGCTCCGCTTTAGCGAGACCTGCGACGAGGGTGTGGCCGGAGTCGAGTCGCGCGATGTGTTGGCCGTGGTCGTTTTGGAGCCGCCAATACCGATGCCCCCTTGGTACGAGAAGCTGCGGATCATCTCTGGCACCTTGTCCTTGGCAATGGGTGATGGTCGAACGGGGGCAGCAGACGCAGGGCGCGACTTCTTCTCTTGCTCCTTAGCAAGGAGTTCGTCAAAGACGTCCATCACAGCTTCCTCGACGTTAAACTTATGATCGATCAAGGCAGCCCGGCAGACTTCGAAGGGCACGTCCGTGTAGCCCTTGCTGCGCAAGGTCTTGAGCATCTTGCCGACAAGCGTCTGGATCTTCCTGTCGTTGAGCATGCGGCGGCCCATTGGCTTTGTGCCTTCATCCTCTTCTTCCTCCTCCTGTGCTGGTGGAGAAGAAATGTCCTCTGCCTCTCCGTTTGTCTCGAGAGTTGTGGCAATGACACTCGGTCTTGAGACCTTGTCTGGGCTGCGGAACGAGGAGGGACGGATATCGCCCCGACGGCGGCGGTCATTGTCGTCGTCTGAGCTGTCATCGATGCTGATGATGTTGTCCAGGGCCCGGTCGTCGTCATCGTCGTCTTTCAGGTTCGCGGAGGGCTTGGGAGGTGCTTGGGCGGCCGGTGACCGATAGGCTGTGCCGACTGGCGCCATAAGGTTGGCGAGACGACCCCGTGCCACGATCGAGGAGGGCGCCGCTGCTGTCTTCGGCTTGGGAGACTGGAAGGGAGAGGAGGCAGGTACTTCGATGATGGACCGGGCGGGCGAGGAGGAGGGGATGTTAACAGGGACTGTGTCGAGAGCTTTTGCTCCGCTGAGCGTCAATGGAGGCTTCTTGAGGAGCTGTGTCGGCTGCGTCACGGGTTGTGTGATGGCCTGTGTCGGTTGCGTGAAGTAGGGCGAGTTGGCAAAGCCACCTACATTTGCCAGCTCGTCCTCTTCGTCCTCGTCCTTGTCCGAGTCTTCAATATCCTCCTCCTCCTCCTCCTCCTCTTCCTCTTCCTCTTCCTCGTCTATACTGAAATCCCCGTCGTCGTCGTCATCTTCAACGTCGTCATCGCCGTCACTGTATTCGTCTTGCCGTGACCGGCCTCGTGACTGTGTCTTTTGCACACGCTGTGTCTTTTGTATCTTTTGTGTCTTCTGCGTCTTCTGCAGTGGCCTCGCCGTTATCGACGAGGCTGTGTTGCTTTTGCTGGAAAGATTGCTGCTGTTGGAGCGCGCCAGAGACGCGGCCTTGGCGATTGTGAAAGGGTTGCGACGGTTCGCAGACGAGGATGCAAACGACCCAGCAGGACGTGACCTATTGGGTAATGGTGACGAGTCCATCGTGTGGGTGGTATATGTGAAAAGGGAGAAAGGGCTTGTCGGTGAAAACTATGTTCTCAGTGGCGGTGTCGAAACAAGGAAACAAGAACGATATAGTGAAGCAGGAGGCGCGGGAAGTTCCTGCCTGTTGTCGTGAATCGACACGGGAATGTACTCGATCAGGGAGGAGCGGTCTGGCCGTCGAGTGTCGTCAAGGGAAGGCGCGGTGAAAGGTCAAATGAGGAAAAACCTTTGCTAGAGCCTTGCGTAAAAGACTGATAATACGCAAAGAGGGATCGAGGCTGCAGAATCAAGGAAGGAACGACCAAGTATGGCAGAAAGAAACGGTGAGAGAATACGGTTGCCTTTTACTCTTTGGTTGTAAACTCAGATTCCAACAGAGGCCGGTATTCTTTTGCCCTTTTTTGCATTGTGTTTTCGCCTTCCCTTGCATTGTCATCCTCTTTTTTAGCACTATTTTTTTGCACGTTCTTTCTTGGCTGAGTGAACCTGGATTGACCGCAACGCGTTTTTAGGCGCGGGGTCCCATCTTTTCTCTCCTGGCGCAGTGCTGCCCCAATTAAACTTTTGGTATGGGTTTGGTCGTTTTTGGTAGGAGCACCAGAACACGCTATCACGTTCACGCGCGCGTTACGTAAGCCAGCACTCTGTGCGCAGAGCTCAAGCAACGTACAACACTACGAGAGGCTGGCGAACGTCATCCTCTCCTATCATCAACAAACAGCGACAAAACATCTCGGCAGTTGTTCATATATGAGAAACATATAGAGCTGCTTTACAGGGCTCATAATTTCTCACAGCACGAGTAATAACACTGCGGCATCTCAGTTTCTTTCCCATCTCGCCTCGTCTCTCCTATTTTCGACCTCTACATCATCACATCCACATCCACCACCACCACCGCACACATCCATCAGCATGGCCGCCCGCCGCCTTGCCGCCGGCGAGAAGACGATACTCGAGAAGGACGACACAGTTGGTGCCAGCCCACCGGCCAACGAGAAGTCCAACATCGCCCCGGCCGTGCCGAAGTGAGTTCAGATTCCCTCGGGATATTTATCTCTCATCTCTGTCCACTTCCCTCTTACTGACAATTTAGACACGTCATTCTCAAGCTCCTTGGCTTCACATTTACCATGATTGTGGCTCCTATCGGATCGTACTTTGCGACTGTTGACTTCCTGTTCAAGGGTACGTTCGCCTACTACTCTCGAGTAAAAATTCACTCGCTAACTTGCTAGGCAACTCAACATATGCTGGCGCACTGGCTGCTATTATTGCCAACGTGGTGCTGGTGGCGTACGTCGTGGTTGCATTCTACGAGGATCAGTCGGACCAGCTGGCCGAGAAGGATACGAAGAAGGACAGGTGAAGAGTGGTCTTGTCGTGTGTTTGTTTGTTTTTTTATTGTTTTTTATTGTTGCATTTATTGTTCGCACCGTTGCTGCTCGACTGGCAGAACATAATACATTGGATCTCATTGTATTTTTGTTCAAAGTAATGCTTTTGTGTGTGAGACCAAACATGCTTCTCGAAAGTGCTGGGGTACCTTGGGTTGAGTGAATCACAGATGCAACTTGCACTGGGCCTGACTCGATCGTTACTATTATGCGGTGATTTTGTATTGAAGATCTCATGACATAGTTCTACTTCATTTGATTTATTAAATTTGTTCATTCATGTTTTTATTGCACTTTACAGGTATACAATGAAGCTAAACCGAAATGAAATATAAGGTAGTGAACCAAAAAAAAAAAAAAAAAAAAAAAAAAAAAACTAAATCCAATGTAGCACTTAATCAAGGCAGCATATCATCTCACCACCTTCCAATATACGTTCGTAAGAGACTTTTAATGATTAGTTTAACAGATGTATAAAGTCACAGTTTGCAATGTGGAAAGGCTTATGATGAACGGCGAAAAGAAAAACCATATATAGATAATATTGAGCGAGAAAAAAGACAAAGGAAAATAAAACATTAAATACCTCGAGAAAAATACACAAATATCCCTCCCGCACAAAAAACACAGACGGGGGGGGGGGGGGGAACGCACAAAGAACGCCGTTGATCCTGAGGTTTTCTCTGTAGTGCCAAACAAAACGACAGAAAAAAAGTTCCAAACACAACAGGGTAAATGCAACATTCGAAAAAAAAAAAGACACGGCAATGGCTATCGCCTATCCTCTCATCAAAACCCAAACCCTTCTTTGTTTCCTGTCCCTTCCCTTTCCTTAAGGGTTCCCTATTTCGTACAGAACCGGCATTTTCGTTCTGTCGCTTCTTTCCCCACATCTGTTTTTTTTCTTTCTGCTTTTGTCTTCAACATGTTCTCATATTTCTTTCTGAAAACTGTGAGCTTTTTTCTTTGTATATTGCCGCGGTTTCCCCCTCCTCTTGTTCTACTTTCATGTTTCTTAGTTCCTCTTCCTTCTCTTCCTCAGATATAAAAGACATTAAAGAACGCTCAACGAGGCGGCGTGTATGATTATTCGTTTCGGCGAGTCGTTCGGTATGGCGGTAGTTGGTTGGTGAGTGGTAGTTGATTTGGGGGAGCGTTCTCCCCCTTCGATGCTCGGAGAAACCGATGCACCGAGTATGTTGGCTTCCGTTTATAAGATGGAGTCGAGGTTTGACAAAGGAAATGCGTCCACAGTAGAAGGAAATGAAAAGAGAGTAAAAAAGCGGCAGATTTAGAGAGAGTTTGAGTTGTGTGAGTTGTGAGCTGTGCAAAGACAGCGTTTCGAGGCGCGCTGGCCGTAAATGAGTGTGATGTAACCCATTAACCCATTGGGTTGTCGGTAGGGAGGAAAAAAAGCAGTCGAAAATCAAAAAAAAAAAAAAAAAAAAAACGAAAAAAGAGGCCATCATCAAAAACAAACACGAAAAAAAACCAAAAACAGCTCGGTCGGGGTATTTATCGTCGCCATCCACGCACGCCTTTAAAAATCCCTTTCAATAATATTTGTCCCAGATTGTCGGTGTCCGGCATCTCCACTAGTGTTGCCGGCTGAACCGCTTCGAGAACCAGCTCTTACGCTTCTCGTCGGCGGGGGCAGGGGCAGTCAGGGTCTGCGCAGAGGTCTGCTGCGACAGGTTGGTCGGCTTGCGGGTGACGACGTTGGATGGCGGCATGGGGGCGCCACCCATCTGGGGCTGCTGCTGCTGCTGCTGCATGGGGGCCGACGACAGCTGGATCGGGGGCGAGTTCCGCTTAGGACCACCGCCGTTCATGTTGTTGTGGCCGTTGCCGTTGTAGCCGTTGCCGTTGTAGCCGTAGGTGTTGGCGCCCGGCGGGTAGGCACCGCCGCCGTAGGGGCCCATCTGGTTCATGTTCATGTGGGGCTTGTTGGGGGACTGGCGGCGCTCGATGGACGAGTTGTCGCTGCTGGTGGGGTCGGTCTGGTAGCCGGCGGGCTCGCCCGAGGTGCCGTTGCTGCCGGCACCGGAGGCGACGGTCTCGTAGGAGCGGTGGTTGTTGGGGATGGGGTAGATGCCGTTGCCGTTGCCGTTAGCGTTGGGGTTCTGGCCGTTGCCGTTCATGCCCATGTGGCCGTGGATCATCGGCTCCGAAGCGATTCTAGAGTAGCGTTGCCGGTTCCCGTTGCCATTGTTGTAGTAGCCACCGTTGTTGTAGCTACCGTCTTGGAAGCTGTCGCGGCCGTGCAGGCTCTGGCGCAGGTCGTAAGCACTATTCGACGTGGGCATCTGAGACTGGGGGCGGCCATAGTAGCTGTCCTGCGGGTAGCGAGCATTGTTTTGGGTTTCTGTGACTGTTAGAGACGATTTTATGGGAGGCAGAGGGGGATGGGCTGACATACGGGTGTAGTAGGAGTTTCTGCGGGAGAAGTTGGCGTTGGACTCGTTGTCGCTGGGGTAGGATGATTTGCGGGTGTAGCCGCCGTCGATGGCAGCCTCGAAGCTCCGGATGGTGTCGAGGGGCCGCTCCCACCGGTAACGGGTCGGGTTGGACTTGTCGGGCTCGGCTGCGATGTGTTAGCATTGATCTTGTTCGTACAACAAAGTGATAGTCATGAGCCAAGAGCAAGAGTTCGCTGGCGTGCGCCGTAGGGCGTATGGGCACAAGGTTCACGGCGACGGTAGTCGCAACGACCGTCCACGCCGAGACACAAATGCCAGAGGGACAGGACAGAGAAACGAAAAGGGACAAAAAAGGGTATTGGAGACTCACCAATTGGATTGCCATTGTTGTCTCGGTGGACAATGCTGCGGAGCGGGGCGATGTTGGACTTGACGGTTGCTGCGACGGCGGCTGCATTCCAACGGTGGTTAGCAAAGAGAGGTTCTCAAAAAGGTTCGGCGCCAAACCGAATGAAACGGTCATGGTGTGGGAGCGGAAGGGACGACGGAAAGAGGGGAAAGGAAAAAGGAAAAAGAAAGCACAAAAGACAGAAAGAGACGGAAAAAGAAAGATAGGCTCGTGGTGAGAATGCGAAAGGATCATGTCGTCGTTGTCGTGGTGGTGGTGAACAAGACGAAAGAAAACAAAGGAACAAACAAGGCAGTAATATGCAGGGGAAGAGGAAAGGGAAGAAAGGCGAGGGAAGAAAGTCGCTTCGCTCATTGGTAACTTACAAGGCTCTGCTTCGATAATGGCCATCGTGGGATCGGCCTTGGAGTGCAGTCTCTTGGCCTCCTTCTCAGCATGCGTCTCCGGCTCGAGCTTCTGGTTCATGGGACCCGTGCTGCTGCCCTTTTGCGACTGCGAACGGTCCGACCGGAGGCTGAACGACCGCGACTTGGGCCGGCCGCCGCGGGAGGCCGAGGCCTGCGACTCGCGCCTTGACATTTGAGGCTTGGTGGGCTGCTGCTGGGGCGTCTGTTGACCAGAGTATTGCTGGGGAGGGGACATCTGCTGCTGCTGCTGCTGGACCGGAGGCGGCAGCATGGATGCACCACCGACCGGCGCGGCGGGAAGCGGGTGGGCATTGTTGTTGTTGTATGTTGCCATCATGATTGTGGTTTTGTTGTTTGAACGAGTGTGTGGTTTTTTTGTGTGTGGCGTGTTGTTCTCTTGAGACGATGTCTACTGTTTTCGCAGAACGAATGTCAACCGTGAGGATTGTATGTTCCGTCAGGGTCGTCGTCGTCGTCTTCGTCGTCGGTCAAATCGAGATCGAGATTGAGATCGGTCGTCGTTGAGGCGTGAAAAAGAGAGAAAAGGCCGAGAGAGAGAGAGAGAGAGAGAGATAGGGGTGGCGTCGAATAGATACGGGAGAGCGTGCTCCGTAGATGGACGAGGGGGATTGGAGAGGTGACAGGATAAGAAATCGAGAGGTCGAAAGGTAAATCGATCAAAAGATAGGAAGAGGAGAGAAAGTTCAAAAAGTCAAAAAGTCACAAAGCCGACAAGTCAAAAAGTCAAAAAGTAAAACGAGAGTGGTTGGAAGGAAAGGAAACAGAGAGGGAAAAGGACAAGAGAAGGAAGAGAAACGAGAGGCACAGACAAAGAGACAGCACGTTATCAGTCGCAATGTACGTCGTATGGGGGGACAGGGGGGTTCCTGGTCGAAGTGGAAGTGGAAGCGCAAGGCGAAAAAGAAAAGAAGAAGAAAAAGAAAAAAGAAGAGCAGTAACAAAACAGCAGAGCAGAGTAATTACGTCGTACTCGTAAGGAGCAGCTGCGGAGGACGCACAGCGAGAGAAAGAGTGCGTAATAGTGGAGTGCTCTTGGGGGGTTGGCGTGGGCGTTGGCGGGTTTGTTTGCGTATGACGGGGGGGTGTGTGGACAGGGAAGGGGCGAGGGCCAAGAAGAGGAGGAGACGAGGACGAGGCAGGAGCAGGAGGGGGCCTCCCAGAGCTGTAGGGACTTCAGAGGGAAGGCGCAAAAGCTTGCACAAGCCAGTTCCAGTTCCAGTTCCAGCTTTCAGTCGCAGCAGGACACGAGTAGTTCGTAGCGTTGTCTTCGTAATAATGTCTTGGGTGTGGGGTGTAGTGTATGGGTGGTGTGAGTGGGCTTGGAGGTCTGGAGAGGAGAGAAGGTGATTGCGTTGATTGCAGATTGCGTTGATTGCAGATTGCGTGTGGCTTGCAGAGCTGGTGAGAGGCAGACTGCAGAGTGCAGACCGTAGAGTGCAGAACGTGAGGAAGGCACAACTACGTCGTAAGAAAGACGAGATGCTCCTGCCCTATTGCTGGGGCTGCCAAGACTTTTTTCATGACCTCTTTCCGTCTGTTTTGACTGTTTTGACTGTTTTGTCGAGAAAACGCCTGTACGAAGGAAGGAGCCACGATGCGCGGGCAGCCGTTTTTTCTTCTTTTTTTCTTCTTTTTCTTCTTGTTTCGTGTGTTCGACACTACATTTACGTCGTACATTGGCCTACAAACTACGAGATGGTCTGACCACTACGCACCAGTACGCACCAGGCGAGGTCCTGTTACTGTGTAAATGAGGGACCATGGGCACTGAGGACACCGAGAACACTGTAAAACTGTAAAACTGTAAAACTGAAAACTGAAAACTGAAAGACGCAAACGGACAATGGGAGAACAAAAGAGCAGACAAAAGGACAAAAAGACAAAAAGACACCCAAAAGCGAAGAGAATGAAATACGAGCAGCGGCAACGTTGGGTGGCAGCCACAGAGGAAAGAGCGACTGAGTGGCTGGGGCGTGTGCGACGGAAAGGGAGGGGTGTGGATATACGGAGTACGGGAGGTACATATACAGGAAAGCAGCGCGAAGCAGGAGCGACAATACATATACACAGTACGGCAGAGAGTGCTGGAGTCCAGTGAGTTTAGTGCGTTCAGTGCAAGCAGCTCGGATAAAATCGACTCGAAATAGAACGCTCTGCGCAAAGTAAATGAATCGACACACACACCACACACATCGGATCGAATGCACAACGGAACGATGCAAAAGGCCGTTAGTGCCGAGCTCTTTTTTTATGTCGCCTCTTCGTCTCCTGGTGCCTGTCGACGGCTTTTGACTGGTGTGGTTGTGCCTGTTTTTTTTATTTGTTTTATTCTTTTTTATTCTTCTTTTGTGCCTGTTGGTGCCTGCCGTACTGAGTAGTGGCTGCGCCGGCTGGACTGCTGTGAGCTGAATAGCTGCAGCATGCACCAGACCTTGCGGAAAGCAGTCCAGCCCTCTGTGGCCTAGCGGTCTTTTGGGTGGAAAAGACAAAGAAAAAAAAACAGAGCTAGCGGTCGCTGTGGCCACGGACAGCGGGCGAGCCGGGCTTTTTGCAAAGCTGCTGGGACGCTGTAGGTAGGCGCTAAAGGAAACTCGTCAGGCTAACAGAGGGCCAGCATCGGCCATCATCGACCAGCAATCGGCCAGCATCTGACCGAAAAGTATTTCATCAAAGTATCGAAAGTATCGAAAGGTCGAAACGCTCATCTTGTTTTCTTTGCGTGTTCCTGTTTTTTCCTGCTACAGCTCTGCTCTTTTGTCTGGGCCTTCCAACTGGTCAGAGCCGGGGATCCGCTGCAAAAGGCCTATGCTTTTTCTGTCCTTTTCTGTCTTTTTCTGTCTCAGGCTTTGCAAGGTTACAGCGGGCATCGTGGCAGACAGGACAGCCCAGGTTGCATGTAATGTACAGGGGTGGCTGGGACCAGACCAGGGGAAAAGGAGACAATTGCCCGTGGGATCCGCTTGCAGGTGGTGGCTCCAACGTTGCCGACAGCGTGTGCTGGACAGACTGAGAACACGCTGGAGGAAACGTGGGCTGATGACTGCCCCAGGTGCGTGGCTCACTGAGGCCTGAGGCTCTGGGCTCGGCGCTGTACTCGGTATTTACAGTGGACGCTGGATCCGGACTAGCGGCAGGAGCTCGCTGGTCGATCGCCCCTCTTTTTCGGGACCCCTGGTTGGCCGGCTGCTCTTGCTCTTTGTGGGATTTGGGAGCATTTGGCTGTTTGGAGTGGTTCAAGGTGGTTGGGGTGAGAAAGAGCTGACTCTTCAGCAAGGAAGGAAGGATCAAAAGAGCAAAAGAGCAAAAGAGCAAAAGAGCAAAAGGAAAGTGTGCAAGCTCTCGATTGAGCTCGATTGAGAAAGAGCAAGCTTTGATGGGTGCTTGATTGCTTGGCAGCTTGATTGCGAGTTGCATAGCAACTGATACGAGATAGGAGAAGTGCAGATATCGACTTTTGACTTTGATATCAGTTATCGACAACCCACTCCCACACAGTCTTCAGTCTCGACAATCGTCGTACTTTACCGCGTGCAGCCCGCCTGTGCTGCCACGCGGTGGCTGTTTCAGGATTGCCGCCGTCAGTCGTACAGAATACAAAGTATTATTACTCCGTACAGATGGAGAAATGATTGAAAGAATGACATACGAAGACAAGAGAACGCCTCTTTCTACCTTCTTCCTCTGCTGTCAAAGTCCCGCCTTCTTCCAATTTTGCCCGTTGGCAGCGCCCGCCGCCCTCCTGAGCGGATTGAGATGGGGGAAGAAGCAAAAAAAGAAAGAAAAAGAAAAAAAGAAAGACAGAAAAAAACATGGTTTACGTTTTTGAGTATCTGACTGGCGCCGAACAATTGCACAATGGGACAATGAGACATCGATACGTTGATTGTTTTCGCTTTCGCGCCCCGGAGTCAAAATCACCGTTAGACGCCCCGTTCACAAACAAAGCTGAATAATGCACGCCCAAAGAGGACAATGCAAAACAATACGTCGTAGACGAGTAGTACTCCGTACTCTGTGTACAAAAGTACTTCTCCTCTTTCCCTCTTTCTCTCTTTCCCTCTTTCTCTCCTTCCCCTCGAGCGACATCCGGCTGTGCTTCCGATCAATTCAGAGCGGCAGGTACAGTTGGGGCCATTTCAGCCTTTGATACGAGCTTTTTCTCGCCTTCAATATACAGCGGCATACTCCGTACAAGGCTGCCACGGGGGGCAGTTTTGCCTATAGGGAAAGGAAGCGGGGGAAGGCGTGCAGGCGCCGAGAGAGTGCAAATCGTGCTATTTGAGCACTGTTATTTGATTTTATTTGATATTTTGAATTACTGAGTATTACGACGTATTCTGAATACGAGGGCGCAGAGCCAATAGAGGGATGGCTCTCTGCGCTGCCAAGGGGTGAGCGTCGAAAAAGGTAAACGCACAAATGTCAAAGCCCGTGAATCTCGAGTTGAGGGCGGACAGCTGTCATTGACTCATCCTCTAGAGTACCAGGGCTGCAATGCATGTGCATTATCGGGACCGTCGGAGCTGTCGGATTCTTCAAGGGAGAACCAGAAGAAACAGAAGAAACAGAAGACACTCGAGGGAACCTGATCGTCGGGCATCGTGAGACAAACGACGAGCGCATGATGGGCAAGAGGGCGATCTCGAGACGATATGGCAGGAAGACTTGGAAAAGAGACAGAAAAATCAGAAAAATCAGAAAAATCAGAAAAAATCAGAAAAAAGAATACGATCAAAGATGCTACTCGACCCGTCTTGCGGTCAGTTCCGTGATACCAACCGGGCTTTTATTTTATTTCACCCTTCACTTGATCCCCCACCCGCCTTCGGAAGTGCGGACGATGCCGCTCGACTGGGTCTCAGGCTGGGACGTGCACAAAATATACAGAGTGCCATTGTATCCTGAGGGTTTGTTCACTGAGAGGTGGATAGCTTAGTGGGCAATTGGTGATGTTGATTCCAGAGCACTGTGATCATCAGAAAGTGCTCACAGAGAGACAGAATATCGAGAATAGTGCTGTCGTTGAGACTTGTGCCAGCTGCGTTAGTCTGGCCCATTGGCTTTTCTTTCTCACATCGATTTCGCCCCTTGTTTCTATTCCCGGTACATGTACTTGCACTAAAGCACGACTACCACACACCAAACCAACTTGCGTGGTCGACCAAGCTTGGAGTGCAGCTCTTCCCCGATCGACCTGGTCCGGCGCGATACTTTTTTTTTGACCAGTGACAAGCTCAGGATAAAGTACATGCACACAAAAGCACCATACGAGTACGAGTAGTACGTAAGTCAAAGGAAGAAGTGGCACAAAGTGGCTGCGTCCGAGGCGTTGTCCCCCGACGTCGTAGAAAAAAGACTGGCGAGTGGCAGACTGACAGAAAAAGACTCGTACAAAAGAGTCAAAATTCAAATCAAAATATAAAATATTAAGAAATCAAAATGTACGCTGCACCACACCATGCACCACATTCGTACGACAAACAACCAGTCACAACGCTGCAAATGCCCATGTCTATGGAGAAGAGTCGGATCTTGATTTTTTGGAGGGGCATTGTGTACGAGTACAGTCGAGGCAGTGTCGTTTCCATCAATTTGTCCCTCAGTCGCACCTTCCGTAAATCGTCTGAATTGTGCTTCGGCCCGTAACGCTCTTGCTGTTTGTTCAGTTTGAGCTGATGCAGTCAGTTTCTTATCGCGTTACTTTGTCGCATTCGCAACTCGACAAGGCCTTGTATATCAAACGAACGAATAAATTCTCAACAATCACAAATGGGCTTGTGGTTTAGTGGTATAATTTTCCCTTAGCAAGTCACGTGATCTATCACGTGATACCCTAATACTGGGAAAGGTCCTGGGTTCGATTCCCAGCAAGTCCAATTTTTGTCTTTTTGCTTTGGCTGACCTCGGTGACATTTATTCTTTTTCCGAATATGACATTCAATCACTGTCAGGCTTAGCGTAGAGGAACTGGAGTTTTTTTTATTTTATTATATTTGTCCCTATCAAGCCAATCCAGGTTGTGTCTAGTCATCCTGGTCTTGCTCGATCTTTGCCCACTTTCTATGGAGACAGCCCGCCAGTCAAGCTTTTTGCGTGCCCACTGACTGTCCCTCCACCGACTTTCCTTTGGCTTTTATTTTTGATTTTTATACTTGAACTACCCACAAAGACATCTGGACGCGCAAGCCGAGACACCACCACCGAGACTTTTTGTCTGCACAATGAGTACATCCCGCCGTGACTTCCGATAAGAAGGTGGGAGGAGGGCGAGGAGGGGATATTTCTGTCTTGCAGCATCAAGAAAATCACTTCAAGCTTGGTTACGAGTCGTGGCTGCGTGGTCTGCGTGGCAAGTCGGCGGATCTTGCGGCTTTCGTCTGTAGATCGCGGAGGGAGCCATTTGAGCTTGCTCGAGTCTTGTCCAAAGCAGGTTCAAAGAGGGAAGAGGCGATAAAACAGAGTCTGTCTCTCCCGTGCAGACCCATATCCCCCGTAAACACATGTTTGGATCGATCTGCAGAGTAATACTACAAGGACACCCCAAGAAGCAGGCTGGCCTAAGTAACCGAGTACCACGAGTCCCAGAGGAAAAGGCATTTACGCATAATGTAAATATCAAGAGATACTTGAAGCCACACTTAACAAAAGTACTCTTGCAAGTACCCGCCGAGCCTTCTCTCTTTACCTTGGTCTGACGAGAAGCTGGGAAAAAGCGTGGCGTTATGAGTCGCTGAGGTGCTGTTGACTGCTACGCTGTACGGAGTACAGTTATTTACTTTCTTGTTTGACAGCCTACGCAATCGTGCATGGAAGAGACACTACGAGCAGACTCGAGAAAATACAATGGCAAAAAGATAGACGTCCTCGATGCCAAAACTCCAAAACTGCAAGTACCAATAAAAAAAAAAGGGCCGGTAAAGCCCACAGTTGGGCCTCGAGGTGGAGTTGTCTGTGGGCTCGTGGGTCCCTGCCAGGTGGTCTCATGTCTGGAGCCGCTGGAGCATGGACATGGCCGAGCCTGGGTCTGGCTGCCACAGGCCAGGACATGAGTTGAGGACGAAACGCCAAGGTACCTGCTCGGTAGTTGAATCGTAGGCGGCGCTGTGCTTTTGCTTCTCTTCCCTCTTTGTTCTGTTCTTTCCACGATCGAGTGGACCTGCTCCACGCACAAAAAGGTGGCTGTCAGTCATCGCCGCTCGAGTGGAGGTGGCAGAGTGGCACAGGGGTTCGGTCCAAGTGTTAAAGCGCTTGCAGATGGGTGATGGGTGGACGAGAAAAAAAAAAGTACTCAACGGACCCGGGACTTACAAGGAACGCCCGACGAGAACAAAGAAACCCGAAAAACGACAAGAAAACCAGTAGGAGTCTCGGAAAGGGAACCGAGCAGTCAACAAACGAGTACAAGGATTGCGAGTGTGAAGAGAGAATTGAAGAAGAGAAAATCAAAAAGAAAAAATCAGAAAGAAAAAATCAAAAAGAAAAAGTCAAAAAGAAGATGAAAAAAGAAACGGAGTACTCGGCCTTCTCGAACGATTGGAAACGATCCACCGTTGCGGCTCCCCGGTTCGTTTTCGTTTTCTTTTTCTTTGTCTTTCTTGCTTTCTTCTTTCTCTTATTGTTAGAACTGCCGACGGCGCTGGCCCATCTTTACTTCTTCCCCTTCTTCCATTTTGCCTTTTCCAAACCGGGCAGCATGTTTACCCCTTGCGTCGTTGGGGACCAGAGATCAGATCAGGCCGTCTGGCCGTGTAAATATAATGCGTACTTTTCACTCTCACATCTACCTGTAACCCATAAAGATCACAAAGATCGCCAGTGTCAACTGTGCATGTACATATTTGGACATGACTACGCACACGCGAGGTATGCTTTAGAAAGTGCGCTTCAAAAAGCTTGGCTTTCGTTGACGATTGATGATTGATGATTGACGACTGACTGTTCGGTTAACAAACTCGGCCAAGCCGCTGCCACTTTTTACTGTGCAAGATACCTTTTCTTGACCTGGAGGCTGCTCCCCGAATGCTACATGATCAAACAAGATGAACAGCACAATTGAACAACGCAGAGCACGTAGAGCCAGTAAACACTCACGGAATCTCAGAAAGGCCCGCCAAGAAACGAGGCCCAACAAGAAGGGACGGCCAGATTGGAGGCCAGTGCGGCCCTGGCAGCCTGGCATCCTACTCGGCCGGTTTGATATTAAGTAACAGAGAGACAGAGAGACAGAGAGACAGAGAGACCATCGTGAGCACCTTCACCTCCTTCTGCTTCCCAAGCTGAAAGCTTGAACAAGCTTGAATTTACAGTCCGAAAGATAAGTGGCTGTAACATGGCACTGATATCAAATGTACAGCAGATCTCACACCCACACGGTGACTCCGTGTGGCTGCTTATCCCGCTCGTGCATACTGAGTACTTACTCTGCTTCCAACTTCATGGCTTTTGATCTCTTGGCACAGGAAGCTGTAAGCTGCAGAAATGCACCAGTGTAAAACCTGCAAGGCCTGCAACTCTACTCCGTACGACGTAGGGCAAAATGTATCCCTCGAGCCCTTCTGCCCCTGTCGATTCCTTTGCTTTTCCATTTCCCTTCTTGATCGTCGACACCTTTCCTGTTTTTTTCCGGCTGCCTTTTTTTGGCCTGAAACTGAAGTCCGCACCGACTCCCTGGATACCTGGCTCGACCTGGATACACCTCCCGACCTTGTAATGTCTCGCCTCCCGTCAAACTTGGTCTATCCTTATATTTGCCAATCACCCTTCCCCAAGCCATACTCCGTACACAGTTATACTGAATAAACCCTTCCCACAAAGGGTTGCACCGTAAGGCGCGTCAAGTATCCTTTCATTGTTCTTGTGCTGTTCAACGACACCCTTCCCCCAACAAGCCCAACATCGCTCACCTGTTTGTGCGCCCTTTACCAGTCATCCCTCCTCTCGCTTGCCTTTGCCCTTGCCAACTTTTTTCAAGATATCGTGCAGTTCCCAGTATCGCCCTGCCCCATGAGCTACTCGGCCCATCCAAAGCCACCTGCAAAAGTCCCCAATCACAGTCAGCGTACAGACTGTGTACGCGATCTGTCTTGACAACTCCACAAAACCCTTGTTGAACAGACCAGAAGAAAACAACAAAAACTAAGCTCGCTTGTCATTTGCCCATACATGCACTCCGTAATGTCTGCTTGTCTGCTTGTCTGCTTGCGAATCGCGGCTCCGGATTGAACGAGAATACGTAGTAATGGTTGCTGATTGGGATTGTGAGACATTCAAGACCCGAGACCCCTAGAGACAAAGAAAAAGCACAACACAGAATCAAGAAAACAAAAATAGACCCCACGATGCGATAACATCACGAGTGACAGGGCTGGGCAGCCTGGTCTGGACTGCTGGCACTGACTGTTTACTTTATGTCGTATTTTTGGTCATAATTTTCTCGAATCGTTTTGTGTCTTGTTTCTTACTGTTCTCGCTACTCTTGATGTCGCAATATAGACAGACTCTCAAATGGATCTGCTTTGTTTCATATAGCTATGTTGACATGGATAAGGACAGGCTGTTGAGCCTCGGACACATAACTATTTTTATATTTGTTGCCGTGGTTCAGCGTCACGAACATGGGACTGTATGTGAAACGGCGTCTCGAGAGAAAATAAGCATATGCGCAAGTATCGGGTGTACCTTCCCTGCACGTCGTAACAATATTGCACCGGCCTGGAAGGTGCGTTTGGGTAAGTTGCCTCGAGCTTTATTTATATCGGACAAGACAGAAGCGAGCGACTTCACGACGTAAATAATGTCAAGATATGATATCTCCCGTTTTTTTTTTTTTTTTTTTTTTTTTTTTTTTGACGAACAACACATGAACCGGATGGTCCGATGGGGGAGAGACCCATGTCGCATGCCAAACCTACTAGACGGGGGCTGTTATCTGGCAATCTGATACGGTCCGTAGCCTAATCTCTTGATATCTCCAGTATCTGGGTCACTTGATAGCTGTCCTCTAGTCTCTAGATAGGCCACCTCCTAAGACGAGCTACTATCGTGAAGCTTCGTCCATGTGCCTAGAGTTTGGCTGCGATCTATGAGCAGGGCCGCGCCGATATCAAGCGTCTTTTGGCACCTCAAAAACCCAGCGCCGAAATCGAGATGTCGAGGTGTCGTTGGAAATGGAGACCGTTTTGACGTCTGCCGATCGTGAAGCAAAAAAAAAGACCCGCACCCGTACATACGTCGCCTTTTAGCTGCATCTTTTTTTACAGCTGCCAGTTTTCCAGCTTTGCCAGCGCAAAGATACGGTGAACCTTGCATGTTCGGCAAGCAGAGTCCAAGCAAAAAAGGTAGAAACCAAGTAAAACAGCACAACGTGTTCGCCAGAGATACGGCAGTGTTGGAATGTCTTGAAATTTGAATTTCATGTTGGAAATAGCAGAAAGAGGCATGGCGCCCCGGCCCACTCAAAAGAGGTATCAAGGCGCCTGCAAGTTGTAACTGCATGTAGTTTGGAGGACGGGCGCTTCACCGTACTATGTATGTGTGTGGAAGCTCCTTTGATTTTAAATTGAGTGCAGCAAGCTGAAAAGCCACGACGCGCATCCTGCACAGTAGAACGGTGAAAACGACCAAAATGAAAAAGGGGTGAAGCCTTTCCTGGGCATGGTGCCATACCCATAATAGTGAAATGCTGTGATAGGAAGTACGACGTAAGGGGGGTACACGACACTTACGTCGTCGATAAAACGGTATCGTCGACGCCTCCTCATTTAACAAGCGCCCCGATGTGCAGTTCTATTTTGTTCCAACGCAGCAAGGCCCATGCCCGTGCATTGCGTTCTCTGTTGACGCGTGTGCACCAGTGCATTGGATTAAAGTTTTGTGTTGCGAAACAATCAAGAGGAAAGATCCAGTGAACGAGAGGCGGTAAATAGACCAAGTTTACTGCATCTGCCGTGTTCTCTACATGATATGCTCGATATTGAAAGCTCCGTACAACTGTGGCCGTTGCCTGTTGCCCGTAACCGCTGAGGGTGCATCGAGACGAGCCACAACATCATGCAGACACAAGCAGAGGGCCTCGCTATATAGCAGAATTCGTTGCCTCGTATTTCTTGTTGATCCTCTAGTGTAAACATGGAAACTTTTGCTGCTTCGTTTTGCTGCTTCGAGGGTCCACGGCAGACTTCACGGTGCAGACGTGGTTGTATAAATTTAGATATACGACAATGACACGACCGGCGGCCTGGTTACCATGCTGTGATGGAGGGCACAAACTAAAAAAAAGTAGAAATCTCTTTGCTCCATCCGTCTGTCCCGACTTTGAATATACTTGGCCGGCCCGGCCCGTGTCCACACGGAAGGACTGCATATCACACAAACAGTCACATCCTCGTATATTGGACTATTATGCAAGTACCAGCGTATGCATTAAGCAGCCGAAACGGCGTCGTTGTATATCGACGCCCGGACTTTTCAGTTTGACTAATATAACGCCGCAGGACCACAAAAACAATGCTCCCCTAGACCACCCGCCGCACCATGGCGCGTGCCCGGCGGCGCTCGTCCTCGCTCAACAGCCAGACCATGTCGTCCTCGTCTTCTTCGTCAACACCGCCATCGCCAGCGGCCGCAGCACCACCCAGCTCCTCCCACTCATCGTCTTCCATGTTGGCCACCATGAGGATCTGCGTCGTCTTGGCAAACAGCTCGCGAGCTCCATAGTTGCTGCTGCCACGGGCGACAGCACCGACAATGCCGTTGATATCGCGCTCAAGCCGGATGGCACCGTAGGCACAGATGGCGACCCTGCGTCTTTCGCTTCGTTCTCCGCGCTCCCGCTCGCCACGATCACTCCGCTCGCCGATGCTGCCAATGGACCACACTCTGCGCTCCAGGTTTTTCGCCAGGTAGCGGCTAGCAAGGTCGGCGGCGTGGGCAAACGTGCGGGGTGTCATGATGCGGGCGAGGGGCCGCATGAGGCCGTCCCAGCCGTGCTCGAAGCGGCGGCTGACGCTCTCCAAGACGATATCGAGGTCTTCGTCGTTGAGCTCGGCGACTTCGGCAAGCTCCTGCTCGTCCAGCGTGTAGTCGGCGTCCTTGAAGGTGTCGGATAGAATCGAGTGCAGGCGGGGCTTAATGTAGTTTGTAAAGAGCACCTGCACACCTTCGTTTTGGAGCTCAGTGGCCTTGGCCGTGAAGCCCGAAAACAAATTGGCAAGAGCAGCGGCCACCAGCGAGACGTCGTGATCAAAGGGTGAAAAGGTGCTGCGCAGGTAGGCAACGACAGCCGGGGCTGTGGCGCTCGGGATGCGCTGGGCACGCTGGCTCTCTTTGCCGCCAGCAACTTGGGCGGACGACTCCTCATCGACGGGCACGCCCATACTCTTGGAGACGACACGCGCAAGGTACTCCATGGCCATGTCGAGAGAGTTGATGAGCACAATAAAGGCAACGACGCGGTCTTCGGGCGGCAGCTGGCCCTGGACCATGGCGCGCGGGTAGGCTTCGTGGATCATCTTGCGTTGGATCATGCCGATAAAGTCGCTGCTCAGGACACGGCCAATGGGCGGGATGGCACCGACCACGACATCGCGCTGTTGTGTGGACATGCACTTTTGAATAACGTTGCTAACCACGTACATTATATCGTCGACAGCTGTTATTATGTAGGGCGGGTTGGAGTCTAGGCGGCGGGACATGTTGAGAGACAGGTCGTTCTGCACTTCCTCGAGCTGGAAGGCTTTTTCGACAGAGCGGCGGAAGTAAAAGGTACACATGATGTTGTAGGGAGTGATGAGGCGGGCAGTGACCTTGCGTTGGAGGTTGGACTGGGTGAGGACATTGGGGATGACCAGCGGGCGTTCTTCTGCCGATGTGATAGCAGCAGCAGCAGCATCAGCAGCAGTAGAATCCTTCTTGCCCTTGTTGTTTCCGTCAATAGCTTCCTTTGCGGCCGCCTCGGCCTCTGCCTCGTCGTCGCGGCACTTGTGCGCCAGGATGCGTGAGTATATTGACCAGCGGCTCAGCATAACGGCAATCTCGGCAAGAAGACGGTCAATCTCCTGCATGCTGACGCCGCTCTCGTCTTCGCTTTGACGGCCATTGTCACCATTCGCACCACCACCAAGGGCTGGTGAGTTGACACGTGAGTTGTCGCCACCTGGGTGGTTGGAGTTGTGGTTGCTGCTTCCACCGGCGCCACCTTTGGAGCCAAAACTCTGCACCAAGAATGAGAACGGATAACTCTTGACGTCAGTCAGCTTGCGGTCGATGCCGCGCTCGTCGCTCCAGGTATCCACGATAATACCGCCCTGCACGTCGGCCTCCTTTTGCAGCCGGCTAATGACCTTGATCATCTGGCCGCCACCGTAGTGACGCTCGACCAGCGCGCCGTGACCCTCGACAATCTGCGCAATATGCGTAAAGAGCCTGGCCAGCGCGTTGACAAAGAATGAGCTGTCGTGGCCGCCGGCAGGTGTTTGCTGCGCGCCGTCGCCTCGGAAAACATTGCGTGCAGATTCGGCCACACCCTGGCACACGTAGCGTCCATAGACGTCCAGACCGACATCAGTCCGCCCAATAAGCGGGAACAGCTTGAAGAACCGCGTGACGCGCGCGTCGTCCTTTTCTTGCCCGGCCCGCTCAAACTCCCGCAAGAACAGGCCGCACAGACTCTCCCGTGCATCTTCGAGCGTCGTGGCTGGCGGATCGGGCACCTCGACTGTCGGCACGACGGCATTAGCGAAGCCCGAAGTCACAATACTCTCCGGGATCCGGCTCGCCCGCGCCAGATACGCGGCGGCCGCCTCCCAGTCTTGCGGCGCGCCCATAGAGCCCACGACACCAGCCACGCAGGCCTTGAGCTCTGCCACCTGCTCCACAACACGCAGCGTGGCCTCGACGTGCTCTTTCTCGAGATCCAGGTTGCGCACTGTCGACGACAGCCGGCCCGCCGTGTCGGCCGCACCAGCGAGCATCGTCGTCGCGATGCCGCGCGTGGCAATGACTTGAGCGCCGAGCGTTGCTCGCAAACTGTCGAGGCGCATCAGGTCGCGGTTAAGGTCGGTGTGCGAGGACACCAGGCCCTGGAGGTTGCGCCGCAGCCCATCTTCGCGTATATGTAGGTTGCCCAAGGCAGCGCGGACATCGGCAGCCGACGTAGCCGATTCGAGGGAGGAGGTTAATGAGGGAGGATTCAAGGAGGAAGAAGAGGATGTGCCGTTTTGTTGTTGTGATGGGCCGGAAAGAGCCCCGTTGCGCTTGGAGATGCTGGTACGTCTCTGGTGTGCTGCCGAGCTGCCGCTGCGACTCCGGCCGCCGGCACTGGCACTGAGAGCGGTGCTGCCAATGCCGCCGCCGGCGTCGCTCGTGTTCTTCATCGTCGGGCTCGTGCGGCCACCATGAGGGGGAGGCCGGCCGCAAATGCCGCGAATAAAAGGGAGCCTAGCTGGCGAGTAGCTCAATTGATGGGTTTATTAGCAAATGAGACTGCCCGGAGATTCGTCGTTGGCGTCGTGGTCGCAAAGTCGCCGTGGTCGTCGAGATGTGGTGAGGTTGTTGAGGTGTCGATTCTGGCCCCTCCTTGAAATTCATTACGTGGCGCTGTGAGATGGTTGATGGCTATGGTTGTTTCTTGGTAGTGCTTTCCGTTTAGGGGTTGTGGGCTGGAGGGTGCGCTAACGACCGCTAGCCGCAGTGCTGCGTGGAAAGCATGTGCGGGAGAGCTACGGTACGTCACGACGACTATTATTTAGTACTTGGAGCTCTCAGTAAGCTTCAGATAGACAACTGACGAATGGCAGAATCAAGCGGGAAATCTATCTAATATTGTAGGATAACTACCGTAGAAAGTTTACTGCTGTGCTTTCAGGGGTCAGCAGCTCTGCATTGCTCCTTCCTCTAGGAACGTAAGCTTACTTTCCTGTGGAAGGTGTGTGGTGAAGCTTGGACCGCAACGGAAGGACCCCGATGCATAAAACTTAAATCGAGGAAGGAACGAACCGGCTCTGCATTTGTTATTCATAAGACAAAAGTGGAAGGTCCAATGTGTGTTATGTGTGTATACGTTTGTATGACCCTCGTTTATACGACCCATGGGATAGAAAGAAGAAGAGAACAGAAAAAGATTAAACAAGATATAAAACAGGTAACAAGAAAAGCCAGAAACTTAAAAACGTCCACACTCCTAGCAAATGCTTTTTTTTGATGTCCCGTTGAATGTAATTACAATAATATGCTGTTGACGTCAAACGCCCCATCTCCTACGTACTTGTATGCTTCCCTCCCAGTAAATGTCATGTTTGTACTCCGTACAGCGTACAGCTCCTCTCCTCACACAGTGCTCTACACCTGCGAGTACGAGGTGCCATAGCGCTTGTGCTGTCCGTACCGGTACCACTTGCGCGCCTCATCGGCCCAAAACACGGTGCTACACAGAATCACAAGCTTGAACAGGTCGCCCAGGCCCAGGGCTTCGGTCTGGAAGACCTCCTGGAGCCAGGGAAAGTAGATGACAAGCAGCTGGCCCGCCAAGCTCAGCGACACGGCCCAGTTGAAGAGCGTGTTGGTGAACAGGCCGACTTCGCCGCGAAGCACCGACTTGGACTCGGAGCGGCAGGTCAGGGCGTTGAACATGTCAAAGAGGACGAAGCAGGTGAAGGTCATGGTAGTATCGCGGCGCGTGACGACAGCGCCGTCGAGCATCTCGTGCTTGTACACGAGCATGGTGCCAACCATAATAATAAACGCCGACTGGGCCACGCGGCGGATGAGCTCGCGCGTCAGCACGGGGTCGTTGCGCTTACGGGGCGGGCGCTTCATGACGTCGCGGTCGACAGCCTCGACACCGAGCGACTGGGCCGGAGGGCCATCCATAATAATGTCTAAACTGTTAGCAATGTACGTATACAAATATATTTGGGTAGAACGGAAAACAGAACCGAGAACGGAAAACTCACTAATCCAGAGAATCTGCATGGCATTGAGCGGCGACTT
Source organism: Sporothrix pseudoabietina (assembly GCA_019925295.1). Classification (NCBI taxonomy): domain Eukaryota; kingdom Fungi; phylum Ascomycota; class Sordariomycetes; order Ophiostomatales; family Ophiostomataceae; genus Sporothrix; species Sporothrix pseudoabietina. The sequence goes on from JADHKS010000007.1 coordinate 638,612, forward strand.
GTAGCCGAAGCATGTGCACAGAAGCACCAGCGACAAGCTGGCCGCGCTCGTGCTCAGCTGGAACGTCAAAAAGTTCTGGATGTTGTTGAAAATGCCCTTGCCCTCCTCAATGGCGTGCAGAATCGTTGAGAAGTCGTCATCCGTCAGGATCATGTCGGCTGCCTCCTTGGCCACATCCGTACCGTGGCGGCCCATGGCAATGCCAATGTCCGCCTTCTTGAGAGCCGGCGCATCGTTGACACCGTCGCCCGTCATCGCCACGATGTCGCCGCGTGCCTGCAGCGCCCGGATAATCTTCATCTTGTGGTCCGGGTTTGTGCGCGCAAAGATGGTGGTCTGCTGCATCGCTTGCGCCAGGTCTTCTTCTGAGAGCGCCTCAACGTCCTCGCCGCGCAGCACAGGGTGCACGGCCACTTGGTTCGAGGCGTGCTCCACAGGGCGCGCAATCGACATGCCCAGCTGGTGGCCAATAGCGAGCGCCGTCGTCTCGGCATCACCTGTAATCATAATCACCTTGACGCCACCGCGCATCAGCTTGCGAATCGACCGGCCGACGCCAGGCCGCGGCGGGTCACTCATGCCCACCAGACCAGCAAACGTCAGGCCCTTGTACGCCTCCTCGCTAAAGACCACATGGTGATGGCCGTTCTTGTCCGCGGCGTTGGCAGCAGCGGCCGCCCGGCTCTTGGCTGTCTTGTTGCTGACGGGGCCGCTGGCAAACGCAATAACGCGCAGACCCTGCGATGCCAGCTTGTCGGCCTCTTCCATCGCCTCCTGCTTGCGCTTGCCGTCCAGCACGATTTCGCGGCCGTCCGAAGACATGTAGGTGTCGCATGCCTCCAGGACACGGTCAAGCGCGCCCTTGACGTACGCAAACTCCTTGTCGTTCTTGTTGCTGCTGTCGTTGCTGCCGATGGTGACGCCCATCCACTTGCGCTCCGAGCTGAAGGGCGTCTCGATCACACGAGGGCCAATAGCGTCGCGCACGTCATGCTCCTTGTACCGGTCGACCAGGTCCATGACGGCCACATCCGTCGGCTGGCCCACCCAGCGGCTGACCGACAGCGGGCCATCCTCAGAGTTGAGAGTCGACGAAAGCACAGCACGGGCGCCTGCGCCGTTTTCCTGGTAGCGGCGCGAGAGCCGCGCGTTGTTGGCAATGTTGCCGATGCGCAGGATGCGCGTGGCCGCCGGGTCAGTTTTGGCCTCGGAGACGTCCTCCTCAGCGCCCACATCGACGGGCGACTCGCGGCCAAAGTACCACAGCTTCGTCACCGTCATGTGGTTCATGGTCAGCGTGCCTGTCTTGTCCGTGCACACAACATTGACCGAACCAAGCGTCTCGACCTTGGGCATTTTGCGCACGATCGCGTTACGACCAGCCATGCGGTGCACACCCAGAGCGAGTGTCACGGTGACAATAATCGGAAGACCTTCGGGAATGGCGGCGACAGCGAGCGAGATGGAAATTGTGAAGATGTCGAGCAGGCCCTTGCCCTGCAGCCAACCGATGAACGAAATGAGACCAATAACGATAAACGAGAACTTGCTGAGCTGGGCGCCAAGATCGTCCATGGAAAGCTGGAGAGGCGAACGGGGGCTCTCGGTGCCGGAAACGCTGAGCGAGATGGTACCAAAGTGCGTGTTGCCACCGGTCGCAAAGACAATGCCCTGGCCGTGGCCCGACTTGACCAGCGTGCCCATGTACGCAATGTTCTTGTCGTTGTCGTGGTTGTCGCTATTGCGGGCCGAGAGGCTGCCGCCGGGGCCGTTGCCGATCGGGGACGGCAGGGGCAGGCTATTGCTGGAGGCTTTGGGGTTGATGCCAGGCGAAAAGGGCAGGTTGATACGCGAGCGCACATCAGCCGTCAGGCGCACAGGCTCGTTCTCGCCCGTCAGGTTGGACGCATCAATGGTCAGGTCGACAGCCTTGGTCACACGGACATCAGCCGGGATACGGTCGCCCGTCGTGAAGAGGACAAGATCGCCAGGAACCAGCTGCTGCGCCAGCACCTTGGTGGACGCGGCCTGGATGACCTCCTCGGTCGGCGTCGCAGTGCCGCTCGCAGTTTCAAGATCGGCCAGCTGGAGACGGGGGTCGGACGGGGTCTGGGGGTCGCCATTGACGTCGTTGCTCGAAGCAGGCCAGTTGCTGAGGGGTGCAGGGCGGGCGCCGGGGGACGGGTCTTTAGAAACGGTACGGATAAGGTGGGCGTGGTCGGGGACAAGATGGTTGAGAGCCTCGATGGACTTTTCCGAGCGGTACTCCTGGACGAAACCGACAGTCACAACGATGGTGACGGCCACGGTGATACTGATAGCATCACTGGTGTTGCCGACAAGCACCGACGCGCCGGCCGAGATCAATAGCAAAATAATCAGGGGTTCCTTGAACTGGCCGAGGAAGCGCAGCCATAATGGTTCGGGGGGGTCGTGGGGGATCTCGTTGGCGCCGTCACGGAGACGGGCAATGCCCTCGACAGGTGTCAGGCCGTGTGTGAGCGAAGTCCCGAGTCGCTGGGCAGTCTCGGCCGGTGTCATAAACGCGTACTCCTCTGCTATACTCCGGCTCTGAGCCGATGTTGTGCGGATGTGATTTGGGGTGCGTGACCGCCGGCTGTGGTAGTCATCGCCGCCAGTAGACTGCGGCGTCGACAGCCGCGGCACGTCCTGGCCATTGTATAGGGGAAGGGAGTATTCTTTGGCGCCACCGCCGGTAAGCCGGTCCATGACGGGCTGCGGGCGTGGAAAGGGATAGGGGAGAGAAACAAAGGAGATGGAGGCCAGATCGATCAGATAATGGAAGATAGGAGACGATATCAAAGAGGCGGGAAGAGCAAAGCGGTTCAAGACCAGACGATGGTCGTCGGCTCAGCTACTCGATTCGACAGGTGCAACGACCGTGCTGCTGGGAATGATGTTGGACGATGGTGCGATGGAAGGAGTGAGGGGCCGTCGTCAGAAGATCGATCGGGGTGGTGTGGTTCGAGATGTGTTATTCGAGGAGCGGCTTGAAAAAGACGAAAAAGACGAGAAAGACGAGTTAGTTAACGAACGGCAAAGACGCTTAAAACGGGCGCCAAGCGCGAGCCGATTCGAGCAGACGAGCGGGATAACGGTCGAGGCCGAGATGGACGACAGGATAGTCGATGGCGAAATCGAGGCTCGAGATCAAGATGGAGGAACGTACCGACGCGAGCAAAAATGATTGACAAAAACGAGGAAGGAAGACGTGACGAAAGAGACAGGACAAGAAAGAACACAGGTGAGCGATCGACAGTCCAGAAAGGCCAGCGAGCTCTGTAGGTTTGGTGCCAACAAATAGCAAGCGCGGAGCGAGAAAAGGGGCTTGCTAGCAGGGAAAGGGGGCCAGGAAAGTAGCGAGGTAGTCGAGGTAGTGAAAGATTGAAAGAGGTCTGCGTTGACGTGGGCTTAATTGGGGAATGGATGGGGAGGGCCCACACAAGCAGAAAAGGAACAAAAAAGGACAGGGTGGAAGGTCCAGAAGCGCGACGCGAAGCGGGCGAGTCGTGAAGCCAGCGGCGCGGGACGTGTAAAGAGACAAAATCGAGAACGTGAAAAAGTGAGGCTGTTTTGGGGGCAATTCTAGGAAAGGGGACGGATCTGGCTTCTGCTGATGATAAAAGCTACTAGACCACACTCGCTCCTTCCTCTCCTGCCATTGAGTGTCAGAGGGATAGATTACTGTCCCTTGCGGGTTGAAACTTGCAGGCACGGCTCAAAGTTACTGGATGCTGCTTTCCAGTTTTAAGAGTCTCCTCCCTCGCTTGCACACTAATACGTCGTACGGCAGCAAACTTGACAATGCGACGGTGGACAACCAAAGGTACCTCTTTGCTTCGCAGCTTCCTCTCGCATAAAATGCACACTGTGCAGCCGCTCTTTCCCAAACAGTTGCATGCAGGGGGGCCGTCTTGGAGAGTCGGCGTCCTGGAGCCCGCTGTGGTTTGGTGGAGAGAGCTGAGGGGCGCTAATCTTGGAGCAAATACTCGTATGGAGTACGGAGTACAGCGGATACCACACTCGACAGGTGGTCTAACAGCGTGGCAGTTGCCATTTTGCGAGACCTGACGCAGATGTACCCTGAAATGCCGTTGTAGATGTAGACATTGAAATAGACAAGAGAAACATAGTCTAGGGCTCAAAATCGTGCACTGCAGCAGCGAGTATCATTCTTTACACAATAAGTGCGAAGCTTGCTTGGGACGGCATATCTGCATAGTGATCAATTACAGCATCGACTTCAGTCCTGAGTACCGACCCAAAGTTTAAATATATTTAGTACTACACGGCCTTTGCGTGGCGTCCATTGGCTAACGCCGACGCAAGCGGCTTAATCATCGACCGTCGACTCGATTCACGTGACTCTTCCCGGAATGGAGCCACGGAATGTGGCTGGGAACCCCAGCCACCCGATTAATTTCGCAGCAGCCGCCTTAGCCCGCACTGTGACTGGCTGGACAACCAAGAGGGTCGGCCACCCGCTGAGCGCTGAGCGTTGTGCTCCTTCCCAATACCAACAGGGAGCCACTCACCCCCCTCCCCTCGCGCCGCTCTTTCCTTCCGTTGCCTATTTTCCCCTTTTTGCACCATCATTTTCCCCATCGCCGCGCGCAAAAACGCACAACGAGACATACCGGTGTGCACCTTCCTCTCCTTCCCTCTTTCCTGATCTTGCTTCCTGCATCGTCTCTTCCGACTCTACACACTCGCTTTTTGGCTTCACCGCGTCGCTTCGACACGACATCTTTTCGCATTCCCAATCGCCGCGCGCACGACGACATTGACGAGACCGCTCGTACACAGTGTCCAGATTGGGCCCCTTCTTCGCACCCCCCGAACGCGATCGGTCCACTCTAAAATAAAATACAAAAATAACAGGTCTTACGCGCCTGGGTTGTTTACCTCGCTTTTCTTTCTTTTTTTATCATTTCGTTCTTCAAGCACCTCTATCCTCTCTCTCCCTCCCTCTCCTCTCTCCACCCACGTCACGTTTCCTCCACCCCGACACACGTCGTGTTCACCTTTCCTTCCCATCGCGAGACGGACTGTGCACGGGACTGTTCTCCATATCCATCCCATCCCATCCCATCCCATTCCCCTCCATTGCATCCCATCACGACGTGCCGCGTAACGCGAGCGAGCATCTCTTCTAGCATCGCGGTCGACATCACCGCATAGGCACTGCCTGGCCTCACCGTCCTGCCCGTCCTACCCGTCGCGCATCCCCCCCTCTATCTGGTCCACGGCCCGCCGCAACCATGTTCTATTCGGAGACGCTGCTCTCCAAGACGGGGCCTTTGGCCCGCGTCTGGCTGTCGGCCAACATCGAGCGCAAGCTCTCCAAGACGCACATTCTGCAGTCGAACCTGCAAGACAGTGTCGAGGCCATCATCACGCCCAACCAGGCGCCCATGGCGCTACGTCTCAGTGGTCAACTGCTGCTGGGTGTCGTCCGTATCTACAGCCGCAAAGCGCGTTACTTACTAGACGACTGCAATGAAGCATTAATGAAGATTAAGATGGTATGTCGTCCGTCCCCCTGCTCTCGTTCTTAATATCAAGTACTAACGCCAAAACTAGGCCTTCCGGTCCAGTGGCAACAACGATCTGCCCGCGAACCAACAAAGCTCCAACCGCGAGTCGCTTCTGCTGCCCGACCGCATCACACCATACGACAACCTCGACATGCTGCCGCGGCCGGACCCGGAATTCTTCCTCGCACAACTGGATGAGGCCACAGCCACGCCGTCCAGCAGCAACCGCCGTGCCGGTGGCGGTGGCCGCGGTAACGCGCGCGACATCAACCTGCAAGAAGACTACAACAACAGCCAGTTCCTCGGCGGCACCTTTAACGAAGACGACGACCTCGCCATTGCTGCCAAGGACGATCTCGAGCTCGACCTGGATTTCGGCCTCGACTTTGACGACCCGCTGCGCCCTGTCGACAACAGCGTCGAAGTCGGTCGTGACGCCCCAGCCCCCGCACCCTTTGAGGACGACATGTTTGACTTGGATATGGAGCCCCGTGGTGGCAAGGACGGCGCTGACGACACGTTTGCTGACGGTGTGCGCATTGCTGGCGACGACGGCGATATCCGCATGGACGACGACGACATGCAGTTCAACCTGGGCGACAACTCGGTGATGCCCGGTGGCTTGGTCGACATGTCTCGCGCGCGTATCTCCGAGTCACCGCTGTCGGATGTCGACGACGATGATGTTCGCCAGGGCGAGCTTGAGTACTCGCGTCACAACGGCCTCGATATGTACGATGCTGGTGACGGTCTGGGCCCGAACCAGGTCGCACGCCGCGCCCCTCAGCGGATTAAGAAGACCAAGGTCCTGGAGTCCGACGCTGAGACAATGCTGGCCGCAAACGTCATCCGCGAGCAACAAAACAACCGCGCCAACATTCTGAAGCCGCAGGCATTCCTGCCGCGCGACCCGCAGGTGCTTGCCCTTATGGAGATGCGCAAGACGAACGGTTTCGTGTCGAGCATCATGCTGGGCGGCCGCAGCGCGACGTGGGCTCCTGAGCTGCGCGGTCTGCTGTCGTACGAGTCGATCCACGGCCCTGTTAACGACCTGAAGCGGAAGCGCGACAGCGGCATTGCCGATATGGACAGCGACCAGGACCCAACGCACTCCAAGTCCCCTCGTCTTGACCTGGGCGATGACGACCACTTTGCTGGTCTGGATGGTGGCGCTGACCACTTTGGTGGCGCCTCGATTGCCCCTGACGGCACTGTTCTCGAGATCCCCGGTTTTGGTGGTGACGATGATGACGATATGACGTTTGGCGCCGGTGCTGGTGGCGACGACCACAATGCCGACCTAAGCCACAACGCTTCGGCAGCAGCTTCGGGTCCTCCCGTTTCCCTCGGCACCAAGCACGCCGTTCACATTCTGCGCGACATCTTTGGCAAGGAGGCAGCAGACGATTCCGACAAGCGCAAAAAGTCGTCGGCCGTGTTCCAGCAGGTGCTGCCTGAGCGCCGGGCAACCAAGGCAGATGCTACGCGGATGTTCTTTGAGTGCCTGGTGCTGGCCACCAAGGACGCGATCAAGATTGAGCAGGCCAGCGAGACGCTGGGCGGCAACATCAAGCTGCAGAGCAAGCGCGGCCTGTGGGGTGCATGGGCTGAGCGGGACGCGAGCGGCAACGAGGGCGAAGATGAGCAGCAGCAGCACGAGCAGGAGCAGAGTGCGGGCAACGGCGCACCGAGCATGACAAGCGCACCGGTTGCAGCGGCGGCATAGGATGGCCCCAATTCGTACTTTGCTCCGGTGAGAACGCCATTCAGCTTCTTTGCTCCTTGCGATCGCTTCCCCTAACTTTTACGACCGCGCTTCTCTCTCCTTCTCTCTCCTTCCGTCTCCGTCCTCCTCATCATTCACTCACATCCGCATGATATCCCACCCCTCCTCTCTTCACATTCGCATTCTCATTCATGCATCATACCACACATGAATGAAATAAAACAAACGGCGGTTTCTCTAGGGGTGTTCGGCGACTACGACAGGCATGTATATTTTTTGTGTTTTCTTTTCTTGTTGTTAATCCTTGTTTCTGGGTACTTTTGGACATTGTCTCTTGTTTTTCATTTTCTTCTTATCTTATCTTCCCCTTTTTACGTACGCCCACTCGGAATAGGGCGTTTGGCGTGCAGCTCGGTCTTGTCTCTATTTTGTCTTATTTTGGTCCCGGTGCACTAGGTAAGGGGTCTTCTTTTGTGTGTCTCTTTTTTTCTTTCGACAAAAAAGAAAAGGAGGCGAGGACCGATCCATACCAGATCTCAGTGTTGTCTTTTTCCCGTCGTTTGGTTCTTTAGTCTAGGGTAGGCCATTGGAAGGGGCTGTCTACTTTGTTTGGATATGTTATCGAGTGATGGATAGGAGCAGTAAGGAGGCATCCATCTCTCTCATTGTCTCTGTCGTCCTCGACACTTTGCTTGTATCAAATTATATTGGGTCTATTGCTTTATTCAGACATCCTTACGGAGTACCTGTGACTTGTTGTCTTGCCTTCCACGTGAGTTGTGTAGTACATGTGTATGTACATGGGTATGCTCTTGATTGTTGACTATTGTACGTCGTATTTTATTATATTCCGATCGGACGAAGCTTTTGTTTCTTTCGCATTCTATACTGATTCTCTGTAGCCTTGCTGGCCTGCACCCCACCATTGATGCAGGCCTAGGCGCAATACAACTTATTAACAAATTAATTACTGCCATTCGATGTGTCATGCATATTTCTTTTTGACAGCTCATTTCTTTTTTATTCTGCTGCCTCGTCCCCCTTTCCATAGTCTTGTTGATGCTCTTTGTTGTCGTTCTTTCCCGGTTCCCGCTCTTTCCACGTGATGCGGTTGGCGTCATAGGCAGCCGCAATCCAACCCTGGCGGGCCCCCTATTTCGCGGTGCGAGCGGTAGTCAAGCTAGGCAGTACCCCGCTATAAAGTTGCGATCGGACCTCACCTCATCAACGACCTCTTTGACTTCTTCGACATCAACCGCCTCCCATTTGCCTCGCCCACACACCACCACACACAATGCCGCCCCCGTCTGGCCTCGCCATCGCCACAAAGGCCGTCGAGCGCCTCGTCAAGGAAGAGGCCTTTTACCGCGCCGAGCTCGCAAAGCAGCAGGAGCGTGTCCGCCAGTTGGCCCAGGAAATCGCAGATGCCACAGATCCGTCTACCCTCGACAGCAATGCCGAGTTTGTCCTGAAGCAAGAGGTAAGTTTTGGGCATTTTTTTTTCCTCGCTTCGCTCGTTTTTTTTTCGTCCTCGCTTCGCTCGCAGCTGCTGAAGCACCTGTTAACCTCGCTCGCTCGCTCGTAGAACCGCGCGGTCGACGAAACAAAGGCCGTCTTTGCTCCCCTCAAACAACGCACCGCCGAAGCTGTTTCGACCCTCGAGGAACAGATTGCCATTCGCGAGGCCGACGCCGCCGATGCCCAGGCCGACGGTGCCTCGATCGACGACGAGCTCGACAAGGCGCGGGCCGTTCTCCGGACAGGCCAGACGGCCGTGGCCAAGGAGATTTAGAGGAGCAAGGAGAACAGAGAAGCTTTTGAGGAGGAGGTTGAGACAATATGATTATATCCACCGGACGCCGTGCTGAGGCCCATCTATGAAGGAACAAAATGAGAAAAGAAAAGAGAAAACCAAAATCAAGAAGAAAAGGAACTAGAAAAGGAACTAGAAAGGGAACGAGAAAAGACAATGCGCGAACAATAGCGCCGCCGTAACTGTAATATTACAAAGATAACCACATTTCCACTACTTTTGTCCGGTCCTATGTTGTATCCATCTTTTCTGTGCTTGCAGGTGTTTCGGCTGCAATTGTGAGGGGTGTAGCTACACCATCTTCTTGGGTTGCTGCCGCCTCTGCCGCTAAACGCTGCTCTTCCTCGTCGACCTCGACCATATCGACATCGTCACCGTCTTCGTTTTGCGCAGTTGTAGTTGTTGTTGGTCCAAGTGTTGCTGCTGCCGAGATGGACGGTAATGGCGTCCCTGCTGCTGCTGCGTCGGGGTGGAGGCTTTGGCTGTTGTCGTCCGCCTCGACAGCAGCAGGGCTGCGTGGGCTGCTGGCATCATTTGTATTGACTGCAGGGACATTGAGTGTTGCGCCTGCAGCCGGAGCTGGTGTGTCGCCAGCACCAGAAGCAGCACCAGCAGCAGCAGCCGATGTCCCAGGTGCGGGTGTCGTTCCTCGTGCACCACCAGCTCCGCCTGCTTGTCCTGCTTGTCCTGCCGCCGTCCCACCTGCAGCCTCCTCTTCTTCGTCCATGCCCTCCCGCCGCTCCACCTCTTCCTTCTCGTCGCGAATCTGCCGCCGCAGCCGCATGCTCTCGTCCATGATGCGCGCAAACTGCTGCTTGCGCTCGCCCCACGTCACGGCATACGCCTCGCTCTCCCGCTGCAGCTGCCGGCACTCGTCCTCGAGCTTGTCAATGGCGGCCTGCTGCTCGGGGCGGGGCCAGAGTGTTTTGCTAGAGGTAATCTTGTCGGCCAGGGCGTCAAAAGCCAGTCTCTGTTTGAGGGTCGCACGAGCCGTCTCCAGCTGGCTGCGCAAGCCAACAAGCGTGTCGCCGCGTATGTTGTTGCAGGTCTCCTCAATGGTCAGGCGGTGGTCGGCATAGCGGGCGCGTTCGCGGGCGTTGGCGGCAGCCAGAAACTGGAGGCGGGCGATGCTGGAGTCAAAGGCGGCAAAGTCGAGGGTGATGTCTTCGCGGAGCTGGGCGATTTCGGCAAGGTCCTTCTCTCTGCTGCCTCCCGGAGTCTCTCCGTTGGTATTTGTTGCCTCTCCCTCGGCCTCTGGCGGCGGTGTCTGTTCCTGAACACCGGCAGATGCGACGATCCGGTTGAGCAGGGCCAGGCGTTTGGTGATGCGCTTGAAAGGCTTTTCTTCGACGTTGAGGAGACGCGCTCTCGAAAGCTCCTCCTCTTCGCGGGGATCAAGGAGCTGGTAGGACATGTCGGGATGCGTGTGTGTGGAATAATGCCGGGGCGGGTATATTGGAGAGAACAAACAAAGGTGGTCGTCGTCAATCGTCAATCGTCGGTGGTCGAATGTCTTCTTTTTCTTTTCTTTCTTTCTTTTCTTTCTTTTCTTTTTCTTTTCGCAAACACAAGCTCTTTGTCGCAGGCTTCTTCAGTCACTTTAGAATGTTTCGTCTTTGCCGCGTCGTGCACACGTTCGCTTTGTGTCTGCCCGTGTGGCCGTGAGGCGTGAGGGTGTCGTGAACTGGTGTTAAGTTGTCAAAGATGTTGTTGGTGAAAGAAAAGAGAACGAAAGGCTCAAAGAACCAACGAGACAAATTGAAAAGGCTGAACCTCTCACCGGAAGCGTGCCAACAGTCGCTATGGCAGGCGCTGGCTAGCTGGTTTTTCCTGCGGACGATCAGTGGGGGCATTTGCTGCTGCATTGTGTGTCCCCTGGCGCTACGGAGTACGTCGTACGACGCCCCGAAATGGCTGGGGCTAGGGAGCAGGCGCGCAGCCTTGGCCCTTGCTTGGGCAGGGGACCTCCACGTCTCTCTCTCTCGAATGAATCGTCAACTCTCAACCTCGTCTTTGACGACGCAATATCAACAAAAAGCAACACCAACAGCTGGCGTTGCCATCACCACCATGGGTCCTCTGCTGTATAAATAGACTACTCTTGTCTCTGGCTTTCTCTCTTCTCTTCATCCCCTTCCTTCTTTTTGGCAATATCACTTGATCATAGCATCATCAACTCTCATCTTCATCTTCATCCTCACTCACTCCCACTTCTATCTATTTATACGCACACACACTCATCATGCCGCAAATACCGACCTCTGACAAGGAGCGTGGGCCACGCTCCCTCAAGCGCATGGCCCTCGCTGTTGCCCTCCGCAACATCGCATCCATCACCGACGTCGGCGAAATGGCCTTTGCCGATGCCCGGCCCATTCTCACACATATCGAGAATCCCCACCAGCTGCATCTCTTGGAAACAAACTGTCCACAGCTCGCCGCCGAGCCTGACCAAATGGCTGCCGTCTGGAGCCGCCTGCTCACAAAAAAAGTGCCCGGGTGGGACACCAAGGGCTTTTTGACCGACGAGGAACTCCAGACCATGTCGTGGATCGACATTTATACGACGGTCAAAACCGCCATTGACGCCGACATGGCTGCCGCCGAAGACCGTCTGAGACAAACCCTGGCCGGTTTTAGCAAAGCCAAAGAGGACAACTCGACCCAGCTCGTCAACAACCGCGCTCTGACACGCAAGATTCCGGGTGTCATGACCAAGAAACGCGTCCCCGGCGGCGTCGACCGGACCCAGTCTGTCCTTAACTTTGGTAGCGGGTCACGGACCAAGATGACGAGCGGCCAGAGTGTGTTGCGGCGTGCACGGCGTGAGGCCAAGGAAATCAGTAAAGTCTCGCAGATGAGCAGCCGCCTGACAGAAAACCAAGAGGTGGCCCGTCGCCAGATCCGCCAGGCACCGGCTGCCATGATGCACGACCACCGTGTGGCCCATCTGCCCGGCACAGGCATCATCCGCCCGCCCAAGAAGCGCTCGGCCAACCCTTCGAGCGAAGTCAAGACGCACTACGAGACGGAGGGTCGGTATGGTGCGCCCGGTACAGGACTGGGCGTAGGCAATGCGAGCAACGAGGCACGGCTGCTAGCTCTCAAGACGGGCGGTGTGGCAGCAGCATCGAGTGCACCATCCTACTCGGCTGGACCTGCCGCACCGGCAATTCATGCACCCAGGAAACGAGCAGTCACGTCGTCGACGACGACAACAACAAGAGCTTCGACGTCAGACAAACCCAAGGCAAGGAGGCCGACATACGACTTTGACGATGATGATGAGTTGTTTGGTGTTGTCACCAAGCCGGCTAAGAGGGCACGGTTGACCATTGAGGATCTCGAGGGTGGTGGCAGCGGCAGTGGCAACGACGACGATGACAATGACCGTGACCTCTTTGGCTCTGATGAGGAGCCCAGGTCGAAGCCGAAGCCAAAGTCGCGACCAGTAGTCAGCAGTCGTCATAGAGATGAGCGGAGGGAAAGAGACGAGCGGAGAGAAAGAGACGAGCGGAGAGACAGAGATCGTCGAGATGAGCGCTCTTACGACTCTCCTCCTAAGAAGTCGAGTGGCCGCCCCTCTGCTCCCATCTCGTCATCTACATACGAGGCCCCGCCACCAACCGCATCGGCTGGCTCGCCTCCAAGGGCACAGGTTGCATCGAGTGGCGGCCCTCCTAGAAAGAGGGCCGTCGATATCTTCATGCGGCCCAAGAGAAAGTAGACTGCATGTTTGGTATATTTTTTATTTTATTTTTTTATTTACTCGTACATGGCATCTGGTATATTAGTATGGATATTTGCATGGCGTTCATTCATCTCGGTTTGTCTTCTTTTCATAGATCTACACATCACTCACATATACAGTTTAGCGAGCAATTTTCATGGGATATTTCTTGTTATTTTCTTTTTCACTTTGTGTATATTACCGTTATTACGACATGGTATGAACCAACCGTTAGCAGTCGTATGTGTGTCTACCTCGAGTTTCTACCTCTTCGTGCAACAGAAACAAAAAGAAATCAAAAGTTGAAAGGAGCCGGCCAGCCCAGCTATTTCCCACATAAAGAGTAAATAGAGCTATAAAAAGGTGACAAAAACGCCAGGCGAGGGATGAGCGTAGAAAGAAAAGGGAAAAGAAGCTCGAAACAGATGCAAAGAAACGCGGAAAATCAATACAGAAAAAGGGTCGGCGGGCAGAAAGGCGGGCAGAAAGCAGGAGAGGTTGCGCAAACCCAGGCTTCAGTGCCCGCGACGGACTCCAACGACCGTGCCTCGTTAGTTATGTCGGCGCTCGGTCGTTGTACAGCCAAAGGTCATCGGGCATCGAGAGTCGAGTATCGTAGAGGTCGTGTCGTGACTCGTCGAGTATCTGCCATCTGTCTGCCATCTGTCTGCCATCTGTCTGCCATCTGTCTGCCTACCCTCCCCTTCTTCTTCACTTCCTCCTCTCTCCGCCTACGCCTGTCCACCACGCAGCGCCAGCACCAGATGCAGCGTCGCACCGCCCTCAAGCGCGTAGTCGGCGGCGGTCTTGTCGTCGGCCATTTGCTTGCCGCCGAAAATGAGGCGCTGCTGGACAGGCGGAATGCCCTCCTTCTCCTCGACCTTCTCCTTGATTTCGGACACCTTGTACGACAGGTCAATGTCGAGCTCAATCTCCTTGCCGGTCAGAGTGCGGACCCTACACGCACGCGCCAGAGGTTAGTAAACAGACAACGTCGAGCGAAAGCGAGGAAAAGAAAAGAAAAGCATACTTGATCAACATGATGGCGGTTGTCTTGGATGTGAACGCGGGGGAGCTTCTAGGTAGGAGTTTGAAGGTGGTGGGGTCGATGACGAGGACAACGAAAGCAGTCGAGAACGCTGGTGGTCGCTAAAAAGAGTTTTCGAGTGTAGAGAGTAGGTGTGTGGATCGTGGATCGTCAAAGAGTGGTATCAACGTGGGATGTATCGTGATCTGAAATCGTTGTCGTCAAATGGTGCCTAGGAAAGAGAGGGGTTTTGTTTGCCCATTGGGTCAAGTCTGTCAGTCAGGTCAGGTCCTCCCCGGTTTAGCGCATGTCGCGCAACCTCAAAGAACCCGGCAGGCGCCCAGGCTACAGGGCGATACGGCCGGTGCCAGGTGGGGCAGGTGCCAAAAGTGCAACCTCAAAGCCCACCAAGCAGCTGTTATCCCCGCGCCTGCCGTTTATTTCGTCAGTGACTTTTAGCTTTCAGACGGTTGTGTGAGCGGCTGGCGACATAACGGCAAAAGGAAAGAGGCAGCCAGACTACACCTGCATATTGAAAGGAAGGAACGAATGGACGAACTTCGACCGGACAAGATGAGATGTTATGAGAGAAAAAGATGTAAGATAACATAAGATGACATAAGACGGGACAACGTTTATTATTTGCGAGGCTTTCGAAGCTGCACCGCACATTGTTTATATCGGGCGTGCAAATATTACACTCAAATACACAGGAGACGCAATATCCATCCTAACGCCTTGTCACGTCCGTCCAATTATTGGGTTGAATATAGAATTCGTTTTATTCATTTTACAGCTATTAAACAATACTAACAGCGCAAATATAACAGGAAATACAAGTAGATACAAGCAACGTTGAAAGAAAAAAAAAAAGAAAATGATAATACACAGTGGAGATGCCCCTTTTTGAGTTTTTGTTTTGCACGATGCCGTAGGAGAGATGTTTGTTTTCGTTTTGAAGTTGTTGTTTGTGCCCGACCATGTCGTGTCGTTGTCGAGCATGTTGCGTGTTCCCCTCCCATCCAAAAACGCCGTCCTCGGTCCGCCCGAAGATGCTATTTCCTTTCTTACAGTTCATTTCGCTGTTGGTGCTCGTCAACATCCGTCAACGCTCGCAGACGCTCACTGACGCTCGCAGACGGTCACCGCCTATTTCGGCTCCTCCGTGTTCTCAAATACATTCAGGCCAAGGCCCTCGGCGTCCAGTAGCAGACGGTTCTTGCCGCCGGCATCCTGCAGCGACGTCGCAATCGCCCGTGCGTTCTCCAACTTCTTGAGCTCCACGTACGCCTTGTTCTTCTTGATCGCATCACCAATCAGCTCGGCCGACCGTGCCTCACCCTGGGCCTTGACCACCATGGCCTGCTTCTCCTGGCGTGCCTTGTCAACAACGAAAGCCGCACGCTGGGCGTCCTGCTGGGCCACCTGCTTGGCCTCGACGGCGGCCGTGAACTCGGGCGAGAAAGCGAGGTGTGTCAGCGAGACATCGTCCAGCAACAGGTTGAAGCGGGCGGCACGCCGCGACAGGTTCTCGCGGACCAGACGGGCAACCATCTCACGCTGCGTAATCAGCTGCGAGGCGTTGAACTGGGCCACAACCGACTTGAGGACCTCATTGACAATTGAGGGCAGTACGCGCTCGTCGTAGTCGGTGCCGAGCGTGCGGTAGATCTGGGGCAGGGCGGGGACGTCGGGCCGCGACAGCACACGGCAGGTAATGTTGACCATTTGCAGATCCTTGGTGCCCGTGAGCGACGAGACGTTGCGCGGACGGGCGCGGACATCGTAGACAATGGGCGACTCGAACCAGGGGATCATGAAATGGGTACCCTCGCCGTAAATCTCCTTGGACACACCGCTGATACGCCGGTACTTGATGGCACGGTGACCGCCGTCGACGTTGAAGAGGCCGTTCTGGAAGACCCAGATGCCACCGCCGACGAGCAAAAGAGACGACACCAGACCGCCGACACGGGGGCCGGGACCACCGCCGCCACCACCGCCACCACGGCTGCTGTTCAGCGCCATCTGCTGCAGCCGGCGGACGTAATCGTCCATGGGACCACGGCCGGACATTGTGAAGTTTGTGTGTGAGCAAGTATATGAAGAGGGGTTGTAGGAGTGATCGAAAAGAAGAGAGGGAGACAGCCCTCTTTCGAAATGAAGAGCTTTGTTGACAAGCTTTGTGCCGAAGATTGTGTGTCGCCGTAGAGCTCGGTGGAGTGGCCGTGCGTCGAGGAGCGAATGTCAATTGATCGTGGTTGGTCGTGGTTGATCGTGGTTGATCGTGATTGATCGTGGTTGACCAAAACGTGAGATGTCGTCGTGGGTTGTCTGCCTTCTCCTCTTTTTTTGTGTGCTCAACCCCAGCTCTACTTTTCGCTTTTTTTGCTGACCTTTCTGCGGGACGCCGGACCAGTCAGGTGGCCTGATTGGCTCGTTGCTTAGGTGGCGTGCCCCACTCTGTACGGAAAGACGACTGCTCTGCTTGCCTGGGGTGACTTTGTGAGCAAAGGGTACAGGCTGTTTTACATTTAAACAAGGAAAGAGATCTTTATAAAGATATGAAGCTTCTGTTGAGTTTTTGACGAGTTTCAAAGCTATTGGGAATATTGTAGAGTTCTTGCAGGTCAACATAGCTGTTTGGATGACCCTTGTTGTTGACGTTGACCCCCAGCTCAACTGAGTCACATGACTATACACGTGTGGCATACTATCTGGAGCTAGGCGAAATGCATACAGCTCCCCAGCAGCCGCGCCAAAAAGCAAGGCAAAAGGCAAAACGCCTTTCAACGTCGACCCTGGACATCGCTCAACCGACATTCGCAATTGCACAGCAACAACGAACAACGGCACAACACCCCCATAGCAGCCCTGTGATATCTCTTTTTACACTACCAAGAAGTATCGAACCTGGCTCTCGCGCCCCGGCCGATTGACGCCCTCCTTAAGAGCATCTTGAGCTCCCCTTTTTTCCCAGCCTCGTCAAGGCCTAGGCCTTTCTTCTCACCTACTCCCTACTCAGCCACACACCACACGATATGTCGCGACAAGCCTCCAAGATTGTCTTTGTGGGAAACATTCCTTACGGTAGGCAGCTCTCTCTAAACATGCACCATCTACAACCCTCTCTAACATCTCCAGGCCTCTCCGAGGAACAAATCTCCGACATTTTCAGCAGCGCCGGCCGGGTCGTCAGTTTTCGTCTCGTGTATGACCGCGAAAACGGCAAACCCAAGGGCTTTGGCTTCGCTGAGTACCCTGACCCAGACTCGGCCGCATCGGCCGTGCGCAACCTCAACGACTACGAGGTCATGGGCCGCAAGCTGCGCGTTGATTTCTCCAACGAAGGACACGACGAGGACATGCCGGCGTCCATGGGCGGCAGCAACACATATAATGGACCAGGCACAGGAGTAGGAGGGGGAGTATCGAACAACGGACCGGCAGCGGGCGGCGTCCCTATGGCGGTGAGCTCGTCCAACGGCGGCGGCGGCAGCTCTTTGTTGCCTCCTCTCCCCCCAGGCAAGGACATCCCACCCGGCGCGAGCGCCACCGATGAGATCTCGCGAGTGCTGCGGACGCTGCCGCCGATGCAACTCTTGGATGTCTTGACACAGATGAAGACGCTGGCCACCAACGAGCCGGCCCGCGCGACGGAGCTGCTGGCCCAAGCACCACAGCTGGCCTATGCCGTATTCCAGGCGCTGCTGTTGATGGACCTGGTGTCTCCCGAAGCCATCCAGGCCGTCATCGAGGCCACGCCGACAGCGCCCGTCGTGCCTCAACAGCAGCAGCAAGTACCACCTCCCGCACAATACGGCGGCTACCAGCCTGAGCTGGCACCGCCTGTGGCTGCACCGCCTCCTCAACAAGCTGCACCCGCTGCAGCGCCAGCACCGGACGATCTGATTAAGCAGGTGCTGGAGCTGCCGCAGGCCGTGATTGACCAGCTGCCCGAGGCCGAGCGGACACAGCTGATGCAGTTGAGAGCACAGTATGGCGGTGGTGCGCCATAAGACTTCTCCTGGGGGTCACAATTGTTTATGTTTATGATATTTTTTTGGGTCTGGGTGTCTTGCTTGTTTTTTTTTTTATCCTATGTTCATCGTTGTTCCATCTACGGCCAAGGCGTTTTCGTAGGCACAAAAACTACCGGCGGGTGATTTCCACTGTAATAGCATTAATTTTCATACGACATTCTTTCTTAAATGGATTGTGAAATGTAGACATAAGTGTGCGCTGCTTATATGAAGCGGTAACATAGTGTGGTGATTCTTCTTCTTCTTCTTTTTTTTTCTTTTTTTTTTTTTTTTCATAAATCAATTTATATATTACAGATTTCATAAATATATCTAATCATATATTTCCTTTAAACAATAACAAAGAAAACAACTTGTTTCACGACTTGGAGGATTTATGATGAAGCGAGCATGGTGAGCGTTCAGGAAAGTAATGGGTTGGCTGCAAAAGGAGTATGCATGACGCGTGTATATTTCATATCATATGCACGATCTACTGTCTCTACCTTTAAAGCAATAAATAAACGCCATTCGTATGCTTTGCTTGCCCCCAACCCAATGCGCCGTGCATAGAACTATTCAAACAAATGAAAATGGGGAAATTTTCTTCTCTCAAAAGCCTGCGTACTCGCAATTGCCTTCATGCGGTCAAACAATCTTGTAGACACGCTTGGCGATCCAGTAGCAGGCCATGCCAAAGGCGAGGAGACCGGCCGTGATAACCATAAAGTACCTCAAGTCGCCCTCGCCGTCCTGACCGGGCACCCAGACGTTCATGCCCCAGAGGCCGGTAATGATGTTCATGGGAAGCACAATCGTACCGAGCACCGTCAGCTTGCCAAGCACATCGGCCGTCTGTTCCTGGCGCTCGTTCATGCGGATGTTGATTTGCGCCAAGTAGTTGCCGTGGGCGCGGGACAAAATCTTTTCGTAGTGCGACAAGTTGGACGTCATGGTGACGATATGGTCCTGGATATCGCCCAGGTACAGGCCAATCTCGCTGCGGGGCGCGACCTCCCAGTGCTCGTTGCAGCGCTTGGCAAAACCTTTGATGACGTCGGCCTTGTTGCCGAGAAGTCTGTACAGACTCATGACACGTTTGCGGCAGTCGCCGACCCTCAGCAGCATGTTGGTGTCGGCCTCGGCAGTGGCGGCCGCGTTGCCGGTGGAATTGGCGTTCTCGCTCTTCTTTTCACGGCTGGTGGCCATGAGGTTGCCCGCGGCGGACGAGTGCATTTGCAAGATGGCATCGTCAATGTCGTCGACCTCTTCCTCGATATTTTGGATGAGCGGGACAAAGACGTCGGTAATATCGTCGATAATGGCATACGAGATCCAGTCCGACGACAGAATCATGTAATCACTCAACTGGCGGATACGGCGGCGCACATTGGCCGGGTGGGGTGTCATTGAAAAGTGGAAACTCAAAACACCTTCCCTAAAGACAACAACGTACATGTTGACCGGGTCCAAGAAAGTCTCGCTGCTGGGATCCTGGTCAAACGAGCGGTAGCTGACAAAGTAGTAGTGGTGGAAGAGCTCGACCTTCTCGCGGGCTTCCTGCATAACGA
Source organism: Sporothrix pseudoabietina (assembly GCA_019925295.1). Classification (NCBI taxonomy): domain Eukaryota; kingdom Fungi; phylum Ascomycota; class Sordariomycetes; order Ophiostomatales; family Ophiostomataceae; genus Sporothrix; species Sporothrix pseudoabietina. Next base: position 658,059 of record JADHKS010000007.1, read on the forward strand.
TATCTTCGGCAGTCAGCGGGTGGATGCCAAAGGCTTTGCTCAAGATCTTCATCTCGGCCTCGGTCGGGCTCAGCACGTCGAGCCACCACACAGGCCGCTCGCCGTAGCGGGGCTGGCGGGGCGGCTTTGTTCCTGCGAGGGCCTGGGCGCTCATGTTGGCGCTTCCACCGCCATTGTAGGCCTCGGACTGCCGAGACGATGCGCGGCCGAGCTCATTTGCAGCAACCGCCGCAGCCGCCGCAGCATTAGCGGCATCCGTAGCTGCCACGGCAGCAGCAGCAGTGACAGCTGCCCGCAGGTTCTCGCGCTCGGCCTGGCGCTGCGGTGTGAGCGTCGGCGGGACAGGGCCGGGACCGGGGGATATGGTCCGCAGTGGACGCTGAGGGTCTGGTGTTGTGGCTCGTGGTGGTGACGTGACGCGGGACGGCTGTGATTTAAACGACGGTGGAGAGGTAAGAAGTGGTGTGGGGCGGCCGAAGTCGTCTGACGCTTGGGTGCCTGACCGCTCCATGGCGGCCGACGAGACGGCCGATAGGAGTTGGGGCCGTATGCTACCCCGTGGCGTGGCGCCACTGCTATCACCCTTCTCGGGGCTGACACTGCCACCCGAGCGTGTGCCGGGCCGCTGCTGGGAGCTATCGCCAGCGTTGGACAGTGCTTCGGCAACATACAAAGGATCGCGGCTCAAGTTGAGGCCACCGCCTGCGGCAGCACTGGTCGTGTCTGGGTCCTCATAGCCGGGAACGGTCGTGCCACCGAAGCCGCTGGCTTCGGCGCCCTCATAGCCTGGAATAAAACCTGCCTCGCCATTGTCGTCGTCTGACTCCGAGTCAGACAGAACGGGCGGGTCCGGGATGAAGAGCTCGCGGAAGCTGCCACCGGGCTGCACGAGCTCCGAGATGGACTGGCTGTGGATGGTGCTCTGGAACTCCTCGTTGAAGTAGGTGAAGCGGTAGGGCGCGTCCTCCTCGGCACGGTGCCAGCCCTTGTGGACGGGACGGAGACGGCCATTGATTAGCTGCGGCTCCTTGATCTTCTTCGTAGCCCGGCGGCCCTCGCTGCGGCCTTCCTTCTCGAAGCGACTCCATTCATCAAGAATAGCAAGGTCGGGCCACTTGCCGCGGCGCCGGCGGGTGCTGCGTGTCCGCCAAGCGGCGGCATCGTGCTCACCGGAGTCGCCACGATCGTAGTCTTCGTCCTCGGCCATTTCTGACAAGAGCTGGCCTTGTGGGAAACAGACATCGTCCTCGCCGCCGCCACCACCGACAACAGTACCGCCACCGGTATTGCCGTGGTGGCTGTGGTGGCTTTGGTGGCTACCTGGGCTGCCGGCCAAGCCACGGCTGCCGCTGGACCCCTGGCGACCGCGATGGTCACGGGACCAGTCTCGATCCCGTTCACGTTCACGTTCGCGCTCACGGTCGCCCAGCATATCGTTCAGGTTGCTCTTGCTGGCCGAAGTCTCGGTGCGGCGCAGGGCCGAGGGCGAGGACGGCGCGCGTAGCTCATCACGTAGCATCTGGTCGCCAAAACTGAGGTTGTTGTGGTCGAGCAGACGGTCAGTCGGACGCAGCGGTGGGCTACCGGGAACCGAGGGTGGATAGTTGACGCTGCTGTAACGCTCGGCGGTGGGAGTGAAGGGGCTGAAGGGGTTGAGGAACTTGTTGTGGCGGCCAGAGTGGTTGGAGTCGTGCCGGCTCGGCGGACGGGGGCCATCATTCGGAGAGCCGCCGGCGGTTGTACCGTAACCACCAAAGGCAGCGGCACGGGATGCAGCGGCCGATGATTGCAAGTTGTTATCAGCGGCGCCGCTACCGGAATTTGAGATGCGCTGCTCATGATGATACGACTGCGACAAAAGGGGAGCCGTCTCGTTGGCCTCGTCAATGGCGTCGTCGTTGCTGTCGGTCCGCAGACGTGCCGACTGGCTCAGGCTGGGTGCAGCCGCAATGGACGGCCGACGGGCGCGCAAAAAGGGCTGCTGGTCGCGGTGGTCGAGCAGGCTCTCGCTCTCGAGACTGGTCGCGCTGAGGCTGCGGTTGCGGTGGCTTTGGTGGTGGATATCAAAAAACTCGTCGCGCGAAGAGGCGGCCGCAGCAGCTTGTGTCGTGTCCTTGAGCGGGTCGGTCTCAACGTCGCCGTGTGCGCCGTCGTCATCGCCCATTAAGCCGTGTGGCTGCACAACAGCAAACGACTTGCGGCGCTGCTGCTTCTTCTTTCCGCCACGGTGCTTGTTGCGTTTGCGCGGAGCTCCTCCTGCACCAGAAGGGCCTCCAGTACTGGACGGGTCTGGCTGGCTGGCGGAGGTTGTGGCTGCCGATGGTGTGGCGACAGATGGCCGCGGTGGCCGTGACGGCGAGGCGGTCGTTCTGGACGACATTGTGTGCGTGTGCGTGTGCGTGTGTGTGTTTGAAAGAGTGTCTGTCCTAAACGTAGGAAAACTCCAGGCCCTATCGTTAGTAGTCGAGAGAAATGCGTTCGTCTGGACTAAGGCGAAGGCATGCTATCGAGCGGACTGCCGAACGGGATGCGGCCGATGGGACACATCCAGGAATTGCGCGAGACGGGAGGTATGCGTATACGTAGTAAAGGTGTCGAGCGCGCGAATAGTGTAGAAGAGAAGTGGCAAAGGAAAGTGTTGGGCGTGGATCGTTGTTTTGTCGAAACAGAGTTTTGTTAGGAATGACGAGAAAATCGAGATGAAAAAAAGGGCAAAAGCCAAGTGAACCTTATCGTCGTCGTCTGCCTTGGAAACATAAAACTGGGGAGGAGCGAGTGAGGTGGAAGGTTGCGAATGTGTGAGGGAAGGGACGTCCTTGGCAATGTGGAGCTTTCCTGACTGGGAATTGTTGCAAAAGGAAGGAGCAAGCAGCAACAATAGGCGGTAATACGGCGATAGCTATCAAGTACTCCGTAGCGGAGCAAACGGAGTAGATAGGAGCTTCCTTCCCTTTTGTGTGGACGGTGGGAACTTAATTCGGCGGGCTGTGACGCATTCGATGGGGCGAGAGGCTGGATCGCCTGTGAGTACTAATAGATGAGGAAAAAAGAAGGAAGAGAGAAAAAAAGGCAGTAGGCGGCAGATCGCCTTAGTAAAGGCAGCGAAAAGGCGCTTCCGAGGCAGGAGCTAGAAAAAAAGGACAGCAAAGCGTACTTTTAAAGTTTTCACGACTCATTTTGCCTTGCTCTCTTTGCAGTCACCTCGAAACAGAATCAATCGGGGCCCTCCAACAAGCTCACCTCTCTCTGTACGACGTGCGAAGTCCGGCACTGTGCAAAGCTGTGCCTGTTGAGTGTCGTGCAGATTTGCCTCTCAATCTACGGGGCTCATTTACAGTGGTTTTCAGGGTCGGGATGCAACGCGACACCGACAGGGGAAGCCCCCACCGGTCGCTCCTTCTTCACGTTCTGTCCCTGTATCGTATTCCCAGGCAGCCGGTCGTGGTTGCCATCTCGCCCTGTTTTTTTTTTTTTTTTTTTTTTTGGGACTTGGGAGAAGGAAGGAACAGAGATGTGCCGTGTTTTACAGGAGGGCCGAGACCTTTCTTTTGACCTCGAAAAGACTTTACTTCGTATGGCGGGCTGGCGGGTCTAGACGGCGTATGCAAACAGCGCAGCGTAAAGTTACGGCGGCAGTGCGCGCCTGCCTGGCGCACTTTCGCGCATTTTCGACCCAGTGATGTCATCCAGTCCTCGCACTTGTAAAATGGCTGCGTGGGGTGTACTTTTGGACGTGCACACAGCACAGCGACTCCTTCCGCATGCACCTGCATATGCGTATGAAGTAAACATGCGGCAAGTGCACACGATAATTCCGATATATCTAAAGAACGACAAAGTGAAGCAAAAGTCAGAAAAAGCTGATGTTCTGTCTTGAAAAAGTCTTGGGGCGCACGACTTTGCTTTTAGTCCATTCTAGCCTTTCAACGATGCTTCAAACTGGTGCCCCGAAGCCTGCCTAATTATACGTGGAAATTCTACGATGCGATCTTTGCGAGCGGGATGAAGAACGCGTTTACCAGTCACTGCCCTCTGCCTCTTGCCAACGCATAAACCCCGCTCCAGGCTCAGCCCAGAAGAAGCTGTAAGCCTATAAAGACAAGGTGACTGTCCACCAATAAAAGCTTCTTTCTTAGCTGGCCGAGGCATTCTTCTCGGCCAACCGTTGTCACGGCTGTTTTCGATCAGTGTCGTGCGACGGTGCGGTTTGACGGTATCCGTAAGAGGTTCCTGTCTCGACCTGGAATCTATAGTCGAGAAACCACTAAATAGGGTTGAAATCTTTCAGCAAAATGAACACACTGTCCAAATAAAGTACTGTCTTTCTGGATGTATTTCTTGGAAGCTCCGTAATGGTCGGCACCTCCCGGATTAAAATCGCCGAGTCAAGACGGACCTGGGCCGTAGAGCCTTACTCGGAAACGGTCGTCTGAAATCGTCTGGATGCTCCATATATCACGCACCCATGTGTTGTACTGCTTATCATATTCAGGCATCTCTTTGAGTATATTTTGAGAGACCGACGGAGATGATTAAATTCTCCTTCTTCTTCCCCGCGAAGTTGCAGCATTATACTGGCAAATCTGATATAAGAAACTTAATCAAATTTCCCAGAAGGCTGCAATACTTTTAGAGTGTAAACATTTAGTCGTACTCTGTTGTTGATAAGCGATCGAAACTCCTTCAAGTAATTGGTCATCCAGCAAATACAAGAGCTGCCAGCTGTGGAAGGCCATGGCCATGAACGGATATCTTACCGAGAGATGCAGCTTCCCCTCACGCCTTTTCAAACATGAATGGCTACATATCTAGCCAAGCTCTCATTGCCGGTTCTCATCCGGGAAGGAGGGTCGAATTGAGTCGAGTTTTGAAGTCTTTCTGTGTGATTTCCCCGTTTTGGCCCCCTTTTTGCTGCAAGCTGTGCCCAGCCCCGCATCTCTGCCAGTTGCTCAACAGAATTAATCACAGGAGCTCCGTTTTGACGCCGCGGCTGCACTAATCTCTTGGGCAAAGACAGCTCATATGCACTATCATTTTCCTACAAATCATAAAACATTCTGTGTATTTGGGCTTTTGACTCGAGTGTTACAACCCCTCGTATAGTCTTGTGAACGAAAAGGACCACCTGGATGGTGTAATTGGTAAAGTTCTTGATACCGTTGGCATGGTCGTGGTGATCCAAGATCGCTTTTGTGGCTTTTCATTGCCCAATATATTGCTGATGGAGTGCACTGAGTCCTCCTTGCGGAAGACGTTCCCATTTCTTTCCCATTTCATTCTTTTCTATTTCCACATGTGCCGAGATGGACTGGACTCCCCAAAGCCCAACGAAACGCGGAACGGACATAGCTCGCAAAGCTGTCCTCCCCGCTTCTTTTTATTGTCTCAATACGTGCTACTGTACGTGCTACTGTACGTGCTACGTGCTCTTCCTTGTGTGCTCCCTGTCTTTCTGTCACTTGCTGTATAGCTAGTTTGCTCTCTAATTATTCGTACCCCCCGCTGCACCGGCCGATTGTGAATCCTCCGCGTCCCCGAGAAGCTTTCCTCTTGTACCCTTTTTGATCATCTTCACACACTTTTCTGTCGGCCTTTCCCCTCACGTACCTTTGTGTCCATTGACCGGTTTGCTCAGACTCTCAAGCTCTCATTGCACCGTCTATTTTTGCATATTTATACCCCACACCCCAGGCTCTCGGAAGGCGGGATCGATCCAAAAGAGACCCTTTCTACTCTTCTTTTCCCCAGACCCCAAATTTTCTTCGCGCAATACTCCAAGATCCAGACTCAACGACACTCGTCGCTTACACACTAACTCTCCCAAAACTCACACCTCATACCACCTACCTTTCACCATGTCTTCCTACCCCAAGCTCATTCCTGCCTTCACGGCTCGTGTAAGTCCTTCCCCCGTCACGCTCTCAATAGCCATTGTTGCTCCCCTAACACCTATTGTAGGTCCCTATACACCCCCCTGCCCCCGTCGGCTCCTCCAAGGGCGGCCTCAACCACGTCCGCATCATCTCCGTCGACGAGGGCCACGGCGGCTCCCTCATCTCGGAGCCGGGCTACCCTATCAAGGTCGACGCCCAGTTCATCCACGGCGCCGACTTTATCCGCCCCGAGGTCGACGGCAAGCGCCTGCGCCTCAATGTCAACGCTGTCCTCAAGCAAAAGGGCTCGGACGACGCTTTCCTCAACTACAGCTACACCGGTCTCATCGAGATCACCGGCGAGATCGGCAAGGTCATGACGGGCGCGGCCGATGCCGCGACGACGTCGCAGGGAAACGCCTTCACGCATGTCAACTTTGAGTCTGGACACCCGTCACTCAAGGAGCTCGAGAACAAGCTGTACGTGTCTGCCGGCCGCTTTATTGTCGAGAAGGGCCAGCCCGTGATTGTTGAGTACAAGATCAGCGAGGTGTCCGTGTAAATACGAGCCAGTCCCGAGTCTGAATCCAAACAGAACAAGTAATCAAGGAAACAAAAGAAGAAACAAAAAAGACAAAATGTAATGAGCAAGTGAACAAACAGTGTATCATTATATGAAGAGAAGATGTGATAAAAAACAGTGAATTATATATGTATGCGGCTTGCCATCGACAATCAATATGGATGGCTTGCATCGCCGGCACACTTCCACCAAAAAACGCAATATCCACTTTCGGGTTGATATGACTCCTAAATCATCATCATCATCAACAACACCAACGTCGGTCAACATGTTTGCGCAAAACAAAACGCCGCAAAATATGCCCAAATTTCAACATTCAAAAGATGACGGAAGTTGGTAGTGAGGGGTGAAGGGACACGTAGATGTAAAATGCTCCTGAACTTTGAGAGGTTCTCCAAGAAAATAAAAATCGAGGAGAAGCCAAGGTCGATCATGGCCGGTGCAACGAACGGTCTTTCTGTCCTCCACAATCACCACACGTGACTCGACTGGCAACAGTCTTCGGGAACCTGTTTACATTGTAACACCGCCCAGCTGCAGCAGCCGCTCGCCCACCTGAAGGTTGGCAAATTCGTATGCCTTGGATCCTTGCGGGAACGTGCCGTTGGCCGCCCACAGGTCAATCAAAGGCTGCATGGGCTCCAGCTCGTGCGGCTTGAGCATGTCGAGCGCCGTCGCCGTCAGCACAAAGTGGCTGAAGCACGAGTTGAGCTGCTTCTCGAGATTGAGGTGGTAGAAAGGCTCCACAAAGTGTGCCCAGTACAGGTGAGCGTAGACACGGAACATTTGCCGGAAAATGGTCTGGCACACATCGACAAAGTTCTCGGGGAACCCGCTGCGCTTGCCGACCCAGTCGCGGTTCGGGTCGCCGCCGCCACCACCCAGGCTGCCGGAGGGAGACGAGATGAGGCCGGAGAGCTGCGCGGGTGTTGCGCCGTTGTTGCCGCTGCCTGTGGACAGGGCCGGGTTCAGAGCATAGGAGACGCCCGAGGCTTCGGTGGGGAAAATCTTGGTGTCGTCAATCTTGCCTGAGATCCAGCGCTGCATGAGGGTCATGTACTCGTAGGCGGGCAGCTCAACAGGCTCTCTCCGGGCGTTGAGCCAGGTGAAGGAGTGGTTTGTGCCGGCCGACATGCGTGGGCACGTTGTTGCGCTGCAAATGGACTGACCGTCGTCTTCCTTTTCGTGCAGCACCCGCACGAAGTTCCACAAATTTCTGTAATGTTCGACGACTACTACGGTTAGCGACTGGAAGGAATGGCACATCTCTGCCTCGACCAAAGGGAGGGCCAAACTTACTCTGGTGTGCAATCCACTCGCCCTGCTCGACCGTCTTGGGCCGGGCGCTCAGGGTCATAAAGTTACCCTTGACAATATGCTTGGCGTACGAAGGGTTGAGCCACAGCGGCAGCGGCCGCGGCAGGTGGTATGAGGCGAGGACCTCGTCGGGCGTGGGCATCATGCTGCGCAGGCCACCGGACTCGTCCATACCGATGGTCTGTGCGAGGGACGGCGAGTTGGGCAGGGGTGGCAGCTTGGCCAAACTCGACGCGGACTGGCCTCCGGGCAGCGGCGGCAGGTCACCGCCTGCAGAGCCACCGACGCCGATACCGGCACCGGACAGGTTCGAGGAAGAGGCAGTACCGATGTTCTGGCCCTGCTGATTCTGGAGGAGGTTGCCGGTGCTGCCACTGGTGGGCAGGCCGCCGGCGGATGCGGAGGAGGGGATGCCGGAGGTGGGCGTCAGGGGTTGGCTCGAGGTAGACGAGGTCGGGCTCTTGTTGCCTGTGTTGGCCGTTCGTGCTGAGGCGCCGCGAAAGCGGGCGTTGCTGAGACGTGTTAGTGTCGGTGGATGGTAGAGAGGGATGATGGAAAGAAAGTGGTGATGAGTCTGGCGTCGACGGTGAAAATGGTGAACAGTGAACGATGGTAAAGGGAAGACGACGATTGGGTTGACGAGCTGCAACGAGTGGTTGTGGTAATATAGGACGAATAGTACGAGCCTGCGGTGCAAAGCAACGGTTGCTTCGCTTCTCGTACTCTGTAATCTCGTACTCCGTAATTATGTCGTCCGAGACCCAGAGCCATAGCCATAGCCGCGTCCAATAATTGTACCCATTTGTACCCAAGTAACGTCCAAACATCCAATCGTCCTCCAAGCCCTGAACTCTTTTAAATGACACCCATCAGGCGAAACATGTTTTCCGGCCTGCTGCTTGGAGGATTTGCACGCACAGCCATTGGAGGGAGGGGTAATGTGGGCAAAGAAGAAGGGCATTTGTGGCAGGCGTCAACTTACATTCCTGAAAAGAGGTTCGACATGGTTGCTTATGAGAAAAAGGAGGCTCCAACAGCACGCGCTGTTGCAGCTTCGCGAACAAAGAAAGGTGGGAGAGGAGAGAGGGGTGTTGTATAGTTCGGCGAGGAAACAAAGACGCTGACGGCTATGTCTGTCGTGCCTTTTTTGTGTATTTGTTGTTTAGAGAGAGTACGGAGTATGGTTGTTGGATCAGGGTTTCGAGTTCAGGTTCAAAGGGCGGCAGTGCCTGGCGGGGATGGTGGAGGTAGTGGGAAGGATGTAGTCGAAACAGGAGGTTGCCGTTTCGAGAGAAGTGGAGGTTGATGTGGTATGCCGTATGTTGTGCGTCGTGCGCCGGGGAGCTCAAAGTACAATCAGAGGACGGGATTGGGTCGATTCTGCTGCGAGAGTTCGAGAAATGCGAAATGCAAGGGATCGCGGAAGGCGGTCAGACTCTGTCAACACCGCGCAGTGGATGGATCACGGTCTTCAACGGGTAGGGAGATGCAAGTCAGCAGTCGAGGACCGGCAACGTTCGTTGTGGTCGAGCTGGCGATGCGTTTAACAGGTTTTGGCTGGAGGTAGCAGAGGCAAAGAGAACGTCGTGAATCGAAAAGGAGACGAAGGTAGGAGACTCGAGTTGTGGTGGGAAAGACACAGGATCGGCGCATCCAGAAAGAGAAAGAGAGAACGACAGATGGGCGAAAAAGGGGAAGCGGGCAGCAACGGCGGTGAGGGGTGGTTGCTGTTGCTGTTGCTGTTTCTGGCGCCGGCAGCGGGCGCTATTGTTAGGGGAGAGTAGGGGTAGGGGAGGGAGTAAAAGGGGGGAGGAAACGGCTGGCTTGGCCTGGACGGGGCATAGTGGCGGGTGCAGGCTGGAGTGAGGTCGAGAGAGGCTAGTGGACACTGCGCTGTTACGGGGAAGGAGAGAGACAGCGGGGCAGGAGCGAGCCAGGGACTGCCCAGGCAAGAAGGTTCGCCCGTGTAAACAAAGGCAAGCAAGGAAAGAGACAGAAAATGTGAAGAAATAGAGGAAGGAGCAACGATAAAATCAAAGACAGAACCCCAAATTTGGAAGTCAAGACTGGGAGAGGTTGTCACTCTTTAAACACAAAGAGACCCCATTCTGGAAGGCGCACTTCTGCTGCCATTATTGTTGAGGTTTACGACGTAATTATGCTCTGTTGACAACCAGCTTGATAGTTCCACGTGACCTTAATTGGGAGCGAGGAAAGCTGCAGTGCACTTGAGCTTCTGTAACGTACGGTACGGAGTACTTTCGCTATTGTGCAGCTTCCCTCAATAGACGGCGCCCACTGATTGGAGGACCCCTGGCTTCGCGCCTAACCTAACACGGGCGCACACCAGCCACAGCCTGAGGAAAGAGCAAACGCAGCTTGTCGCGGCCGTGTCCAATTTTTGGCGCCAACTTTTGCACATCTATTTTCGACCATCGCTCTTTTCTAGGGAGGTCAACCACCTTAACATCGACGACGTGTTTTGGTCCACCTCTTTTCTCATTTTTCCTTCTGTTTCTCTCTCTCCTACCTTCGCTCCCTTCTCACATCATACACACAATGTCCGACTCAGAAGGACACATCGAGTCACCGGCGGCCGCGGCCGACTCACCTGCAGCCTCTCCCCCGGCCTCACCACCGGCCGATTCGCCGATTGCCGACGACGACGACGCGATCGGGAGCAGTGACGACCTGTTTGGCGGCGGCGATGATGACGACGAAGGCCAGCTTTCGGACCAGCCGCTGAGCGAGCACGGCCTCGACTCAGACGACGACCAAGATCAGGACGGAGAGCGCTATGGCGAGGACAGCGGGCACGGCGCCCGACAACAACAGCAGACGCGCGAGGAGCTGCAGATGGATGTCGACATCTTCCGGCACCGGACACCCAAGACGGCAGACGGCAATGTAAGTACAGCACAGGATGCATACCGCGGTCTGATGACGACGACCACTAACTGTTGTAGCTCCAATCACTGCGCATCCCTCCATTCATCAAGATGAACCCCGAAGAGTACAACCCAGACACCTTTGTGCCCACCGATTTCGACCTCGAAAACTCCCTCTCCAAGAACCCCCACTCAGTTGCGCGTTTCCGTCGCGACCCCGAGACTGGCGCCATCCAGAGCAACACCACCATCTACCGCTGGAACGACGGATCCGTCACGCTCGCTGTTGGCGACGAGCACTTTGAGGTTCTGACAAAGGGCCTGGCCGACCCCGAAAACCTTACCGAAAAGGGCGGCTACCAAGAGCTGCAGGACGCCCACTACTACGCGGCTGCCGCTCACTTGAGCAGCTCTCTTCTGCTGACCGTCGGTCACGTCACGGCCCAGTACAGCGTCCGCGCCAACCGTACCGTTGCCGACGATGCTCTGAAACGTCTGACCGACCGTCTGCAGGCTGCGACACAGGGCCCCGAGCACAGCTCCAACATGATCATCCGCACCGTGCGCGATCCCGAGCTGGCCAAGAAGGAGGCCGAGCTGGCTGAGAAGGAGCGCGAGCGGGCCAAGCGGCGGCGCGAGACGGCGGCTGCACGACTCGACGGTTCGGCGCCCGCTGGTGGCCGTTCCGGCTGGGGTGGTGGCGCCTTGTCTGTGGGCGACCTGGAGGGTGGCGGCAGTGGACGCCGTGGTGGCGGTCGTCGCAAGGGTGGCAACGGTGGCGGCGGTGCCCGTGCGAAGCGGCGTCGGGATGAGTATGACTCGGATGACGAGCTGCCACAGGGCGCACGGCGCAACGATGAGTATGACAAAGGCGACGACTTCATTGCGCCCAGTGATGACGACGTGTCGGACGAAGAGGGCGTCGACGATGATGACGAAGAGGAGGAAGAGGAGCTGGATGATGATGATGACGAGGATGACCGCCGTGGTGGTTCATCACGCCGCAAGCGTCAAAAGACGGCCGAGGCCGAGGATGATGATGCTGAGGGCGACGACGACCTGCCGGCCGCCCGGCGGAACCGGCGAAACGTTATCGACGACGACGATGACGAGTAGGAGTAGCCGTGGGCTGTGTAGCGTTTTTTGGGGGTTCTTTCTTTGTGGCATCTTTATTGCTTTTACTTCTGATAATGTTTTATTTTATTTGGGACACAGTTTTCGGTCTACTTGTACGGAATATTTTTCGCAAGGCGTATTTGGTCGTTGAATAAGCAAAAAACAGGTAAAAAGAGATACGCATCTGGCCAGGCGGGTAGATAATAGAGGCGTTTTGGTCGAATGAAAACAAGATATTTCACAGAACACACTTTGATATAACGACGTGGATATGGAATGTCTCGGAGCGAGAGAGCTGTGACTGCCCACAAAAAGGAATGTAGATGTGGAAACGACAAAAAAACGTACAGCAGCGGGTATTCGCTGGTCGTCACCGACCCAACTACTAATCCGCCGATTATTGGTTTGACTAGGGGAGAGCGGACGGGATCCCGTATTTTCCAGTATCTATGGCCGTACGTGAAAGAAATGCGCGGTGAGTGAAGCTTTTGTAGCGGTGCTTACCAGTTGGCGATATTCATTTCGGTCGCTCCTTCCCGCCTGTAACGCTGACCCCAGGCGAATAAGTGGGGCTCTTGGCTACACAAACATCACATGCCAAACGACAACATCCTAACACGAGGCCGTCTTCTCTCTTTTCTTTTCACCTTTTTCAACTCGTTTCTACTGCACCTTCACCCTCCGGAAATGGTGAACACGATTTTGTCTGGCACCCGACATCTCTGTCCGCGACCATGTCCGTGAACATTTGGATCTGGGGGATCATCACCTTCCCCCTCGTCGTCCTCCTTTGGCTGCATCGCATTTATACTTATGTCTACTCCCTCTTCACGTGGGACCGCGGACTCGCCGCACTTTGGGACCGCCTGCACCATGCCGAGACGTTTGAGCAGTGGGAAGCGGCCGGTCTCGCGCTTGACCATCGCTACCGCATCGACACCTGGCGCAAAGTCGACAAGAGCAAGGCCTATGCGTGGGAGCTGATTGGCGATCGTCTGGCTGCGTTTGGACTCGCGCTGCAAGCTGGCCATGTGCAGGCGCTCGTGCATCTGCTGCAGTCGGGCCTTGTCCGCAACCTGGGAAATATTACTGTGCCGTCGCTCTACAACGCGTCGTTTGCGGGCACAAAATATCTGATCGAAAACTACATCTTGCAAGTGTGCGAGATCATCCGTGATCTTGTCAACTTGCCCGGGCCGGAAGCTGGCGGACCTGCATCGAGTGCAGGCACCAGCCGCGCTGCATCACCGTCGTCCGAGCTAAGTCCCGAGCTGGCTCGCGCCGTTTCTGAAGGTCGTTGCCAGCTACTGTCCGTCGGCGAGAAGCGCCGTCTCTTCAACAATTTGCGGCAATCCTTTGGCCGCACCACGCTCGTCTTTCAGGGCGGCTCCATCTTTGGCGCGTGCCACTTGGGTGTCGCTCGCGCTCTCTTCCTCCGTGGCCTACTTCCACGTATACTGACAGGCACAGGCACGGGAGCCCTGATTGCTGCGCTTCTCGGTACGCATACCGACGAAGAACTGCCAGGGGTCCTGGATGGTGTGGGCATCGACCTGTCAGCATTTGAGGCCGCGGCTAAACTCAAGCAACAGCATCAGGATGTGGCCGACGCTGACGCGAAGTCGGCGCCCTTTTCGTTTCCCGTGGCATTTCGCAAGCGTTGGGAGACGCTGCATCGCCGGCTGCGGCGCTTCTGGAACGAGGGCTACTTCTTGGACGTCACTGTGCTGGAGCAGTGCGTGCGCGACAATGGTGGCGACATGACGTTTGAAGAGGCCTACCGCCGCACAGGCCGCACACTCAACATTACTGTCGTCACGGGCGGCGCTGCCGACGTGCCTTCGGTCCTGAACTACGTTACGGCGCCGAATGTTCTGATCTGGACAGCTGCTGTGGCGTCCAACGCTTCCAGTGTCGTGAGCGATGCTGCCACTGCTGCTTGGTACGGCCACCGCCAGACTGCCATCTTGTGTAAAGAAGTCGACGGCGAGGGCCGGACCGTCATCGTGCCCTGGCCGTTGGCTGATGCTGTGCAGTTCCGCCACTGGACATACGGAAGTTACGGTACACGCCACTCACCGCTGCAGCGTCTGGCACAGCTGTTCAACGTCAACCACTTCATTGTCAGCCAGGCTCGGCCCTATCTCGTGCCATTCCTCGAACCATCGATGCACTCGCCTGCCATGCGTGGCTTCGCCATGGGCACACTTGCTCGCGCCAACGCCTTCGTGCTGCACCACACCGGCCACCTCGTGCGCCACCGTCTCGATCAGATGGTGCGCCTGGGCTGGTTGCCGCTGGCTTTGCGAAGACTGCTACTGGATGAACAGATCCCTGGTGGCCACCTGGTTCTCGTGCCGACTGTCCCACTAATGGACTACGTGCGGCTGCTGGACTCGCCGTCGCCAGAGACGCTGCGGTACTGGATCCAAAAGGGTGAGAAGGCCGTGTGGCCGGCAGTAGCGGCGCTCAAGATCCGGTGCTCGGTCGAGTTGGCATTGGAGCAAGCATGCAAGGACCTCGCGGCTACATCTCCGTCAGCCTTGCCACGGGGCAAGAGCCCGGTCAAGACGGACAGCCGCAGCGGCAGTGTTGCACCAAGGAGAAAGTCCACAATACCGTGGGCACCAGCTGGTTCATCGGTGCAATGAGGCCGTTGACTGTACAACGATATAGAAGCATACATGGACATACAGATACGAAGGATATTATGGGAATCACATCGCATATAGAGAGTTCACCGGACATTTAGATAACTATGCAATAAACAGTAAAATTTTGTACTCCTATGGTTCAAGATGACTATGACGCCGATACAAAGGCATATGAAAACACGATGAAAAATATCTAGACAGAACAGGCAAGAAAATTACAGAGATACATGTAGGAAAGAAAAACACCCACGGCACTCCTACATCCACAACCGACAGGTACCGTCTGCACCCGCCGACACACACCACGCCTCCCTGGGATGCCACGTCACGTCCAGCGCACCGACAGCGTTGACCACCTTGTGCGCACCCTTCTCCAGCTTCTTCAGGGGCACAATCGTCGGGTACTCGAGCGGGTCGTTGTAGACACGGCCAAAGTAGATTTGCAGGGTGCCGTCGTCGCTCGTATCGGCAAAGAGAGGGAGACCACCGCGGTGGAAGCGCACAGCGCGCACAGCCTTTTCGTGGTACCGCATAGTCTTGTAGGGACCTGTGCTGGCCATCTCAACATCCTGCCACACCAGGCGGCGATCGTAGGCACCAACAATCAGGTGCTCGCCGCTGGTGGGGTGCACGTCAAACGACGAGATCTGGCGGGCACCGGGCTGGACCGTCTTGACGAGCTCCATCTTTTGCAGGTCGTACACGCGGATGCGCTGCTTGGTGGCAACAAAGAAGAGCGGCTGCGAGGGGTGGAAGCGGGCGATCTGGGGGATGTTGGGCATGCGACGGAAGGGGACCTGGGTCAGGTGCCGTGACAAGGTATGCACAGCAACAGCGCTGCGGCCGCCCGTGGGAGAGACAGTCGCGAAATGCTCGCCGCGACGATGCCAGCTGACCGACTCAATGGGGCTGCGTACACGGATCTGTAGCAGCACACCGGCGCTCACCAGCCGTGCATCCTCGGGACGGCTCCACTTGGCTGCAGGCTTCTGGGGCTCGCCCGTGACCGGGTCGTTCGCGGGCTTCTTGCCCTTGGTGGCGGCGTAACCGAAACCGGCGTCAACGACTTCACGGCTCGCCTGCTCAAGTTCTGGGTCGACAACAACTGTGGGGACAATCATGTACAGATCCTCACCCGCAGCCGCAGCCAGAATGAAGGCGCCCTTGCTCGGCCGCCACTCAATGCTGCGCACAGGCTCGTCGTTGTACTTGTCTTCGTGGCCCTTGCCACCCGTCAACCGCGCACTCCACACCTGGCGACCGGTCAATAGCTCCCACAGACGAACCGTACCGTCGTCACCGCCCGAAGCCAGCCAGTTGCCAGTCGGATCAATGGCCACGGAGCGCACACCACCCACATGGCCGCGGAAGACTGTCTGGCACACGGTAGGGAATGGCTTGAGCTCCTCGGCGGGTGGCAGCTTGGGCAGCAGCGAGCTGGGGTCGATGTTGAGGCGGTTGCGGCGCACGCGGGGCGCCAGGTACAGATCCAAACAGCGCTCGAAGCGCTCCTTGACAAAATCGCCGTAGCCGGGCACCTTGCGCAGGGCGTCGTACTTGGCGGGCAAAAAGGCCTGCTCACGGTCCTCGGGGTCCATGGCCTCCCACTCGGCACGCTCAGCTTTTGAAGGCACGTACTCGGGCGGGCAGTTGTAGGACTCGCGGTGGCCCGGGGGCGGCAGCTTGGGGGCGGGGATGTGCATAATGTGAGCCTCGACAGGCACCTCGTCGTGCCACAGGTCGTAGTGCGGCTGCGTCTCCTCCTCCTCCTTGGTCTCGTCGCGCGGCTTGTACGGCAGAATGTGGCCGAGCCGGATGGCGCGTACCAACTTGGCAATGCGGACAGCTTCATGCTTCGACGGCACGAAGCGGCGCTTGGGCTCGGGCGCGGCGCTCAGCGGCATAATCTCCACTTTGCTCGTAAAGTACTCGACCATATCCGGGTAAGGGTCGTAGTCACCGGCACCCTCGCTGTCGTTCTGACGCTCCTTGTGCACACGCTTCAACAGCTCAAGCTCCTCCTTGTTGAGCTTGAGCGGCTTGCCCGTTGCCGGGTCTGTCAAGCTTGTCCAGTCCTCGGGCAGCTCGATGCTTTCGAGGAGCGCATCGAGAGCGTCGCCCGATGCCGGCCGCATAATCTTCTTGCCATTGATGTCGTAGCCAATGTGCGGGTACGAGTCGTAAAAGGACAGGGGGATGTTGCCAATCGTGTTGGACTCTTCTTTGTCGCTGTCGTCGGAATCGTAGACAGGGTCGACCTCGTCGTAGATGTACCGCACGCCACCGTTAGCGTCGGTCGTTACCCGGTAGTTGGGCTTGTCGGCATTGTCTTCATCGTCATCTTGGTCAGGGTCCTCCTCGAGCTCTTCGTCGTCTTCGTCGTCTTCGTCGTCAAACTCTTCAAAGTCGTCGTCGTCCTTCTCCTCATCGCTCTGCTCGTCCTCGGCGCCGTCGGTGGTGCCATTGTTCAACGTCAGCTTCGCCAGCTCGCGGCTCTCCTTGCCGTCCTCGCCCTCAGATGGCACATCGTCACTATCGAGCGCGGCCTCGTCCTCAGAGCCCTCGTCGCTGTCGGAAAAGACGCCGTCTAAAAGACCGTCGATGCTGCCCTCGTTGTCGGACTCGGCGTCGGTCGTCACAATCGACGCCTTGCGCTTCTTCTCGGGGACAGCTGCTGCCTTTGTTGCCTTGGCTGGCTTCGCTGCCTTTCCTTTCGGTGCCATCGTGGGAAAATTGGTTGTGTTGTGGTGGTTGATCGTCTTCGACCGTTGGTTCGATCTCTTCGACTTGACGTTGGAGATGCGCAACAGGACGCTCCTGCCCCAGTGCAAAACTAGCAGAGCAACTGCTACCAAAGCGCCAGCAGCACCAAAATTTTTCTTGCCTACAATTTTTTTGGGCGGTCTGCATTTTCTGCCAGAAGAAAGGACGACCCACTAATATTACATAATCCTTTCTGTCCAGAAGAGTTCACCGCCTTAATCCAGTATAAATCGCCGCTTCGCCCTAACTCCGGCTGCCTTTTCCTCATTGGGCAGTGTTTAAACAGCGATATTGGGAAGGAGCAAAGACAGGAAGAGCAAAAGTCTCCGAGCCTTCTACCAAAAGCGGGTCAGCTTACACATCCAGAAGGACCTTGAATTCCCCCGCGCACCCTTTATTCAGAAAAAAGTCTCCGAGTGCAATCCCGACTCGTGTTATTGCCCCCTGTCAGAGCCATTTACAGCATTTCCCAGCAAGACAGCGCCGCGATCCTGCCCAAATACAGCACTCATAGCACTAAAACGGGTATTATCATGCGAGTCGTGCCTTCCTCCTCGAACCAAACAGACCACAATGTAGACATTTTCGCCGATGTTTCTCGGTTTCCTTCTCCTTATTCGCATTCGTCCCTTCCCGTCTGCCTCTCTTCTCTCTCTTTCCACGTTTCTCCCATCTGCCCCCTTTATTTTGTGCCTTCCACGTCACTCAACGTTGTGCCTTGTGACGTCTCTCTAATCTTAAGAATTGTCCCCTCTCTCCAACTTACATAGAAGTCTCACCAATGTTGTAGCTAGAGGATCCCATTGCCCTCCTGCTTCTTTTTATTCTGTTTCTCCATTCTTGAATCTATTGTTTACTCAATTACCCAGCTTAAACCCCCAATAGCGACGTCATGACCAATCCCCAGAAGGACCCCTCTCCCGAGGCGGCGGATCAGAAGAAGCGCCGCGCCTGTGATGAGTGCAGTGAGTCTCCGAAACACTCCCAAAGCCCAACAAAGTCTGCGATATCTCTCCCTATCTCTCGTATTTTTGTCTCCGGTCTACCTGGCGAAGCAGCCGGCAATGCCTTGTAGGGCTGACGTGCAGCTGTTTCACGGCTCTTGATGGACTCGCTGGCCCTTCAATGTTTTGATTTATATCCCGCCGGCGACTTTGGCCGGTGGTGTCCTTTTGGTTTCTGTTTTGCAGTGTATTCATGCACCAGGCTGCATGACTCGACTCCTACCCCAGTACGACCACTGTGCTCACATCGTATTATATTATAGGAACCCGCAAGCTTGCTTGCACCAAAGAGGCCGATGGCTGCCGCCGCTGCAAGCGGGAAGGCATGGCCTGCATCTACTCAGCCCAGAAGCCCATGGGCCGGCCGCGGAAGCGGCCAAGGGCTGACGAGGAGGAAGATAAACCCAATACCGCCGGCACTGCTTCTGGCAATGCAGCGACCGATAGCAACAATGGCCTGCCCGGAAACTTATCCAGCCTAAACCTTCCCCGAGATATGGGTGACGGTGACGTTGGACTGTCCATTCTCGCCGACCAGGTCTCGTCACCCGGCTTCACATTCTTTGATTTTCTCAGCATGGGTGAAAACAACGGCCTCGATCCGACAATCATGCAGCAGCAGCAAGACCACCAACAGCAAGACCAACAACACAACTCACACGCCGATATGGTCCAGTCCACCGGTCTGCACAGACAACCCTCACTCACGTCATCCCCATCAGTAGTAGCAGCGATCCCGGGACTCTCACCGCCGCCGACAGCAAGGCACTCTCCCATACCAACCGCCACACACCGATACGACAGCCTCTTCCCACGCAGCCTGTTTGGCATGAACTTTAACGATATCGACTTTAACACGGTGCCGACAGATGCCATGGGCGCCGGCGTACCTACACCACCTACCCATATGAATAACAGCAATACGGCATCACCCAGTGGCGGGTCCGATGTTCCGTCACTCACATCCACATCGAACGGCAGCCAGTCATCACAAGCAACGGAGGCACTTGCTACACACCGCTCGGTACCACCCATGGCGACGCCTGGCTTGACACCTGGTCTGGCCGGGGACAGCCCCCACGGGTGGCAGCCGCGCCATCCACCCTTTGGCATTATACATCCCTCTCCGAGTGTCGTACCACAGCAGTCACCTCCGCTGCCTACCGTTGGCCAGGCTGTATCCGATGCCTATGATGAAGCCTCCAACAAAACCGGCGAGCTACCACCCTATCGGCCACCTAAAGTCCCTGTACCGGAAGGACAGCCGACACTCATTGGCGGCATACCGACGTCGACGCCCGTTGACGCCTACAGCAAGTCGTCCGCAGCATGGCTGTTGACGGCACCGAACCGTGTCTGTGGCTGTCTTGCGCGGCTGTACCTGGCACTCGACTCCCTGCAACACTTGCCGTCCGAGGTTGGACCGGCCATGAGCGTTGCACGCAATGCCGCACACACAGCGCACGATACTGTGCTGTGCCCCAGCTGCTCACCACCGCGTCTCGACCTCAACACCAAGCCACCTCTGCAGGCCTTCCAAAATCTGATGGTTCTGGGCGCACTGTTGCCCACGATTGCCCACACATACCGGCGCATCGTGGCCATGGTCGACGAGGAGGCGGCGCGTGCGTCTGCGGCCAAGGTTCGCCTGCCACTCTCGCTGACGGCTTACGGCGGTGTCTGGGGTCACATGGCACGATTGGACAATGTCTGCGCGCAGACATCATCCATGGATGATAGCATGGTGGAACCTCCTCTGTGGCGACTGGTGGTGCGGGCAATGCTCAAGATGGATGTCTATGGTATCCACTTGGACCGTGACAATATGGACTACGAGGATGCTGCGGCGAGTATCGCGTCTGCACAGGGGGCCATGGCGGCGGCCTACGGCGATAAAGATAAATTCGGCAACGCCAACGGCTGCAAGCCAGGATGCGCGGACAACAAAGCCGGTACATCCAAGTCGTCCTTTTGTATGGTGCCTGTGCACTTTGGCCTCAAGGACATTGCCGAGATGTTGGAAGAGCGGTCCAGGATGCGGCACAAGTTCATGGACGATGCTTATGACGCAGGCCTGATCAAGATGCAAGAAGAAGGTGGCGAGTGCGGATACACACGGCTGCAGCCGGGCGAGAAGCCCAACTGTCAAAAGGTGATTGAGATTGCCCGACAGGAGATTGACAAGCTGGTTATTGTGTAGATGTGAAATGTGATGACAGGATAGAAAATTGAGGTAAAGTAAATTGTATAATACCCTGGGATTGGAAATTGAGCTGGACATAGGATAACGGTTCGGACATATAGTTGCCACGGCAAACAGCATTTAAGGACACATTTATTGTAGAATCATCTCATTTTTTTTTATTACAATATTCTTAAAATTGCCATTTAAACAGAATCGCTATGAGATGAACAAAGGGTTGATGCAAAAACAATAAAAAATATGACGTCCCCGTCTAATAGTATGGACTTGGTGTCGATGCCGACTGTCTTCCCGAAGTTGGCAGATCCTGTCCCTCGTCATCCGAGCTGTCCAGGGCCACGCCGTCGACCTCGTCGCCCAGCACGTCCAGCGGGTCCGGCGGTACACGCATGGCCTCTAGATCCGAAGTGTCTAGATGTGGCGGAATCATTGGCTGAACAGTATGGATCTCACGACCGGACGGCATCTGTGCTAGCAACGGCCCCGCCGGCGGGATGCGCTGTGTGTTGATCGTGTCGTTTTGCTTGGTCCACTTGGTATTGAGCATGGCCAGCACGCGCGTTTCCTCGAGCCGGCCTGCATCACCGCCCCAGCCCAGACCGCGCTCTACCCGGCGGTCTTCTTTCTTCTCACGCTTCTCGGCACGGTCCTTTTTAAATCGGTCAAGCAGGCTCTTTTTGTCCGACACGCCTACCGAGCTGCTTGCCGCCGCACCGGAACCGCCGCCCTCGGCACCTCCGAGCTCTTGTAACGCAGCATGCACCCACGCCAGAGCGGTACCTGTCTGTCCGCCCAGATCCGCATCAATCGCAAAGAACCGGCACGCCTTGGCCCGGCTCGTGTGCCGCAAGTCTTGTAGGTAGCGCACAAAGCTGCGGCTCACACCTTGTGCGGACGAAACACCACTAGCGGCTCGTCCAGCATGCTCGGCCGCTGCCAGGCACAGCCGTGCAAACAGATGGGCGCGCACCTTGGGCAGGTCAGGCGACTTGTACATCCATTCGCGGTCGTGCTCGTTGCGGTCCTGGGCAACGGCGGCCGGGTAGGGGTCGTCTTTGAGGACGGCCATGAGCGTAGCTTCGGCTACAGAGAGGGCGGCCAGCGACCTAAGCGTCGATGACGAGACTTCAGGGACGGGTGGCGTGGAGCGAGACGACTCGACAAAGGTGGCGGCATACGAAAAGATGCCTGCGGCAGTCAATAAATGTTTTGTGGCCGTGTTGATGGCGGCCTGGCGCTGCTGAGTGCCGACGGGGACGACCGACGTGACGACATAGAGAGGCTGGAGGACGGCGCGGGCTTGGAGTGTGTAGGCATGGCCAAGGGCAGCCAGAGCGAAAGCCGCCTCGGCGTCGAGGGCCGTCGGAGACAGCGGGATGCGCACGCGGGGTGGTTCCTTGCCGGGCAGGCGTGCTTCGGCCAAGACGGGACGCCACTCGATGCCAGGGCCAGACGGACCAGATGGGGCAGATGACGACCCATTGTTGTCAGTTGACTTTGACTTGGCGGCCTTATCGCCATTGTGCGGCTGGGCCAGAACTGTGACTTGGATATCCCGGTTGCGCTCTGAGAGACCGTCGGCCGCGGCAAACAGGTACGGCAGGTAATCTTGAAGACTTGAGACAACCAGTCCCAAGTTGGCCGCCTGCGACTCGGGCGGTAGCCGCTTGTGGCGCTTAAGCGTATCGCGGACGACGCCGCGGTAAGTCGATGCGGTGCGCAGAAGTGAAGGGTGTGTTGGGCAGGCCAGACTGGTTGTGAAGACAAAGGCCGACGTAGTCGGCAGCACAAACGGGTACGGCATGTTGTAGAGAATGTGTGAAGGTGAGTGGGGATCTCCCCAGGCGTGGCGTCTGTTTGCTGTCAAATCACCGTCAAATCGTAGTTTTGTAAAGATGATCTTTTGAGCCTTTTCGCATAAAGTGGCGATGTCTGTCGCACCTGCCGTTTGAGCTTCTCAAAGCGCCCAGAGCTTGGCATAGCTTTCGGCAGGTGGTCGTCTCTGGCGGGGGTGGGGCGACTTTGGAATGTTGAAAGAGCGCCAAAAGGGGAAAGAACAGGCAGGTGTACGGAGTACAGACAGTGCATTTAGCCAAACAGCGGCCACCACCTTCCACTGGATAGCCTCGTTATGCCCCTGTCACTCAGTGGAGGCAGTACATCGTGTTAGTGACGAGGGAGCTGGGGAACTTTTATGATGACATTACATCGTTTATTTACTTTAAAAATCAGTTCATATCTGATTTTCTTATAGATGCCCTTCTCTGTCATGTATTTTACACAATAATGTCTTTTATTTCTTGCTTTGCCTGCAACCTATGACATGCATTACCTCTTGTACTGTCTTATTGTGAGTGTCCAGACTGTGTGTTTAGTCTTTTATGACGCCCCGCCAGCCGCACCCGACGCGTCTTGCGCCTTCCATTTTCCGTAGCATCCAAGGAGCTTCGAAATAGTGGATCCCTCCATCTAAAATTGGCCAGATTTCGACCCATCTACGTTCCGTCAGACGAGCTTTCCGAGAAACAACATCTGCTCCGCATCCCTTCTGACAGCCACACTCTGGGACGACAGCCTGCAACGAACCGTCGACTGTTGCCATCCGGTGCGTCTTCAATGACCGCGCCTTGACTCGACCAATTCCCTCTTCCGACCGCGATCGAGCTACCCCTGACCAGCTTCGACTTTGAGCTTCAATCTTCGACCTCATTTCCGTCTTTTTAGTACCCTTCCACATCAACACATCACGATGGCCGGTCCGTCACCATCACCGCATAAGCCGCGGAGGAAGGCCAAGAAGACGGGCGTTCTGGCCGATTTCGATGCAAACAGTAGCACGGGCAGCAATGGCAACAGCGGAAGTCCAACCCAGCCGGAAGGTCTTGCGCGCTCGCCAGCCTACCCCCTGGCGGCGTTCCTGTGGCCGGCGCGCGGCTCTGTGTCGCAATGGGAGCTGCTGCCGCTGATTCTGATGGCCGTCGGTCTGTTCCGCTGGGCAGCTGGTCTCTGGGGCTACTCGGGCCTCGGCCGGCCGCCCATGTTTGGCGACTACGAGGCCCAGCGCCATTGGATGGAGATCACGGCGCATCTGCCCATCTCGCAGTGGTACTTCCACGACCTTGACTGGTGGGGGCTCGACTACCCGCCGCTGACGGCCTACCACAGCTGGGTTCTCGGCAAGGTCGGCAGCCTGATTGACCCGTCGTGGTTTGCGCTGCACAAATCGCGTGGCCTGGAGTCGCCCGAGCTCAAGATCTACATGCGCGCGACCGTTTTTGTGTCCGAGTACCTCATCTACATCCCGGCCGTGGTCATCTTTGTGCGTCGGTTCAGCCGGCTCAGTGGTGTGGCCTCGTGGACGGCGTCCGTGGCGCTGGTTGCCGTTCTGCTCCAGCCGGCCACTCTGCTGATCGACCACGTGCACTTCCAGTACAACACAGTCATGCTAGGTCTCGTGACGGCGAGCATGTCGAGCATGTTGGCCGGCCGTCTGATGTGGGCGGCCGTGTTCTTTGTGCTGGCCCTGGGCTTCAAGCAGATGGCGCTCTACTATGCGCTGCCCGTCTTTGCCTTTTTGCTGGGCAACTGCGTGTTCCCGCGCATCAATGTGGCGCGTCTGCTGGGCATTGCCGCCGTGACAATCGTCGCTTTTGCCATTCTTATCCTGCCCATTGTTGCCGGCACTGTCTATGACGTCCGCCACGGTATTCGCGCGCACGCCAACCTACCCGCCAACGCTGTCGTGCCTCTCCCCATCTTTGCCGACGTCCTCGACAAGTACCTCGATCCCAAGGCCTTTTACTACCCCGTCGTCGAGCAGCTCGTTCAGATGATCCACCGTGTCTTCCCCGTGGCCCGCGGCCTGTTTGAGGACAAGGTTGCCAACTTTTGGTGCGCCGCCAACGTTGCTATCAAGCTCCGCAAGTACCCGGCCGAGCTGCTGCAGCGCGCCTCCCTCGTGGCCACGCTTGCCGCCATCCTGCCGCCCAACCTGATTCTGTTTTTGCGTCCCAGCCGCCTGCTGCTGCCCTATGCCTTTGCCGCCACCGCCTGGGGTTTCTTCTTGTTTAGCTACCAGGTTCACGAGAAGAGCGTGCTTCTCCCTCTGCTGCCAATGACTCTGCTGCTTGCCGGCCACGGTGGTCTGAGCGGCAGCAAGCGCGCCTGGGTCGGCTTTGCCAATCTGCTGGGCGCCTGGACCATGTTCCCCCTTTTGAAGAGAGTAGACCTGGCCGTGCCGTACAGTGTGCTTACCCTGCTCTGGGCTTATCTCCTGGGCCTGCCCCCCACCACCCTCTCAGCCTATTTCTCGGGCAGCGGCAACAGCGGCGGCAGCAGCACCAGCCAGTCTGCCTCCAGCAAGGGCGACGAGAGCACCGCTCTCTGGGGTGCCTTTTTGATCCACGGTCCCTTCTACCTGGCCATGGTCATGTGGCACGTGCTCGAGGCCACGCTGGTCCCGCCAGCCGACAAGCCTGATCTGTGGGTTGTTGCCAATGTGGGTGTCGGCGCTGCCGGCTTTGGCATTTGCTACCTGTGGTGCCTGTGGCGCCTGCTTGTGGACAGCGAGCTGCTCCCGCGGTCGTGGTTCAAGTCCGCCAAGAAGACGAAGAAGCAGTAGGTGTATACGAGGAGAAGGAGCATGGGAGGATGTTCTAGCGATTTAGGTGGAGGGGTTGATTCTATGCATGCAGTCGAAAAGCCGCACAAAGATACCATCTTTTGTTTGTTTCTTGTTTTATTTGCCCTTGTTTTACTCTGGTTTCTTGTCTACTATCTATTCCCTATGTTTGTAATATATTCAAAATCAAAAGTAAGAAAAAAAATACGAAAACATTCAAACCCAGTAAACAGTATTACTTGTTCACCTGTCTTCATTCCGAGAATTTCATTCCTTGATGGACTCTCCTGTCTCTTGACAATGTATGATACGAACCTTTACCGACAATACCGCCATCCGAGACAAAGCGGTGGCCGTTGCTGACGCCCAGGGGCGTGCGGTTTTCGAGCACATATCGACGCGGAGCGCCAGCCACGATGATGCTGGCTATGAAGACGATTTGAAGAGGCCGACAACAGTACGTTCTTCAGTCCGGTCTTTTTTCAGGTCACCGCGCTCCCCAGTATGAGTATTTCGAGCTCGTCATTTCTTTTCTATTCCTTCTACTTTTCAACTTCATTACGGCTTCCCAGGGCAGGACACACTGTATTTTTATATGGACTCGGTTTTTAGACATAACTATAGATGGCTGGCTTTTTGTGCTTTGTTTGTTTGCTTGCAATCTACCCAGTATTTCTTGTCTAATTTGGATATGTCGTGAGCTCGAGATGTTGCATGTTCCCCAATACACACTTACGTGACACGAGCTGACTGGTATTCAGCGTGGCCATAAGCTTGTTCACCGCGTTTGATAGAGAGTGCTCTGCTAGATGTTTGTTGATATATTTCTCGTGCCAGCCTCCGAGACACAGTTAAGCGAGCCTAGGATTCCGTTCAGCGCAAACCGCGTTATTGTGGCAAAGACATATGGCCTGAGCAATTGCTCTTCTTTCCGTTCTTTGCTGGCCTTTAGCTAATAAACTCCAATATGTCTACTTTTCTTGCCACTCTTTTGTCAACAGAGTTGAGCCAGCCCAGCCCAGCCTCGTTTGCGTTGTGTTTGCATTGCATTGTTCGCCCTATCATAACAATTGCGGCGTTAGGTATATGGAATAGACGAAGGTGCATATGGGATGTATCCGCATCCAATCCAACCACTTTGCCCGCCCTTTCCCCAGGCCGAACAGCGGATAAGAATGGGCAGAAACTCGACACAAGAAACCCGATCAGATCACTTTATCTCTTGCGCTGCCGGGGTCGATGCTACTCGTACTCCGTATATGTACGGGGGAATAAGAATCCACTTTTGTCTGCCAACACACACTTTGCTCACCGCAACGGCACGACAGCGGTGAAGCGAGAAGATAGTCCTGCGTGTAAGATGTAACGAGTGTAGAATGTCAGATAGTCAGAACGCAAGGAGACGGGCGTTGCATTTGACGTTTGGCAGCCAAAGCGGCAGCCAACGGTACTATTTTCTTGTTTGACGACCATTCTTGCTCACAGCTGGACCTTTATGGTGATTTTTACGTCGTGCACTGTGATGGGCACACAGCGTTAGATCTCGCCATCTCTTCGGACAACTTTTGATCATGAAGATCTGAGGGATTATCCAAGAATTTGGCACTGCTGGAAGAGTGAAAAGTCTGTGAGACAAATGGGAGACAAAAGGCGACGTTCGGGTGACATATCCCTTGGCTCCAAGGTCGGGTTTGTACTCCGTACTGTGGTAGTCCAGGCTCTTTTCGGATCATGATTGGGCCCTATTGAGGACTCCATCGATCGCCTTGCAGACGGGGCAGGTCATCCGTCCCTTTCCTTGCGTCCTGCACAATGATGGCTCGATGGCTCGATGGGGAGCTAAGAAGCTATGGACTGAGGGATTGAGAGCTTGTGGACTCTTGACGTGCTGTGAGACACTTCCGAACAAGACTTGGCAGAGACGACGGACAGTCAATGGGCAGAGAAAGAACATGATCGAACAAGGGGGGAGACACAGCGAGCAGTATTCACAGCGCAATATTGCTGGAGTATGCCCCTAACAACGATAACTCGTCCTTTATATCGCTGGTGTGTCTCAAGTCACACCGTCCAAAAGAGGGGGAAAAAAAAGAAAAAAAAAACAGAAATACTCGGCTGCGTCGAGGTACTACTGTTGAGGGACAGACGGGCGGAAGCAACCGACAGACGGGAAACAGCATTGTGTCCTGGGAGGACTGGGGAACAAACGGCATACAATAGCTTGTGGGTTGTAAGAGTGTGACAAGTGTGTCAATAGCGAGCTCACAATTCTATAGTGGAAGATGCCGTTTGCTCGTGATATCAATATCAAACTTTGGATCTGAAGCTGGGAGCCGCGACTGAGCATCAAGGCATCCAAGCATCGTCCTCGTTCGCTCTTGCCCCTTTTTGAACTTCTTGAAAGCGTTCGTTCTTGTGGGTTTCTGCTCTGGGGAAGGCACCAAGGATGCCCTGGTGGTTTATGCCCAGGTCCACGGATGGGTGGATAGCCCCCTGTCAAGCCGTTTCCCCGTTCCCGCAAAAGAAAAGAAAAAGTACCGTGTCGCTAGCACCGTGCACCAATCTTGCACACTTGAGCACAAACAGGGCCTGCCTCGATGGCCCTAAACGCCCCGCCCGCAACGACGCCCGGGAGAGCGGCCTGAAGAACTAAATAGCGCCCGCCGGATGATGCGCCATTTCGTACCGGCCACTAAGCCCTAGGCTCTCCTGGTGTCTTTTGGATGCCCTTGCTAAAATCCCCTGGTGCTCCTGTAAAAAATATATTTTGGGACGCGATTTGGTGATTTGGTGACATTCTGGAATGTTTGCCCGCACTGTACTCCCTATTCTTCGTATTTTGATTAAGATGGAGGTTGGGTAAATTAGAGGACACAATTTCGCTGTTTTCAAGATCGAGAACGCGTTTAATGAAAATACGCCCAGTTCGAGTGAGCCCAAGGCAACAGCATTTCAGGCTTTTCAAATCAGGACAGGTCATCATAAAACAGAAAAGGACAGAGTGAAGCTGAGAGAAAAGCAAAAGGACGAGGCTGGAGGACGGGAAGATCGACATTGTGGATGGATGAAGGACATCAAACAGAACAAAAACAAACGAGAAATAAACATACGGAGTAAATGAAGCAAGGGAGGTAGAGACTTATATTTTTTCTTTCGTTCTATAGCCTTCTGTATCTTTCATCACTTTACGGAGTAATACTTTCTTCCGTTATCAAAACGCTCTCTAAACACGGCAGAGACGGCGTGTTGCCGGCGGAACAGGCCAACATAAATAAAGTAAGAGGAGGCAAACAAAAGAAAAGGTGAAGAAGGAGAGGAAGATGGCTGAGAAAATAGATGGTGGTGAGAAAATAATATCTTAAAATAAATTGCTCTGGGAACATGGCAGAATTTACACTCAATTTACACAGTACAAGGTAGACAAAAAAGCATAGCCAGACAACAACAAACATGAAAACTCTAGTCTGGGATGCGTTCTTTTTGTCTCGAAAACTCATGAAAAGATCGAAAGCACAGACAACAAGCACGAAAAGAAAAACACACCAAAAGAGGTAAGGAGACGAAGCCCGCAAGTCAACCAGAAAAAAGAAAGCCAAACTGAAGGTGCGTGCACACAGCTGCACCGTACATATACTGTAGCCGCGTCGCCTTTACTCTGTACTGTGGTAGAGCTGCATATGGCACACAGTGCACAAACATGTTTCACTTCTGCACGCCCCTGCATTCGCAGCATGTGTGGACGAGGCAAGAAAAACATGGCGCACTTCTCGTACTTGTTGTACTTCTCGTACGAATGAATACCAAGAAAGCCCTGGAAAACCAAGCGACGTGCAAGAAAACAGAAAAGGGACTCGAAAATGGCGGGGCTTTCTTTTTGCTTTTCTGCTTCTCGCTTTACGCTCGACGCTTCACCGTGTTTGTATCGGAATATGCCCTCTTTGGGCGGCACAACAAAAACCAACATAATGACAGGCGCCACTGCGAGCCACCCCTTTTCGCTGAGCCTTCCTTCTCTACTATTCTTCTGTCTTGTCATTCTCTTTGTTGTTTAGCCGTCTCATCCCTGGCAACAGAACTTCTCTCCGACATTTTGGCAGATCACAAACAACAAAGACTTATTAAAATATTCAAACGCGGGCTGCCCCCATATGAAGGGTGTGGATGATACGGGTTGTGTGAGGAAGCCAGGCACACATGTGTGCTGATGCATCGGAGAATGCAGTCTGACGGGGGGATGAGTAGAAGAAGAAGAAAAGAAGAGAAAAGAAAGCGATAAAATGGTACGACGTAGATGCAGTTGAAAAATCGCCGTAATACGCAGCGACCAAACAAGCCCAAACCCGAAAGGAAGCAGAACACCGTGCATTGCAGTTGCTCCTTCCTTTTTGTACTCCGTACGTCGCTCACGTCGTACCCCGTAAGGATTCGCAGCTTCAAAGGTCACGTGTTGCAGCTCGACTTGTCGGGCGCACGTCTTCTCGTGCATTCCACAAGTCACCCACTACCAGGGAACGACCCGACGCACAGTGCACCCCACCTCGCTAGCCCACTATCCCAACCACCAATCCTCACTATCCACAGGCCAGTCCAGCCAATCCACAGCGCTCACAGGCCTGTTTTCTCTCGGTCCGCCCGCTCTTTCCCTCTCCAATCTCGATTCTCCATTCTCACCCCCCTTGGCTTGGCTCGGCGAGTGGGGCCACTGTGCCGTCAGAAAGAGAAGGAGCAATGCTCTCGCCCTGAAAAGCTCTGCAGACAAGTCGAGCAAAGTGCAAATACTCACAAGAGCCCACAAAGCCCACAGAAAACCAAGCCTGCCCTAGCACGAGGCAGGTACAACGTTCCCTCCTTCCCTCCACCCCTGGCTCTTGCCCAATTCTCACATCACACACTCCCCATCGCCCCTTCTCCGCCAACCTCTGCTACCAACACACCCAGCCCACACAATCTGTTTCATTCCGCTCCTCCCTTGGAGTCGTCCCTCCTTTTCTGTCTTTCGACTTCTTCGACACCATTCCCATCCTTTCTTTTCCCACGCATTTGAGTCGTTCTTTTCTCCGTCGTCGTCCCCATCTCTTTTCGCGCCGACCTTTCTTTCTTTTCCATCATTTTTTTTTGTTCGACTGTCGACTCTCCATCTTTGCGACTCTCCCCCATTTATTATTCCACATCGCCACCTGTAGGCGACTTCGATCCAACTCGAGTTCGAATTTACTTTCAATAAACATCGTCACTTCGACTGCCCACACCTCACCAACACCACGCCATCGACTATCGACTCTCGGTGTGTCGACCAGCACACCGAGAAGCCGGGGCCGATGTAAAGGCTCCTCGTCGCCCCCGTTGCTCCCCCCAACCCCCGCCATGATGCGCAGGCGGCCCGGAGGTCACAATGTTGGCCAACGCATGCTGTTCCTCGCCATCGCCCTGTTTCTCTTGAATCCCGCCGGCCTCGTTGATGCTCAGCAGCAGCAGCAACAACAGCAACAACAACAAAATGAACAGAAGCTCTCGGCACTGAGCGCGTCGATTTTGGATGTCGACAACATTGCCAGCATTGCAGACGACAGCAAAGCCAACGCAAACGCAAAAGAACCCAAGAGCCACCCCAACATCCGCACCGCCGTCGCCAGCTATGTCTCGCCCGCCGAAGGCGAGGCCTATGCCGCCGCTGCCTCGCGCGCGTCTGTTGATCTCGAAACCGTCGAGACGGTTGAGACGACAAAGACCAAGGCAAGCGCAAACGCAAAGCGGCTCAAAACCCTGACGGAAGAAACCAGCCCGGCCTCGCCGCCGAGTTCCTCCACCGGCCAATCCGCACGATTGAGTCCGGTTCCTGTCCGGGACCACGACACCAACAAAAACAACTCAAACAACCAAAACAACCAAAACAACCAAAACAACCAAAACAAAAACAACAAAAACAACACCAACACCAAAAACGCCACTGTAGCTCCGGACCTGTCCGTTCGAGCACCTTCTTCAGCGCACCGGGACCTCAATGCCGCCGTCGACTCTCTGTCGTCCGATGGCCTGGGTCTCGCTTCGCCGCATATTGCGCGGTCGCTGGCAGACTGGGAAGTGGAAGACTTTGTTCTTCTCGCCACCGTCGACGGCGATCTCCACTCACTCGACCGCAAGACCGGCAAGACCTTGTGGCACACTGAAAGCGAGAAACCCGTCGTAGAGACCACCCACCACCGATCTTCCATTTCCGCCGACGACAAGACATACCTTGATCTCGACCACTGGACTTGGGCCGTCGAGCCCTCTGGCGATGGAGCCATCTACGCCATGGTCCCGGGCGCCACCAGCGTCGCCGACACCGGCCTCACTATGAAGGCCATCGTCGGACAAGAGCCCTACCACGACCGCAAGCACCCGGTCGTCTTTATTGGCACCAAGGAATCCACCATGATGACCTTGGACGCTGCCACGGGCCACGTGCGCCAGTGGTACAGCTCTGGTGATGCCGACATGGGCGGCGACAGCGGCGAGGCGCCCGAGTCCTGCATGCGTCCTGGTGACTACTTTGACGATGGCAATGGCGGCGGCGGTGGTGAAGAGTGCTTTGTTGGTGGCACCATCACCCTCGGCCGCACCGACTACAAGGTCATTGTCCGTCGCACGGACGGCACCAAGATTGCGACTCTACGCTACTCCGAATGGGGTCCCAACAACTACGACCACGACCTGCACCGCCAGTACCGCCAGCCCTCGGACAACCGCTACATCACTGGCAAGCCCAGCGGCGACGTCTATGGCGTCAGCATCGCGCCCCGCACTGGCAATGTCAAGCTGTCTTTCACGCACCGTCTCGAGACCCCAGTTGTGCGCGTCTTTGACGTCGCCCGCCCGCCTAGTGTGCCGCTGAGCAGCAACCCGGATCTTGCTCTGCTGCCTCAACCCCCGCCGCCCGTCTCTGACGAAGCAGACGCCAGCCTTCGGCGTGCTTCCGTCTTTGTCAACCAGACTGAGAATGGTGGCTGGTACGTGTTGTCCGGCACGGCGTACCCCCTGATTGTGGACGTCTTGCCTGCCGACTGCACGAACCGTAACTGGTGGAAGCGACATGAGGATTCTCTTCTCCCCGACGAGTACATGGCCGCTCTGGCTGGCAAGCATACGCTTGCGTCCAGCGGTAGGAAGCCCCGGCGTAACTCGTACAACTATCCGACTCTTCCAGGCAGTGATGGTTCTTTGTCGCACCAGGATGAAGACAAAGAGCGTGAGCACGAGAATGGATCACACATTCCCCTAACTCTTCCCGGCTCGTCATCCTCCTCATCGTCGTCGTCCCTTGGCGACCAGGCGGCCGATTCAGTCATCACCAAAGTCAAGGAACTGCCGCAGGTGGCTGCCAACCGGGTGTTTGACTTTTTCAGCAACCCGGTCATCTTGGTCTTTGCCTTTGTCTTTGTCTACTTCTACCAAAAGGATCTGCGTCGTTGGTACAACAAGCAGAAGCTCAAGGGCTGGTCGTCATTGCTGCAGTCCTCCACTGTTGAAGAGGAGCAGGAGGAGGAGAAGGAGGAGTCTTCGGACTCAAAAGAGGCCGCTAAGCCAGCCGAGAGGACGGGGAAGACAGTTGAGGTGACTGCCGACGCCGTTTCTGAACCTGAACCCAAGGCGGAGGCAGGAGTCGCCAAGAAGACGGAGTCGCCAGAGATTGAATCTGACTCTCTGGCGAGCTCCACCGAGGACGTGTCCCGCGAGCTTGCTTCACCCTCCACTGCAGAAACATCCGTGACGTCACCGGCAGTGTCTGCACAAGAACAAGCTGCCTCATCCTCTTCAGATGTATCTCCTGTTCCCCAGGTTGACGGCGAGGCCGGTAGTACACCCCCAACCGAACCTGAGAAGGAGAAGAAGAAGGCACACCGCGGCCGTCGTGGTGGCGCCAAGCACCGCAAGGGTGGCAACGGCGGCAAAGCTAAGAGCGAAGCGTCGTTGTCGCGCGGTGATGATGTCCCGGCACCCACGGTCGACGAGGTGGTTGGCCAGGCCAAGAAGCTTGGTGAGCGGACGCTGCCGCTGGAGCCGGATATTCTGACCGTCTACGATGCCAACGCCGGTGTCAACGACATGGAAGAAGTGTCCACACCCATTCTGCGCATGGGCAGCCTCGAGGTCAACCAGAACGTCCAGCTGGGGACTGGCAGCAATGGCACCGTCGTGTTTGCTGGCAAGTTTGACGGGCGTGAAGTCGCCGTCAAGCGCATGCTGATTCAGTTTTACGACATTGCCTCGCAAGAAACCAAGCTGCTGCGCGAGAGCGACGACCACGCCAATGTCATCCGCTACTATGCTCAGCAGCAGCGTGCCAACTTCCATTACATTGCTCTCGAGCTGTGCCAGGCGTCACTCGCGGACATTGTCGAGAAGCCCAGTCAGTTTAGAGAACTGGCACTGGCTGGCTCGCGCGATCTGCCCAATGTTTTATACCAAATCACGAGTGGCCTGAACCATCTGCATTCGCGCAGCATTGTGCACCGCGACCTGAAGCCGCAGAACATTTTGGTCAACATGGGCGCCGACGGCAAGCCCCGTCTCCTGATTTCAGACTTTGGTCTGTGCAAGAAGCTCGAGGGCGGCCAGAGCTCATTTGGCGCTACCACGGCGCACGCCGCCGGCACGAGCGGCTGGCGGGCGCCCGAGCTGCTGCTGGACGACGACGCGCGCGAGAATAACCAGACTATGGTCGAGTCGGTCATGTCCACGCAGAGCGGTGTTAGTGCCACATCTGGCAGCGGGCTCATCCACAACCCGGACGGCACCGTGAGCCGGCGGGCCACCAAGGCCATTGACATTTTCAGTCTTGGTCTCGTCTTCTTCTACGTCCTGACCGAGGGCAGCCACCCGTTCGATTGTGGCGACCGCTATATGCGCGAAGTCAACATTCGTAAGGATGTGTATAACCTGTCCAAGCTGGACAGACTGGGCGACTTTGCATTTGAGGCCAAGGATCTGGTCGAGCAGATGATTAGCAGAACGCCGCAGCACCGCCCGCGCACGCGTGCCGTCATGGCCCACCCATTCTTCTGGTCGCCCAAGAAGAGATTGGCCTTTCTGTGTGACGTTTCGGACCATTTTGAAAAGGAGCAGCGCGACCCGCCCTCGGACGCGCTGGCCAGTCTCGAGGACCTGGCGCCCGAGGTGCTGGCCACCAATGACTTTTTGCGCAAACTTCCAAAGGACTTTGTCGACTCGCTGGGCAAGCAGCGCAAGTACCGCGGGGATCGTCTTTTGGATTTGCTGCGGGCGCTCCGCAACAAGCGCAACCACTACGAGGACATGTCGGACGCGCTGCGGCGCATGGTGGGCACGCTGCCCGAGGGCTACCTGGCGTTCTGGACCTCGCGGTTCCCGAAACTGCTGATTCGGTGCTGGGCGCTGGGTCTTGATTGGGGCTGGCAGGATACGGACCGGTTTAACGACTACTACAGGCCGGCTGCTGGTGTGTAAGCTGTGTGGACAAATAAAAATTGTTTTCTTTTCTTTTTTCTTTTCGGTTCATCGGACACGACTTATGGGATCATTGCACTGCGTTTCTTTTCTTTTCTGTATTTAACATTTTTTTTCTTGGAAAGGAACAGGGGACGGGTTTCTTACATAGTTATTGGATACAAAATTGGATACAAAATTGGATACAAAAGATACACTTGGATATAAACACAACAGACTGGTAAACTGACAAAAAGTGAACAGCAAAAACGATTTTTTTACTCCGGGGAAAAGCAGTCGAATGAAGCAACTAACAAAACAGAAACGAA
The DNA here is from genome assembly GCA_019925295.1 of Sporothrix pseudoabietina. Lineage (NCBI taxonomy): Eukaryota > Fungi > Ascomycota > Sordariomycetes > Ophiostomatales > Ophiostomataceae > Sporothrix > Sporothrix pseudoabietina. The sequence goes on from JADHKS010000007.1 coordinate 692,854, forward strand.
CAAAACTGAAACAAACACCTCAGATCTTCATCATACGACGAAAGGCCGTGTTGTTGACAATGTGGAACTTTCTGCCGACTTTCTCAATGTCCTTGTGCTTGGCCGCCTCCTCGGCCAGCTGCGCCGTCGAATACTTGCCCATGGCCGCGCTTGCCAGATACTGGCCCAGTGGAAGCGTCGGACTAATCATGCTCGAGTACGTGGCACGCAGCACCGGTGCCAGATATCTGCGCGTCAGATCCAGACTAACTGAAGGCGCGGGCGGCACAAACGGCAGGAGAGCAGCGTGGCCGTGGGGGTCGACACCCGCCGGACGGACGGACAGACCCAAAAAGGGACGGCCCGAGGGCGACGTCGACGCCTCGCCGGCTTTGCCATTGGTCATTTCGGCGAGCGCCATTTCCGTCTCGCCCTTGACTCTGCCGAACCGGGCCGTTGTGAAGCCTGGCTTGGTCTCGGCGCCCAGACCCGACACATAGACAAACCGGAACGGCTCGCCGGCCTTGGCGTCACCGGGACCGTCACCGGGCGGAATACGCTGGAAGGCTTCGGCAGCGGCCAAGGGGTAGTCGTGCGATATGACGACGTACTCTTCCTTGGAGACTGCGACCTGGCTGATACCCAGGGCCCAGACGACACCGGCGGCGCCCTTGAGCGGGCCCTTGAGGAGCTCGTCGTCGTACTTGTTAAAGTCGGTGTGAGTAATGACGCGGACGCGGTCTTTGTTGCTGGCAAGGGCATCGTTGGCTTTGATGCGGGCCTCGAGCTGGGGCACCGGGCGGCGTGTCAGAATGGAAATGCGGGTGATGTCGGGCATGGAGAGCATAGCGTCGAGGACACCGCCGCCGACGAGGCCCGTTGCGCCAGTGAGGATGATGTGCATTGTGGCGGCGAAAAGGGTGTGGCTTGAAGATGGGAGTGATTGTGTTGACTGAGGTCGCGATGCGATGCGATGCGATGCGATGCGATGCGATGCAGTGAAAGCTGTGCCGAGTGCCTGTAATTACAGCGGGTGTCGTCGATTTAGTGGACAAAGGAACGAAGAAACAGAAACGACGACAAAGTTGCCGGGATTGTCTCATTATTAATTCGAGAAGAGAGAAGATCCTAGACAATCTCACCCATAGCTCTCTCTGCATGGCCATTTCTTTTGTCTCCCTGCCGGTCCATCTATTTGGCCCGTATTACGCTGGAAATGGGTTCAGAGCTGTCGCTGGCGTCAGCAAACCTGAATTAGATCGCTTACGTTCCGTCTGTGGTGCTAAAAGATGATGCTTGGGTGCTGCAGCTGAGGTTACATACGGCGCAGCACACTCTTGCAAAGTCCGGTGTATCTGACGAGCAAAGTCTCGTCTGCATCAGCACCAGCGGCATACAGATATGCAGACATTTGCACCTTGGGTTTACTGCGACATCCCATAGCAATGAATGGTTGAAATGGGTTTCATTACAGCATCACGATTCCTTCATTGCCATGGAAAGGCGGCACCAGTTGATAAAGGTTCAGCAAAAGAACTGATAATTTGAACTTACGGTCTAACTGCCTGTACTTATACAATAATCTCTTTCTCCCACCCATTACCTCCACCACGAGCCCCTTGACCTTGATTACAGGGTGTACTTGAACAGCGGCGAGTTCTCGCCCATCTCGCTCAGCTGCGCGGGCGTGTACTCGGCCTGCACGGCGTCCACATCGAGGGCGGCACGCTTCGCGTTGGCGCAGCGCATCCGCCACCAGTGCCACGTCGCCGGGATCATGGCGCCCAGGACGGTGGCACCAACGGAGAAGCCGAAACCGAGAGGGTAGGTGGGTGCCTCGCTGGCCAGATAGATGTTGCTGCCAATGGAGCCGCCACCGACGGAGCCGAACAGCATCAGCAGACCGATGGCGGCTGCACGCTTCGAGGGGTTGAGGACGTTGACGGCCGTCCAGGCGCCGACAATGGGCGCTTGGGCAGCATAGCCGGCGGCTGCCAAAAAGATGGCAAAGTAGCTCACACCGGCGAGGTGCTTGTAGCGAACAGTGATCCACAGCAGGATGATACCGGTGAGGCCGAGACAATAAGAGGCCATGAGCGACACATAGCGGCGCTGGTAGCGGTCCGACATCCAGCCGACAAACACGCAGACCATGGTGGCAAAGATGTAGGGCGGCGTGCTCAGGGCCTGGGCCTTGACGGCGGTGTAGCCCAGGTTCAGGATCATGGTGGGCAGCGTGTAGCTCAGCGAGTAGGTGGGGATGGAGCCGCCCCACCAGAAGAGCATCATCATAAAGTACGTCTTGGGGTCGCGGGCGGCCGACACAACATCCGACCAGCGGAAGGTGTAGGTAGGCGGGTTGGGGCCGGCGGCGTACTTGATGCGGAGGTGGGCATACTCGAGCTCCGTGGACGAGAAGTAGCGGCTCTTCTTGGCAGCCTTGGCCTCGCCCGACGCAGAGACAGAGGGCTGGTACTGGTGCGGGAAGTGCGGCAAAAAGAAGAGCGTCGAGAGACCGGCGGCCATGGTGATGACGCCCTCAATGAGGAACAGCCACTTCCAGGCGCGCCAGCCGTGGTGACCGTCCAGGTTGCCGACACCATAGGCGATGACACCACCGAAAGCACCGGCGGCCGTGTTGGCACCGTAAAAAATAGCCATGCGGGTAGCCAGCTCACGGGGCGCGTACCAGCTGGACAGGATAAAGTACGAGCCAGGGTACAGACCAGCCTCAGTCAGGCCCAGAACCAGGCGGATGGCGACGTACGAGCCGTAGTTGCGGACGAGACAGGTCAACGTGGTAATGAGACCCCACGACGTCACAATAATCGGGAACCACACCTTGGGGCCCAGGCGGCGGAGCATAATGTTGGAAACGGGCTCGCACAAGCCATAGGTAAAGAACAGGTACATGAGCGCCAGGTTGAACTGTGTCGAGGTCATGCCGACGTCCTGCAGGAAACCAAACAGCTTAGCATTGCCGGCGTTGCTCTTGTCGAGCGAGCACATGAGGTACAGGAACGACAGTGAAGGCAACAGGCGCCAGTCGACTGATTTGTCAGTTTAAAAGAACTTTGAAAGAAACATGTATGTTTGAAGAGGGAGATGCGATGAAGCGATAAAGGACACTCACGCTTGCGGATAAACTTCTTGCGGTTCTTGCCCTGGAAGTGGGCATCCAGCTCCAGGTACCGCTCGTACTCGGGGTTGTGCTCCGAGACAAAAGCCGTGGCCGTGTCGGGCATTGCCGGTGCCGTCGACGCCAGAGCGCCCTTCTCGGCATCCTTGGCCGACGAAGAGTCGGACGAAGACATGTTGACAAAAGAGTGCTGTGTTGTTATGCTTTTTTTTATAAGATGTTGTCGAACGAAGTGAGGCAAAAGAGTGAGAAAAGAAGATGATGTGAGATGACAAAAAATGACACGAGGTGACGAGAAGATTGACCGTTTATGTATTCCAAGATGGGTCTCTCAAAACGTGGCAATGTCGTGGAGATGTCAACGTTTTGGCTCGGATGTCCAGACTGTCGGTATCAGACAAGGCAAGATGTGTATCTCTCAATATTGTATCTCAGATATGTCTGGACAAGTCGAGGCTCGGTGGCTGATGACAATCTCCTCTCTTCTTATGCGTCGGAACTGTTTGCAAGTCAAAGTGAGGTGCAGTCAACAACACGAACACGTCCGGGATATATTGCCGTGTTCGTGCCTGCCTTGCCTTGTCTTTGCCTTGTCTCGTTCCTACCCTCCCTCGGTGATGATCGAGAAGACGAAAAAAGAGGATAAAGATGGATAAGAGAGGGGAACAAAAGAGACAAGGATGAATCAGAGAAGAAAGGAAAGATAGAGGAAGGTCAGCAATAACTCGTGGTTTTTTTTTCTTTCCTTTTCTTATTCTTCTTATTCTTCTTCTCATTCCTCGTTTCCTTTGAATCTTCACTTCCCTTTTCTTGTTCTCCACCCAAATCCGGGGTATAACGAACACAATCGCATTTATTTGACACACATTTCTATCTCTTCTCCTCTCAACGGCCCTATTCGGGCGAGTCAAGATACGCAGTAGTATGTTGTAGTCGAGGCATCTGAACTCTTAGCCTTGCAAACCTGCCCTGTCTAAAGATGTCTAGCCCTGTCTAGTCTGCCTTTTGCATCGACAGCCACTATCCGGCGCCCTTTATTGGACCATCAGCACCGATCGCGGCTCGACGCCGACTCCGCCGACCCGCCGACCCGCCGAGCCGTCTCTTTCTTTTGGCGCTAACAGATACCGCCAGCGCCACTTGTCACGGCAATGACAATGGCACCGATAAAAATGAATAGGATAAAAAGGACAAACAAAAACGTGCCGGTGGAGTTGTTTTTCTTGTCGGCGCTGCGGCGTCTTTCGAGAAGGATAGAAAATGAAAGTGGACAATGAAAGTGGAAATTGAAAGTGGAAAATGAAATATGGAGAAAAGATGCACGACGAAAATTCGGTGTTTGCTGATAAGAACGACAACTGCTGCAGAATGACTCGTCTTACGCGGAGATTCCCGCTTGGGGACACTACGCAATGTCACCTGCTGAGTCAACATTGTGGATTGTATCAGCAACGGCAACATCATGGGACAGAAGAAGTCAACAAAAGCTCGTAGTTTCAAAGAGCATCACAGGAAGTTTGACTTTTTGTTTGGCCGGGCCAAAATTAATCATACTCTTGAATTCTGAAAGAAAACAAAAAAAAAAGTCATTGGTAGGAAAACGGGGGTTAAAAAATACTCGTATCGTCCAGGCAAAGCTCGGGTTCAATATAGATATAAAAATTTGAACTAGTCTGAAAAAATATAAAGAAAAACAAAGTGCCCTAGCAGATAGATTTGCCGCGCTCAGATTCAATTCTGTAGAAAATGCTATTGGTGGTGGGAACGGTATACGTGTGCAATCTTGTGATCTATGAGTTATACGGAGCACAGATAAGTTGTGAGTTGCAGAGAAGGGCGGTCAGTCCGAGACTGACCTTCCATAGGGATATCATGGACTGAACCCAGTGGTGGCCAATAAGGCTGACACGGAGACATTTAAACCGCGAGGTTGGTGGCAAACAAGAAATGCAAGGCTGGGGTAGGGCACGAGCCCATAGACGCACAGCGTGGGAGGCTACACGTGATATGTCATACTTGGCGCCATGTGTAATAATACGCGTGCTACCTCCCCAAGCGCTAGATGCTGAGCCCATGCTCCCGTCGATGGTTTGTTTTGATATTTCCTATTTTGGTAATTTTTGGTAGTTGCACCGTACGGCATCAGCCGTCTTCTTTTCCCCCCTGACATTGCCAAAGCGACTTATCAAGTGATGCAGGGAAGGCCCTCTTTTCTAACATAAAGCCATTTGTCCCGCCATATTTTGTTGCCCCTCCCCTTTCCATCCATCTGATATCATGCTTTTACCAACATCCACCGCTAACAATAACCGCAATTATGTTGTATCTGTACATTGTATCGCTTACATACTGCACTAGGGCTTCATCAATGACCGCACTGTCTTGATGACACGCGTATGGCTAACACACAACTCTTACCAGCAATTAACATGGGCCTCGGTTTACTCAGTCATGTCTACATCCCGGGTTTTGAGACGCCCACCAAGCAATATAAATAAGGCCCACAGACGGTATATTTTTCTTTTCTTTTTTTCTCTTTATATCTTTCTTCCTTTTGCAATCGTAAAAAGATGCTCTTCTTCTTTTCTTCTTTTCTTTTCTTCTATTCTACTTTACAACTATCCTGCTTTCCTGCTTTCCTGCTTTCTTACTTTCGTTCCCCTCCTTACTTTTGCAATGGTTTTTATAATATCTTTCTCTTTTTCTTTGCTTATTTTCCTCTTGCCTTTTTTCCCTGTTCTGTTCTTTTCTTCTAGCCTTACTTCCATTTGCAATTGTATTTATGATGCGGATATCGGATTTAATCTGTCTTGGATCCAACCTTTTTCATCTTTACAAAAACTCGAGTGCCGTACCGATTCCAACGCCCCCATCGCCAGATTTGCCGGAATGTACAAACGAACCGACTGCCCACGTGGCTCTGGCCCCGACTCCGACAGAAAACGAAGACAGCCAAGAGTCGGCCTTGGCCACCTGGCGTCCACGCCCAAAACCCAAATACATTCTCGATCTACCTGTCGAGAGTATTTTGATGCTCAAGACATACCTCCAAGACGAGGACCTTGTCCTTCTTGCATCAACATGCCGCGCGCTCAGGTATCTATGCCACCCAAATCCGGGCAAACCAAGAGACATATTCACACGTATCTCACCTGCCCGGAAAAACCGGATCATGACAACGCTATCCCGCGGCTCATACACCCACTGGGCATGCTACAAATGCCGCCAGCTCCATCGAATCTTTGAGACGGACCTTCCCGGCTGCCCGTTCGGTACCGCCTGGCGCCGTGAGAAGTGCTCTTTGGTCGGTCCGCGAGACCAGCCCAGCGGCTTCCGGGCAACTGCCTTGACTCCAAGGGAGGACTCCGGCCTAAAGTTCCACCATGTCCAGATTGCTCTCCGATTTGCACGCCTCCTGGACATGCAGCATGTGCACGACGACGACGACAACGACCGCGGCCAAGCGTCGCTGCGGGCGGTGCCTGAATGTCTCCTTGTCGAGGGCCAAGCACCGACAATCAGCGCCATGGACATTCGCGACCGGATTATGCACCCCCCGAGCATGACCACCACGCACTACAACCCAAAGCTCGCATGCCGGTGTGTGATCAAGCAGGACTTTGAGCGGAGAATCATCCAGGACCACATGGATTTGTGCCCCATCACCAACCTGCCCCAGCTGCGCTTTCTCCAAAAGACCGAGGTTGACATTGTGCGGCACAAGGCTGAAGGCTATCCCCGGGCAGACATCATTTACAAAATTTGCCCGCATTTGGGCATCTCCGTCAAGGACACGTCTAGCAGCCCCCTGGTCATGACTCGCTGGCATTGGTCCTTGGGCTCTCCGTGGGCGCCCCGCCGGATGCGGTCGGTGGCGAGCTTGCTGGGCTATGCGCTCGAGACTGCCACCACTGAACAGTTCTCCAGCATGGTTTCCCATCACTGGAAGGAGATCACCCGGGAAATATACCAACACTGCAACCGCTGCCTGACTGATTATTATATTGCCTACTCAGATGAACAGCCAGAAAAACTGTCCCTCTGCATCTGGCAAGACTTTGGCACCGAGTGCTCGTACTACGACGCCGGCGACTGGGACAACCACGAGTCGTACTATCGTACCCGGACCACCTATCCAGCCATCTATTTCCCCCATTGGCAGCCCTCGTGGTCCGAATGGGACCACACCATACAGTCCCACAAACCCGGCTATGTTTACAGGCTTTACATTGCCGGAGAACAAGTGCCACCACGGCCAGCGCTCGATATCGAAGCACCATCGACACCAGCGACACCAGTACATCCACTGCCAGAACTATGGGAGCAGGCCGCGAGCAGCTGCAGTGACAGCAACGTACAATATTTTGTTATGCGGCGTCCGTCTGTGGTGATTGGATCAGCATCGCGGCCACGGACCCGGCAATACACGCAGGACCTCCTACGCCGGCACATTCTCGAGATCGGGGTGGAAGCGATGCCGATATCAAGCATAATTTCTTATGTGATGTCACTCTGTGAAGACCTTGTGCATAAGCTCATCAATAAGTTGTGGAGAGATTAGAGGGGAAAAAGAAGGGAGAAGGAAAAAACAAAAGCCAATTCAAAACCAAAAAAAAAAAAAAAAAAAAAAAAGAACGGGGAGAAGAGCAAAAAAAAAAAATCCAATGCGTCGGCCGGGAATCGAACCCGGGGCCTGTCGATGGCAACGACAGATTTTACCACTAAACCACCGACGCTAGTGATTGTTGAATATTAATTTGGCTCCTTATTTAGTTTCAAGACTCTGGTGTCGTTTTTGCGTCCTCTCTTTTATTCTTTCTCCTCCTTTCCCCCCCTTCTTTTTCTTCTTTGCCTGTCTTCCTTGTCTGCTTTCTTTGGTTTTTTGTGTTGTTTCCCCTTCATTTTTTTTTCATGATTTTTTTTGTCGATAGCGAGCAGTTTTACGTGAAACTGAATCACGAATTGTATATAAACATACACTCTTCCCATTAAAAACCCCACCGCTTGAGTGTTTGGTCCAGCGAGTCTTGTGCTTGCCGCTTGACAGCTCTGATCCGCTGCGGCCCATCTTTTGCCGTACCCGCTCCATATAGAACAGGCCCGGGCTAAGATTATGGATAAGCCAGTAGAGAGAGGTCCGCGAGTGCATCGATGCCGGGCATGGGGTCTACCGGCCGCATAACACCCGCTGCAGCGAATGCTGCATTCGTCTGCTCGATCAGCTGCCAGTCCGCCACCGGCGCTGCGGCCTTGTCCGCCTCCGTCACTGCATCTAATCCGTGCAAGATGGCCTTTCGATTTGTATTGACTGGCGATGTCGGATCCTCGTGCGTCACAGTGTGAAAGAGCTCTGGAAACGAGTAAAAGCACTCGTCGGACAACGAGGCCACATGGCTAATACTCCAGTCGACCAATGCCGTGATGCGATTTGTCTCGGGATCGTAAAGGAAGTTGAGGAAGTCTTGCCGTTAGTTTACAGTGTTACGCTTTTAGGATACATCTTTGTCATTTGACGCAGCCTGACACGTACTCACATTACCGTGGACTAGTACCGGGCGCGGGTTCGTCTCAACCGACTGTTCAAGCAGCTTCTGGAAGCCGCGTTCGACAAAAGCATCAATGCGGGCACGCAGGTCTGGTGTATCCCGCCAGCCCTGGACGACATCACACGCATCCATCTCCGGAGCAGTGTCTGTAAGTACCTGTGGATGTCAGCAATCTCTTTTGTTTTGGTTTTTGTATTGTCACCAGGCCGAGACTGTAAGATCATTCTTTTTCGGAGGCATTTTGCCACCAGAGAAGGTATCGGCCGACTGTATCAAGGAAATGTACACAAATCTTGACTTTGACGATGCGATGCTTAGTTATTTGTCTTTCGCTCGCAAAGCAGAGCGATGCGTCTCGTTGTCCATATTCATGAGATGACATTGCGGGCACGAGAGCGTCACATCAAGCCTGAGATATCCATATTATCCACTGGTGGCACATCATTGCTACCTGCCAGAAACTTGGGTAATTATGTGCCCGTTATCGAAGAGCGCTGTATGTCCTACACAAGTCTGAAAAAAAAAGACAGATGTGACTGTGGGTTGCTGAAAAACACGGGACATTTCAAGGCCTGCTTTGTATGAATTTGATTGGTTGGTGTGATGATTTATAGTAGTCTAACATCGCCAAGCAAGGCGTGCACCAGCCATATTATGATCACGCGCAACACAACGTAGTGCGTATGAGGGGCCCCGGTGCTTTTTGTTAACATCTATTTATCGAATTAATGAAATGAAAAGCCAAGGGAAAAAAGAACATTTGGCAATTTGGCAAATCAGACGGCGCTGTATGTGCTAAACGCAGCTAATCAGTGCTTGCAACGCAAAAACAATACATGGGATTTCTGTGGATAGTCTACAGCGCCGAGATCTTGGACAGCGCCGACCTGACTTGATATCACCGGCCATTCAAACAACACCGATAGGGACTCTGCAAGACATGTGTGCTCCTGTAACATGAAATCACCGAACACGGACAAAATGGACATCAAAAGACGTCGACGGGAAGTAAATCACCGAAATGTGGTCAGGTCGGCGATTTTCTTCCTTTGCCATCATGATCGATCCACTGAAGCGGACTTTTGGTTTTAACAACGGAATTGTCGTCTGACATTGTCACCACCTTCTTTGCCAAGATACATCCGGACATCTATGTATAAAGAAAACGTGTTTGTCGTGACGAAAGCATCATCAAGAGAAGTTGAATCATCTCATCACCACCGCACGTCTTCAACCTCACCTTCACTGCAACAGCAACGTTCTATACAGGTTCAAACATCTTACAATACCATCTACGCCTTCTTCAACATCTTACAATATCATCCTTCTTCACTGCCTCCACCCAACATGGCCCCCTCTGCGACGGCCGAGGCTCCGGCTGCCGCTCCTCCCACTGCAGCCTCCGTCCTCGCAAAGAAGCTCGCTGTCCGCGAAAAGAACGAGGACGGCAGCCCGCTCTACCCAGACTACATGCCCTTTTACGACCCACTCGAGACCGTCGAGGACCTGGGCTACTTTGACCACTACGACCCGGGCCACCGCGCCGATCCCAACTACCCCAACCTGCTGGCCAACGCCACCAAGGTCGTCGACCTCAGCCCGCATGTCGGCACGGAGGTCGAGGGTGTGCAGATCTCGCAGCTGACGCCTGCCGGCCTGGACGAGCTGGCCCTGCTGGCGGCAAAGCGTGGTGCGCTCGTGTTCCGCAACCAGGACTTTAGAGATGTGGGTTTCGATGCCCAGAAGAAGATTGCCAGCCATTTCGGCCCGCTGCACGTGCACGGCTGGGCACCGCACCCGGCGGCCGGCAGCCCCGAGCACATGGTGATTTACGACCACAAAGAGGACCTGCGGGTGCGCAAGTCGTGGCGGGGCCGCAGTCCTGTGCAGTGGCACACGGACCAGTCGCCCGAGCCGCAGCCGCCAGGCACCAGCTTCATCTGCATGCTGGAGTCGCCGACGGCGGCTGGCGGTGATACCCTTGTTAGTTCGAGTGTGGCGGCCTTCAAGGGCCTGAGCCCACTGTTCCGCAAGCGGCTCGAGGGCCTGACGGCGATCCACAGCAACAATGACGGCGTCACCCAGGAACTCAAGAACAACGGCGCGGGTGCCGTGATGCGCCGCAAAGAGCTGGTCCAAGAGCACCCTGTCGTCTTGGTGCACCCCGTCACCAAGGAAAAGGCGCTGTATGTCAACCCGGTGTACACCAAGAAGATTGTCGGCTTTGACGAGGAAGAGTCCGACTACCTCCTCAAGTTCTTGTTTGACCACATTGCCAAGCGCCAGGACTTCCAGTGTCGCATCCGCTACGAGGCGGGCACGGTCTTGGTGTGGGACCAGCGGATCACGCACCATTCGCAGACGCTGGACTACCCGGCGGGCGAGCGGCGGCATGCGTTCCGACTGACGCCGCTGGCGAACAAGCCGATCCCGGCGCTGGTGGAGGAGGACGATGGGGAGTGCCAGCGGGATGAGGCGCGGGTGCAGTTGAACCTGTGTTAGGAGGGTACGTAGATGGTAGACTAGTGTACAAGGTGTATTCATTTCATAGCAGATTGATTTTGATTGAACACCATTTACAAACAATGCAATGGGCGCGATTGAAACGGAGAACGAGTGATGAAGATAAACTAACTGTAGTTTGTAAAACCGCCTGATCTCCAGCTGCTACACTAAAAGCTAAACAAAAAGTCGTCGGTCAACTCTGGCTGCTGCCAGTAAATGCGTTGCCAGTCAGTGTTTCCAGGAGCACTCCAGGGGTCGGCCATGGGAGGGGTATGGCCTTGGTGGTGATGGCGGTGGTGCCTCTCGAAGGGCATCATGGGCCGTGGCGCGGCAATGAGGCTTGACAGCAAAGGCTGTGCCATGTCTAGATCACTGGGATCGTGTGGAGAGAATTGATGGTCCGACATGTGATGGTCGTCGTACACCTGAGAGGAATGGGAGTGGGAGTGGGAGTGGGATTGGGAGTGGGAAAGCCGGCTGTCGACAGCGTCCATTTCCATGTGCATATCCACAGGAGGGTGGCCGACTGGTGGGTAAGATGCAAAGTCTTTTGCCACGGTTGCACTCCCAGTCATCTCTGGAGGGTCTGCAACGGGCGTGGTATGGCGTGTGCTGTCGACTGTTGTGGTGGTTGTAGTAGTGTTGCTCGTATCCTCACTTGTTGCACTGGCGTCGCCAGCTGCAGGAGAAGTTGAAGGGACGCCCGTACGTACCGACTGCTCAAAGAACTGCACAACAGCCTGGGCATTGGGCCAGTATGCAGCCAGCTGGCGTAATGAAGCAAGTGCGGCATCGTACCGGCGGAGAGCGGCGACGGCCAGGAGAGGGTTGCCTCTATTATGTGACTTGGAGAACTTGACTGCAGTCGACGATGCCTTTGACGTCGACCTCTGTACATCACCACTCAACTGGATTAGAGCAGTAAACAGGCTGTTGATGGCCGACGACCACAGATAGACAGCCTGTCCACTGGAACAGACGGCATGGAAGATTTGTTGGATGGCAATGGCAGCGTTTGTGCAGATTTCTACATCGTCCGGGGAAGGGCCTCCAGTCTTGTTGTCGCGTGCTGCATGTGGGGGAGGTGCCTGCCTGTGTAAGAGGAGGAGAGCAGTGTTGTATGTCAAGTGGAGAGAGGCTGTCCAAACATTGATACAAGTGGAAGTACAAGTGGAAGCAGAGGTAGAGGATGATGGATCACTCTGCCCACTTAGCTGGAGGGATGGTGGCAAGTGCAGAGACCAATTTGCCAGTGCCTCATCTGTGCGGCGGAGTGCTGACTGCCGGTCCTTTTCTCTGGAGGAGGACGTGAAAGTCGACCGGAACTGGCGCCGCAAGACATGTGTCGACAACAGGATGCACAGCTGCACCAGGTGTAGGACGTAGTCTACTCTTGTACCCGGGCCACAATCGACAAAGTCGTTGGCTGTCAAAGAAGCAACATCTGTGTCATCCAGATGTAGGGCTGGCGGCCGTCCGTACTGCAGAGCCACAAGCACATCACACGCCACCAGCAGCCACCACACCCGCCGCCACATGCGCTTGTTGTGAGCCACAAGCGTACTGCCTTCAGCATCGCGGTGCATCCCAAGCCCAGTGGCTGTCCGTGCGGCCAAGCCGACCCAGTGCCAGGCATTAGCAGCGACATCTTCAGGCCCATCGGCGTGCCATGTTAAGAGCAAAGCAGCCTGCACGACTGTGTCTCGGTTGCGCTCGACCCGTGCATCCGACAGCATCTTGGCCCGGCGAAAGAAGACGGCCTTTTGTGCATGGCGGGTATCTGGGTCGTCCCTGTACAGGACGTGGGCGCCGGCGACCAACATTGCTTGCAGCAAAAGAAGAGAGGGCGGATTGGCAGGGTCCCGTGCGCGGTACTGTCGCATAAAGAGATGGCCGTCCACCACGGGGAAGCCCGGGTTGATGTGCTGGAGGTAGGCCGCCAACAACTGGTCGACGGTTCGTTTGGGCGGCAGTTGAAAAGCTTCCAAAGGAAGACCGTCGGCGGCAAGCGCACCGAGGCCGGCCGATGGTTTGGCAATGCGGTTCGTGGGGTAGTGGACTGCTGTTTCTTCTGTTTTCCTCGCTTCGCCTTCGCTCGCTTGTTTCCTTGACTCACTCGCATCTCTTGCTTCTTCCTTCTTCGGGCTTGCACTCGCAGACATCCGCTGCCTTAACAAAAAGTGTGTGTTGGACAACGAGCTCCCCACGTACAGAATCCTTGCCGTCTTGTCAATGGGCCGCTCTGCCAGCTGCGGCTGGTCAATAAACTCGACCAGGTACTTTTTATATTCGCCATCAGCGCCGTGGGTCGGAAGGACGGCTGGTGTTGATGCCGTCGTCGTGGTCGTACTGCCAGTCGTGCCGGCGTCGCTGTGGGGGATGTGATTGTGGTTGCTGTCGTGATCAAACCGGCCATTATGCTCGATCCTTTCTCGCGGTGTTCGTGGTGTTGCGCCTGCAGACTCTTGTGCTGCTGTGAGCACTGCCCGCTCGCCAACATTGTCGCCACCATCCGCGATGACAGTCTGCAAGAAGAGAGAGCCAGGCGTGGCAGCAGTAGTGGGTGTGGGAGTGGGTGCCACTACAACTATTGATTCTTGGACGGCTGTTACTGGAGACGACTGTATCGGTGACTGCTGTTGAGGATCAGCCGCCAGTGGCGGCGCCGGCGACAATGGCTTCACATCGTGGGCCGACTGTTGTCTTGCTTGCTGCTTGGCTCGAGACACTCGCTTGTTCTTCCTGTGCAGTCGACAGTCGCTCTCGTTGCCATTCTTGCGGCAGCGGGTGCATGGATAGCCGCGGTCGTGGGCGTCGCACTTGACTTTGCGCTGGTGGCAGGCCGTGCAAGTGGAGCGGGCTGTTGTTCACAAGCGTCAGCGAATGCATGAGCAGACGTGTCGAGTGCATGTCGGACAGACGCGGCAACACGGCAACACGACAGCACGTGAGCACGTGAGCACGTAAATAACACTCTCAAGCAGGAAGGAACATACCCGCATTGGCCTGTGCCCTGGTCATGCCCTGCCGTTGAGTGGGTGGCTGCATGGCGGACAGTGAGCGTGGTCAGTGAGCGTGGTCAGTGAGCGTGGTCAGTGAGCGTGGTCAGTGCCGAGTGCTGACTCGGCGTCCTATGTTTCAGACTCTTAGACGGACTGGGATCAACTTCCGGCTCGTAAGAGTTGCCTCCGAATACTTTTGGCGGTCGGTGGTGTCAGCGGCGGCGATGGCGATGTCTGAGAGAAGCGGTGGTGTTTCTGACGAGAACAGAAGGAGAAATAACCTGATGATAGGGGAAGAGCCGAAGAGGGCAGGCGAAAGTGGGTTTGGCTGGTCTTTATTGCGAGGGTGTATCTTGACGCATTGAGACAATCGATATCGTCGATATCGTCGACATTGATAGAGAGATCAAATCAAATCCCGTGTACGGAGTACTCCGTAATTGAAATGATGTCGTCGTTGTCGACTCCGCTTCGACTAGATGCCCCCTCTTTTGGCAGTTCGGCGTTGTCTCTGACTGTCAATACCCCTGACATCTAGCCAATCAAAAGCGCCGATAGCGTGTAAGTTTTTGGGTGTCATCGTTGGCCTGCCCTGCCGTATCATGTTAGTGCCCTGTGGAGCCTCCTGTTAGTTGCCTTTTAGGGCAGTCAGAAGTGGGCCACCGCCCAAGACCGGTCCTCGCCGTCTAGCCTAACCGTATCTTTAGTGGGCATTTCTTTTTCAAAACTTCCGGCAACGGTCCGGCAGACCATTTCCACGTGAATGCATCCATACAAAGACATCCGCGGGAGAAGCGTGACGAAGAGAAGAAAAAACTAAAAGGCGGGGACATCGCCGTTGAGAGTGTTGAGAGTACAGTGAGTCGGAGATTTTAGGACCCAGGAACAAGAGAATGGGAAACTCCGGCGATGTTGACCATTCGGTGATTTTTGCTGTACTGTTGACTTGTAGAGTATCGGCGATTTTAACTCTTGGAGATCCAAATCAAGTCAAACTGAACGGCCGGCGGTACTGGTTTTGGCAGGAATGTAGGCTTTTTCGGCGGATTTGACCATGTCGGTGATCTTCTGGGAAAGGAGGGAAGGCACCCCTTGGTGAAGGAAGGCAAGATGGAGAGACAACGCCGCGATAATGATTGCTGCTTCTTTAGATCTCGTCTCGTCGCGTCAGTGACGTCAAGCTGCCAAAGTCACGTCTCGCTGTCCTTTGGAGTGTCGCGGGAGCAGAGAACGAAACAAAACTACAAACTAAACAGCAAACAGCAATCTCTTCAAGTCCTTTAAACGACGACAGCAGCTTCACAGAAACTCCTTTCAACGCCTCTTCTCGAGATGGCCAAACTCCTCCCTCGGGGCATCTATACGCCCTTGCCGACATTCTTCCTGCCAGAATCCGAAGACCTCGACCTCGAAACTCTCCGCAAACATGTCGTCTTTGTTGCCAACGCAGGGACGATCCCCGTATTGGCTGGCTCTGCAGGCGAGGCTTGCCACTTGTCTGCGGCCGAGCGCATCACCTTGATCAAGACCGCGCGAGCTGCTCTCAATGAAGCTGACCTCAACGACACAGTGATTGTTGCCGGTGTCGGCTCGTACAGCACCCGCGAAACCATCCAGTTCTCCAAGGACGCCGCAGAGGCCGGTGCCGACTTTGCCATGGTCATCCCGCCAGGCTACTATGCCGGACAGCTCGCCCAAAAGAACATGGCCGCTGTCAAGCAGTTTTTTATTGATGCCGCCAATGCCAGTCCGCTGCCGCTCATTCTCTACAATTTCCCCGGTGTCTCGGGCGGTCTCGACATTGACAGCGATCTTGTTGTGGATGTGGCCCGCCAATGTCCCAATGTGGTCGGCGTCAAACTGACCTGTGCCAATGTCGGCAAAATCACCCGAATCACAGCGTTGGTCGACGAGCCCACATTCGCCGAAAAATACCCAAGATCGAACAGCCCCGGCCAAAAATTTCAGGTCATTGACGGCTACATTGACATTCTGCTTCCGTCCATTTCTAGCGGCGCCGCAGGCGCGATCTCGGGCCTTCCCAATGTGGCGCCCAAGTTGTGTGTCAAGTTGTGGGAGCTCGCCAGCAGCGGCGCCGCGCCTGGCTCACCAGAATACAAGGAGGCACAGCGACTGCAGAATGTTGTGGCCCTGGCCGATGGTGTCGCTGCCCGCATCGGCATTGCCGGCCTCAAAATGCTGACGACCCGCTGCAGAGGCTACGGCAGCAAAGCGCCAAGACGGCCGCTGCTTCCCATGGACGACGCGGAGGGGGATGCTGTCATGGCAAATGAGTATATTCAGAGAGTTATGGATGAGGAAAGAAAACTAGAGTAGCAGTGTGGATTTTCATGAACAATAATTCAATTATGTGCGTCGTACGTCGTACGTGGTCTGCCACCGAGTCCTGGGGCGCCAAGGTTTTTGTGCTCTGCAATGCCAGGCTGGCGCTAATCTCATATGGTTAGATAGTGGACAATTGCACATGAACAACCACTTCTAGCGTCGGTGGTTTAGTGGTAAAATCTGTCGTTGCCATCGACAGGCCCCGGGTTCGATTCCCGGCCGACGCATGAGAAATTTACTTTTTGGGGTTTATTTTTGCCCTTTAATATAATATGTCAAGTCCATAGAGTTGGACCTGTGGCATTGTTCACTTTTCTTCTCCTTTCATTACTTCTAATAACATATTTATCGTTGGCCGCAATTTGTTATATTAGAAAGGTAATCTTCTGAGATTAGTATGAAGCAGTATCAAATTATCATGGTCGCTGTGCAGGAAAATGAAATCAAAACGGCCACAAGTTATATTCTGTCTAGTTTGAACTGCCTAGAGATCTTACTTTTTCCATCTGTACTACTAGCCATTGAAACCTTTGCCAATTCCTTCACACAAACACCATGTCTATCTGCGGGTACCTTGAACATAATCATGTAGTTACACGGGAAGTAGAGCCCATGGGTAGGTGAAAATTTGAGGACATACTTTTTATATGTCTTTTTCGTACCCTCCGCACCACCAGTATGCACGACTTTGACGCCCTTATCCTTTTTTATACCGGATTGCAAGTTCTTCAAAGGCATCGTCACTCGAGCCGGAGGTTTTGATGTATAGTCCGACACAGATAGACTTAAAGCCGTCGGCTTCATTTTGGAGATTTTCATATAGCTTAACGGTAATACGGACTGTGACTTCGATTGCGTACGGAAGCGATTGGCGGTGTAAGATTCGTGGCGGCGGCTTAAACTCTACCACGACGTTGCTGTTGCTGGTTAAGAGATATTAAAGTAAAAATTATTCAAATTCTATGAACCCAACACGCCATCAACACCATTCGAACGAAAATAGCATTCCCCCCCTTCCTCTTTCCTTTCATGCTTCTCTCCTCCTCGCCTCCTAAATTCGCACGGGATACGAGTCCCTCCGGACAAACAGTTTGTGCGACCGCACGAGCGAGTTGGGGCACGGGTGGTTCAGCAAAAAGTCGGTGCAGTTCTGGAGGGTGACGTTGGCAATCTCGGTCAAGGCCTCGACAGTAAAGAAGGCCTGGTGGCCGCAGACCAGAACATTGGGGAACGTCATGAGGCGCATGAGCTCGTCGTCGTCGATAATGTCACCAGAGTGGTCATTGTAGAACAGACCACCCTCGCCCTCGTAGACATCGAGTGCGACACCGCCCAGGTGGCGGCTCTTGAGGGAGGCAATCACAGCCTTTGTAGAAATCAAGCCACCGCGCGACGTGTTGATGAGCATGGCGCCCGGCTTGAGTTTTGTTAGAGTGTGCTCGTTGACAAGGTGGTGCGTGTCCTTTGTTAAAGGACAATAAAGGCTGACAAAGTCACACTGCGGCAAAATATCGTCGAGCTCGCCATAGGTGCCCAGGTCCTCCTTGATAAAGTCGTCCGACTTGTACGGGTCATAGGCGAGGATGTGGCAGCCGTAGCCCTTGAAGATGCGTGCCGCCGCCAGGCCAATGCGGCCCGTGCCAATGACACCGACAGTCTTGCCGTGCAGCGTGACGCCGAGAAGACCGTCCAGAGCAAAGTTGCCTTCGCGCACACGGTTGTAGGCACGGTGCGTGCGTCGGTTCAGTGTTTGCAGAAGAGCAACACTGAACTCGGCCACAGCCTCGGGCGAGTAGCTGGGGACATTGGCGACAAAGAAGCCGAGCCTTTCGGCAGCGACCAGATCAACATGGTTGTAGCCAGCGCAGCGCAGCAAGACAGCACGAACGCCTTCCTTGTGCAGCGCCTCGAGGACCTCACCATTCAGCACATCGTTGACGAAAACGCAGACGGCCGTGGCGCCGCGAGCGAGGGCGACCGTATCGAGGCCGAGAGCAAAGTCGTGGAAAACGAGCTCCAGCGGGTTGTCGGACGAACCCGCGCCCGTTGCTGACGAGTCTGTCTTCTTGGCGGCGAGAGCGTCAGCGATGTACTGCTTGTCGTACGGCTTGGCCGAGAACACGGCAATTTTGACAGACATGGCGGCGATGGAGTGGGTGTGAAACGAGGCGAGAGTAAAGGGGTTCAAAAGATTTGATGAGAGTTGATAATGACAAGATGAAGTGACAATCAACGAAAAGTCAGGGACGTGTGGTCGTCCATTCAGCAGCCAGTCCCGTGTGGCAGCTCATTGGCGGGGTCAAGACAGCTCAGAAAGCTGTGTCGCGCAAGCGATTGGATGGATTGGACGGATTGGTCTCACCAACAATGAAAGCGATCGATTGGCGGGTACGCCAAAATCAGAGAAAGGGCACTAGCACACGCCAATAACAACACCAAAAATGAGACAAAAAAGGAAACCAGCTTTAGATATCTGTGGGATCTCTGAGACATAAAAGTCCACGCTAACTAAAGGCGTCCAACTAACACCAATTATATGGAGAAGGCCCGGTATAACAGCATCACCATGTTGACCTTACTCGTTACAGTTCTACTCACGGCCACGGCTCTGACTGCTCTCGCCATCGACACTGTTGCCAGTGCCAACGACTGCAACAACACTATCCTCTGGTCAGCTCTGGATTCGTGCCGTCGAGGCGCCCAACTACCAAAAGTGTTTTGGGTAACGTATTTGATTTTGTTTTTATGTTCAGCAATCAGAAACCGCCGTAGTATTTATGTATCCGAAAGACGGAGCGAAGTGACGATAAAAAACAAATATAATTAAAAGTAGTACATGAAGATGTCCGATAATGAGCATCTTCAGCGAGAGAATAATACATATGGGCAGCGGACAGATGTGAGTCTGTTTAAACTACCGCACGGGCTCCATTTATCTTTGAAGCTCACACGTCCTTGGCTTTCACACTCTGCGTCACATCTATCCTTTGTTCGTGGATACCTATCCCATAAACACAATACATTCGGTAATTACCTCTTATGACCATGCAGCTTGGCATTTTCCATTGAAATTATCAGATGCTTTCTCTGGAGACACCAGTTGGTGGAACTGGTCGATAAACACGTTGTTCGCTTCGGCTGGACGCTTGCTGGTCTTCGGCCGATATAGACACATAATTCGATTTTTCTAAATAATCTTGAAACTTTTTTTTTGCCCTGATAACTTGATTTTTTATCTCTCATAGCAGACGAAGATTCAAAGCGTATATGAATGCCCCTATGAAGCCCTAGGCCATTGTAAATGTGTTGCTTTGAGTTGGAACAAAAAAAGCACAACCGATAAATATCTCTCCAGTTGAATGTAGAATGAAGCGGCAATATACCATGCATATGGTGACAAGGGTGACCCCGTCAATGCCGCAATACCAGCTATTTACCATATTAACTCACCTTTGGATCTCGTATCGGGAGACAATCGGATACAGCCTAATGTTCATACAACTAAAATGGCAATGGCTTTTCAGAAGATCTAGAACATGCCATAAGACAGAACGCTTCCAAAGGTGTATTACAATCTCCGGTTGGCGGTCCCTACTCTCTTTCATGCAATTTACTTTGACAGTGCCACATGAAATAAGGTTGAGGTATAACGAGTGCCTTTCACTGCTTATACTAATTACGAATTACGATGTTACTTGGGAATATGACCTTCACGATAGTACTTTTTAATAAGACTGTCCACCTGTAATACTCTATGGATCTGGTCGGTAAGCAAAAATGAAAGGCTTATTGACCACCTATTCATATCTGTTATATACTGCATCATGTTCAGTTAAAACAGTTACTACATTTAATATGATATTTTCTCTTAGTAAACTTGAGACCTTTATTAGGGAATATTTCTAAATATATATATATATATATATATATATATATCGGAGCATATTGCGACTGAAACACAATAACATCAGTTGCAGGGCCATTATAGTGTTGTGCAAAAAAAGCTGTGAAGGATAATAAAGAAACACTTAAAGTACGTTCGTACACCGTGACAGAATGGCTATTCCACGCCTTCTCGACAAAAGGCAGATGTGACATCCAGCTATAAGAAACATGAAATTAAGAAACAAAAGTAGTCAAAAAGCAAACGAGCATAGATTAACTCGCAGTTTGCGTCGGCCGGGAATCGAACCCGGGGCCTGTCGATGGCAACGACAGATTTTACCACTAAACCACCGACGCCAATCGGGTTGATAATTGATGAAGATTCCTCTGGCTAGCTCTATGAGCGCTACAAGCTACCGAAAAATAAGCAAATAAAATAATATCTGGGTCCCAGGAGAGGCTTTCTGAGTGAGGGATCCATGTTTGCAAGAGAAGGAGTGACGCGTATTATGGATGCAGTATCGGCGTTGGCTGAGTGGAGATATACAAAGATGGCATGTGAAAGAAAGAAGAAAGATAGAAGATGTGATATGAGGCAAAATCTGATTGTTGGGTTTGATGATGGTCGTGCGGTGGGATAGAAGGATTTGTATTGATTTGGCTCGCGTACATGACAGGAGGAATCTGAAGGATATTGGCAAGACTTGTGACAATACGGGGTAAGCCGAGGTTTTCTGTCGTGGGAGCGGGAGCAAAGCGCAGAGCAAGATGCTTTACTTTCTGGCTGCGGGTGCACAAAGACATGTACAGAACAGAGCCCTTTCTTGTTCCTCTCTACCACTCGTCGGAGAACCAGCAGAGGCCTTTCAACCTTGTTCTCGGAACAGTCGGCCCTCAAATCCTCAAAGTTGCATTTCGTCGGAGAAACAAGCCTTGAGTAAAGGCCATGCCCGAGGACAACTTTGTCTGGCCAGAGAACGAGAGACAACGAGGCAGAGTGAAAGTGACAGAGCAGGGGCGGAGGTAAAATGGGGGGTAATGGCCGGGCAAGGCAGTGCACGCTGCATCTCTTGGCCCAAGTGTGATGTGAAGGCAATGGATGCATATCCAAACGTGTTCCGTGGGCGACATCAGCGGAGAGGAGGTGGACGAGGAGGGGTTGTGAAAAGAAAGAAAGAAAGAAAAAAAATGGCGACAGAAAAGAGACAATGTTCGAGTGGGCGAGAGGAGGGAATGGGTCATGGGGGCTCGGGAGAGTCAAAACAAACCCATGTCGGTTGCACCGTTACTCGGGAAGGAGCAACGATGCCGCCTGCCCTGCCCGACCGAACAAAAGTCGACAGTCGTCTGAAAATAGAAGGAGCCGCCCGAATTTGTAGACAGGCCATCCGATCCAACAATTTTGAACACAGGCATCTTCTCAAGCTATGAGTTTGGCAGAAGGAGCGATCGTGTGGACAGAAATATGTGAATAAATTATGTATGCAGAAATCTTTACGAATATGACATGGAATGACAAGAACGCTGGACAAGAGCGCGAAAAGAAGCAAAGCAGTGAGAGCGTGAATAAACGAATAGAAATGTCGCAAGACGCGTGTCTATGAACAGCAAAAGGCCCCCCACCTTTCCCTCGCACCCTCGCACCCTCACACCCTCTTATGACGCCCCCAAAAACTCGAGCGCCTTACGCAGCTCCCGCACTGCCGTCGAAACATCTTCAAAGTTCAGGGCCGAGATGGCCCACTTCGCATGCTTCTGCGCGTTGACCATGGCAAGGTCGTCGACGGGGCCGCTGGCCGGTTGTGGTGCCGGTGCTGGTGCAGCCGCGGGCGGCGGAGGTGCAGACGGCTGGGGCACGACACGGTTGTTGTAGGCTGGCGGGTAGCCTGTTGCGGCCGCAGGAGGTGTTGGTGCACTGGCGCCTGCAAAGTAGCCACCGTGTGTCGGGGCCGAAGCTGCAGGTGGTGGTGCCGACGGAGGTGCAGACGGTTGCTGGTGGGAGGCAGGAGGCTGGTAGAAGAGGTCGGGCGGGGCAGTCGGGGGGCTAAATGTGGGCGCGGTTGGGGAGAAGTTGGCTGGTGGCACCGACGTGTCTGGGTCGTCTGTGTAGATGGCCGGCGATGCTGCAGCGGCAGGTGGTGCTGTCGGCGAGCCGGCGCCAAAGGAGGGAAGTGCGCCGCTGGCAGGAGGAGGGAGATCGGGAAGGCCGCCACCAGATGTAGATGCAGGCGCCGCTGCGGACGAGGCCGGGCTGTGGGGTAACGAGACACCGGCTGAGTCGCGCCGTGTACGTGAGTCGGCACTCGGCGCCAGCGTGTTGTCGACGTCGGCTTCATCTTCGACTGTGACTGGCCGAGGCGCACTCGCAGGCGCCGACGGTGGAACCTCGGAGCCAGGCGACACAACACCTGCCAGACTCTCGTCGTCCTTAGCCAACGGTGGCAGCTCGTCGGGTTTCGGGTTCGACTCGTTAGGGTCTTTGCCGTCCTTGATGGCGCGCAAAATGCGCGTAGCATTCCACTTGGCGTACTTGATCTTCTGGATAGTTTCGGCTTCGGGCGCGCCCCAGATGTTGACCAGACCAAAGAGAGTGGCGGCGGCGTCAAAGGTGTTGGCTGTCGTGGCCGTGACCTTGTTGGCCTTGACGACATTCTGTGCACTATCGAGGCGCTTCTGGGCAAACTGCTCAATGTAGACTTGGCCCTCTGTATCATCGGCGATGGCCGGCTCGGTGCCGCGAGTCTCCTTGGTATGCTCCATGCGGTTCATGAGCTTGGTGCTGTACTCGAGGATGTCCGGCGAGGACGTGTGCAGCCCTTTACTCAAGATCTGCTTTAGGACCCAGTAGTCGCACCAGTAGGCGACGATGGGCTCAGCATTCTGCAGCTGCTCGGCGCGCATCGCCGTCTTGTAGAGGTTGGCATCAGCTTGCCGGAGGCTGGCGAGAGCAGCGTCGGCCATGGCGAAGGTGGGTGCGGCGTCGGTGGTGTGAGTATTCGGTCAATGTGAGTTGGGAGCTGATCGCAAATAAGCTATTATGCGCAAGCTGGGGTCAGTACCGTTGTCGATGACTGCGATATGTTGGATATTGATCGATGGTAGTGTTGGTCTGACGGAGAGATGGATGTCGATTCCAGAAGCGAGGCAACCTAGTGGGCAAATGTAAGTGTGCGCGCAAATTGGCAGGTGCGGATGAGTAGCGCCTGCCTACCAACCAGCACACGTCACAGCAGGCCAAAACCCCGCCAAATGTCAAAATGAGCTCCAGCCGCAAGGCGACCATAGTAAGTGGGTCAGGGCGGTGTGGAGAGCTACAGGTTATCCGAAAGGCGGTGAATAATTCTGCCGTTTTATCAATACCGCCAGGAACCTTAATTTGGGTGCCCCCGTACTGTGCGTAAAGTGGTCCCAAAACACTCCACGCTGGCCTTTTTTGCCGCCTCTTTGAAATCACCAGCATCAGATCGTGGATAAAGCTGACAGACATCCACAAACTAACGGCGCACATTTGTTGGTTGTTGAATGTTCTGTTTGTACTATTTTCTACTTATTTCTTTACTTCAAGACTCAATTCTCCACGCGAGTATAGAGGCTACTCATTGTCATTTTTCTTTCCCTGCGACTATTATTCCTTTATTTTGTTCATTTCTTCAACAGCAAACTTTCGACTTACACAGCTTTCAAACTTTCAAACTCGGCTACACTCTCCACATCTTTATTTCAACTACCATGCATCTCAAGACCCTCATGGCTGTTGTGGCCACATTGGCCGGGATGCACGATGCCATGGCCGCGGATTCTCTCTACAAAAAAGACTCGCCGGTGATCCAAATCACCTCCAAGGCGCAGCTCGACCGCATCATCAAGCAGTCGAATCGGACAAGTGTATGCACCAGTCTCCTGTGACCCCTCCCAACACTTGTTCCCAAAACTAATCGTTTCGATAGATTATCGAGTATTACGCACCTTGGTGCGGCCACTGCAAAAACCTCAAGCCCGAGTATGAAAAGGCAGCACGCAGCCTCGAGGGGCTGGCCAACGTCATTGCTGTCAACTGTGAAGACACACGCGAAGCATGCGGGGGCATTGAGGGCTTCCCGACACTCAAGATTGCCCGTCCTCCCAAGGCCCGGGCCAAGGGCCGGCGCACAGTGGTGGACAACTACATGGGCCAGCGGACGGCCGCGGGCATTGTGGACAGCCTGACGTCGCAGATGAACAACCATGTGGTCAAGGTGACTGACGCCACCCTCGATGATTTCTTGGCATCAACCACGGGCGCCAAGGCGCTGCTGTTTACCGAAAAGGGCACGACCGCCCCCAGTACCAAGGCTCTGGCCACGGATTTCCTGGGCAGTATCGCTGTCGGCCAGGTGCGCAACAAGGAGGCCAAGACGGTGGCCAAGTATGGCGTGACGACGTTCCCGTCGCTGCTGCTGTTGACGGATGACGACGCCGCACCGATTGTCCACGACGGCAAGTTCAAGCTCAAGGAGATGGTGGCGTTTTTGTCGCAGGCCGCCGAACCCAACCCAGGAATCGGCAACGGAAAGAAGGCCAATAAGGCAGACGAGAAGAAGGACAAGGCCGAGAAGCCCAAGAATGAGAAGAAGGCTGAGAAGCCCAAGAATGAGAAGAAGGCCGAGGAGCCTGAGAAGGAGGAGTCCTCCACTACCGAGGCCCCCACACAGCAGACAGCCCCTGTCGTCGTCGAGAGCGCCCTGCCCATCCCCACCATCCATACGCCCGAGAAGCTGCTAAGCAGCTGTCTGACCGACAAGTCCCCGACCTGTGTCCTCGTGTTTGTCGGCGATGCCAGCAGCGATGAGGCCTCGGCCGATACCCAGGCCGCCCTCGACCACCTGGCCGATGTCGCCTTCAAGTACGCCCAGACAAAGCGCGCGCTGTTCCCATTCTATGCCATCCCTGCGAGCAACCCCGCATCGAAGCAGCTTCTCGATGCCATGGACCTCAAGGCGACGACCGACAACGACCGCGTGCAGCTGGTGGCCGTGAACCAACGCCGCCACTGGTGGAGGCGTTACGAAAGCGGCGGTACCGACCTGTCGCACGAATCGATTGAGAAGTGGATCGATGATATCCGGATGGGCGAGGGTGCGAAGCAGGTATTTTTCGAGGACGTGGCCGCAAAGGTGAAGGAGGCGGCGCCAAGGGCAGAAACCAAGGAGGAGGCCAAGGAGGAGAAGATTGAGGAGCCCGTCGCGGAGCCCGTCGAGGAGCCCGTCGAAGAGGTCAAGCATGAGGAGCTGTAAAGCTCAAAAGATGCTTTTAAACAAATTGAAAAAATACATTTGAATCTAGCAAAAGAAAACGCTGAAAGACTTTTATTCCTTTTTGACTTTGTAAAATCAGTAAAAGTGGTTCATCCATTCGATGTCGGCTCAGAAATAGACATACCAAACGCCCAACGCCAACCTTGTCCCAAAATATCAACAATGCGCCATAGATGCTTCCCTCTCGGATCCAGGGTATCCTCAAACATTCAACTCTTTACTCCAGCCATTCCCATAGCACGCACACAGCCAACCCTATACGTCAATATCCATGGACGACACTTGGTTTGCGTCGGCTGCACTGCTGCTTCCCTCTTGCACAATTTTCAGGCCAGCCTCCCGCACAACGCGGTCGACAATGGCGCGGACTTGTTTGCACCCGTCTACGGCGACGGCCAGCATGCCTTCTAGTCGCTGCGCCTGGACACGGCTTTCACACACCAAAGCAGCGACGCGGTCGGTGGCGCCGAGTGTTGCGACTGTCAGCGACGGCAGCTCCTGTTCTTCTTGCAAGTTGAGGTCGAGCAAAGGATCGGCGCCGTCGGTCGTGTCGGCGGAGGCGTCGCTCGAGGTACTGCCGGCGGAGCAGGCAACAACATAGTCGGTCATGGGGATACCCGCGTCGACAGCGGCGAGGGTGGCGGCGTTGAGGAGGGCGGCCAACAAGGAGCCGTCTTGCGACAGGACGTGGAGCGAAAAGGTAATGGCGGAGCGAGGGAAGAGGTGGGTGTGGAGGACGCCAGCGAGGGTGCGGGCGACGGTGGCAGAGAGTTCTTGGATGCGTCTTGAGGGTGGGTGTTAGTATGAGCGTGAGCGCAGCGAAGTCCAAAAACACGGCGAGGACCAAAGGCGCAGCGAGTAGGAGAAGACTTACTTATCGGTGCGACCTCGTCTGCGACGGTCGACGGACGAGAAGCCGGCAACAACGATATTTACGACGACTTCGGC
Organism: Sporothrix pseudoabietina; assembly: GCA_019925295.1. Lineage (NCBI taxonomy): Eukaryota > Fungi > Ascomycota > Sordariomycetes > Ophiostomatales > Ophiostomataceae > Sporothrix > Sporothrix pseudoabietina. Next base: position 719,498 of record JADHKS010000007.1, read on the forward strand.
AGTGGTCTCATTACCCGAGCCTGTCGTTCCGCCACCTGCAGTGATGGTGCCGGCGCGCTTGGGACCGGGCTCGCTGGGACCTGTCAAGACACACATGACTTTTGTGTTGCCCATTTCCCAGTAGGAAGAACCGTCGGCAGCGGCCTGAGTGCGGACTTGGGCATGGCAGCGGCGCAGCTCGTTCCAGCGGCGGCCGTCGACGCGGAGCAGCGCCAGGGAGTATGTGGATGTGTCGAGAGGCATGTCGTCGGTTTTGGGGTGAAGGCTGCGGTTGTAGTGCAATCGGTGAAGTAAGACTTTAGTTGTCGATGCCGATGCTGGTGACTTTTCTGTTTGACTTTTTTAAAGTGGGGCGCGATTGAGAGCTTCGTCGGTCCACTTTAGTTTTGTACCTGGCGGCATCCACTAATGTCGCTGCAAATTGGCGAGGCGGCCGACCTATGACAAGAATTATCAGCATGATTTCTCCTCAGCATGCGAGAGGTCCTTGAATGGCAAGTAAATGGCTGTATCATCTCTTAAAATGAAGAAGAGCTGTGTGCGTAGTACTTTTGATGCGTGTAGTATTTGATAATAAAAAAGAAAACTGTCATATGTTTCCATTTCGTTTATATATTCTTTGCACAATGTTTTAATTTTCTCTAAACTGTTTTCGAAAAATGTCTGAAATATTACCAGATAATTTAAAAAGAAGACGAAGAATGTGACAAAAAATATGCAAAATCCATGGACATATTTACGAAATCTACGTAGATAGATAGACTCAAAATAAAACTATGCTCGAAATTTGCCATTCCCATCTTCACAGCGTTTGATACCAGCTGATAAACGTGAATAGCACAAGCCAAGCGAGTCTTTGGCACCAAAGGCAACCTTAGTACTCGTCCCAAGAGTCGCCTACGACAAAACGCCAAAAAAATGGACTTGCTGGGAATCGAACCCAGGACCTTTCCCATTATTACACAACCAACGTCATGCTAAGGGAAAATTATACCACTAAACCACAAGCCCATCTGTGATTGTTGAAGGGTTGTCGTTTGTTTGCATTTATGAAGGCTTTTCGACATGCGAATGCAGCAGAAAAGTGAGGTCGCGATATTTCGGTCGCGATAATTTTGTAATTCTGGAAATGGAAAGAGCTCTGCGGGACGAAGCGTGTCCCGAGACAGGTTACGGAAGGAGCGGTCGCACAGGCTGTAAGGGCAATCGCGATCGTGGACAGGAGAGGAAAGAGTGACCCACGTACCACCAAAATTACAATGCGTCACCGTCGAGACATAGCGATGAGTGGCAGCCTTGCGGACCAAGATATCGTCCAATCCATGGCTTCCTCGTATAGCCGTATATTAAGTAGGGATCAAGGAGTGTCCGAAAAGTGTACCCATAAAATACCGAAAATGGACGCCTAAGCACCCGTGCACAAATACTATAGGAGTTCTTTCTAGGAGCCCTTTCATCATGGCCATAGTCGACAATGGCAATCCTCTGAAACAAGAATATCTATAGAGGCAACTAATGGGGCTCAAAGACTCGTGCACACCGGCCCAATGATAATGGGTATGCCAAGCGAGCTTCAGACGGCATGGGCCGTGACCGACACTTGCAACCAGTCGAGTAACAGGGTCAGTCTCGGCCATCCATGCCATCGATGTTATCGACTCTCCCGTCTCGTGACCAGTCTAGGTCTGCCGACTCACCGGCATCGTGGTTTCCCAAATCACCTCATTTGGCACGCATACACCAAGCCGGCAACCGCATTCACCAGCTTCATCTGCAGCGGCAGCACTCGTCACAGAATCACTCCGAAACATCTGCAGCACAAGGTTATCAAAGACCCAGTTTACGCTATCATTTTGCCTTGTATTCGGGAGCTCGTTGCCCCTTGTCGAGCCCAGAACCTCGCACCTTCCCCTTGGGGCACAGACGTCACTGCTCCTTCTGTCTACGGAATCTGGTGCGTCCCCTTAACACGCTTTTAGAACTCACAACAGTCCATCGTTGTTCCCTTCTTGGTTCGAAACTCAACATGGCTCTTTCTACATTTCCTTCGTTCTTCCCATTAAATACATATGTGCATGCGACATGTGATTGCCGCCACGGTGTTTCCGCTCTTTCGTCCTGTATCATGCCTTCTTCGGACAATTGCAGCAGATGGTTGTTCTTGCCATTTTCAAACGGTCGTGGAATCGTTCTTTCCCAAATGCCAGATGCTCTTTCCTTGATCGCAAATTAGCATTCTATCATGTGAAGCTCACCCGGCTTGATAGCACTAGATTGCTTTGCGCTCTTTTGGCGCCCTTTCTGTAATATCGCTAAATCACACGGTTATAACATCGTTCTTTCCCAAATCCTAACTGCTCTTTCCTTAATCCCATAAGCTCCTTCCCAAATTTCAGGTGCTCTTTCCCAAACCCCATCTGCTCTTTCCTTGTCAAAAATGACAATTGACATGTGAAAAAACCCCTGGCTTGATTGGTACCACCAGTTTGTTTCGATGCTCTTTCTATTTGTATCGTTAGAACCCGTCGCTCTTTCCCAGCTACCATTGCTCTTGCCATCCATATGCCAACGTGACGATGTCTCTTTCCTGATTATTATTTTATGTCTTTCCTCTGTCCTCACGATGAAGCTGGCATTTACCATGTGAACACGATTTCCAGATAGTTCCTTCCGTTGAAGACGTGGTATTTCATCGTGAAAGTATAATCCTTCTGGGGCCTCCTTCCGTTCATGTTTCCAGTTTCTGTCAGTCCTTCCCAAATCGGGAGCACGCAGGGAGTGCTTTGGACTGAGACTGCCGTACTTGTTCGCCTGCGCCTTCCACTGTTTCTCGTCATCTCCTCGTTTCCTGGGACACACCAAGACAACCAGCCTTGTTCTTTCCATTCGTGGAGAGAGACAGATCATATGGTCTTGTTTTGGTGCCAGGAATCCCATCTTGCCGTGATCTCTCTTTCCATATTCGTGACATGGGCGCCCTGTACCTTCCTCGTCTCACAAAAGTCCTACGATGTTTACAGTGAAATGCTCGTATGGTCCTTCCTCAATAAAGCATTAGGTCGCCTCCGTTGAACGGCCATCAAAGATTGGAAAAAATCATAACATTGTAAAAAGGAAAGTGAAAGGAAAAGGGGCCACTTCCTTCTACATACGGCTACAACAATCCCAATCAGCAGTTCGTTCGACAAAATTATATATACATCAGAAGATTCCCCCTTCCCCTTCTCCCTTCATTCTCTTTTCTGTCATCTCTTTTCATATTTTCCAGTCTCCATCCTCAACTTCTCTCTCAACCATTTTCTCGTCTCTTCACTGTCTTCAATGTTCCCTGTATTCCCGGGGATACCAGTCTTCGCCTTCACCCTTCTTTGACATACACATTGCCGCCGTGATAGCTTATGCTCAACTTGGTCGGTCTCCCCTCAAGGTATAGCCCTCTCCGCCTTTCCCCCGAGCCATGTCTTGACACTTGCCAACACAAGCTAACCAGTTCTCTCACACAGGTTGATTGATCCCCCGATACCAACAAAGCCCCCGGTTACCATCCGATCCCCCAGTGCCGCAAAATGAAAGAACAACCACAGTACTGGCTTGACCAACACTGTGTGCCTTTGTTTGGTTGACAAAAAATTATGCTGAAAGATGCCATTCGGCTTGGCCCTCACCTTGCATCGACTGCAAACACCACCAGCGTCCAACGAGATCCCGTTCAAAACAAGACCATCGGTTCTAGTGATATTTGAGAGATGAAGAGACAAACAGGTGAGACCATTATTAATGATGAAACCAATAATAATTCTGATCGTGCACCCAGTGCGCGAAGTGATGATAAAAAATATCCTTGTTACGATCTGAAAAAAAAAGGTCTTGTTAGTCCTGGGGCTCTGGTGGTTCTGGGGGCTCTGGCGGTTCTGGGGGCTCTGGTGGTTCTGGGGGCTCTGGTAGTTCTGGGGGCTCTGGTGGTTCTGGGGGCTTTTTTTACTTTCCGCATCTCACTGACGGAAAGTAGTAATCAGACAGACATCGAACACCCAACGCATCTCCTTGAGATGAGCCACCGGATCCGAAACGATTGAACAATGATGGGATTTTGAGGGGGTGAAGGTGAGTTTTCATGGATGGTTCTTCTTACCTGAAAGTCTCTGATGAACTAACACTCATCATTTTTTTGTCCGTGTGGGCGGGGAGCTGGATATTTATCCTCCAGAAACGCCAGGGTTCTCGGATTGTCTCGGAGGTGGTGTGGCGGAAATGGAGTTTGGCTGACTGAAGTTGTTGTTGTTGGTTGTCATTGACAGTGCGGGTATGATATGGATTTTATACTAGCAGGCGTGGATGACGATGACTAGGCAATGTGGCCACGGGCTAACATATATGTACAATGATGAGATGATTACCGGCTCCAACTGAATCCACCAAAAAATTACTATTCACACCCAAGGCTTGACTAATGTCGTAGTTTTCGAGGCACCGCCAAAGAGTTGCATGTAGTACACCGTCAGACCGCCTTGCTGCTGGAGAAGCTCGGGGCTGTTGCGGTTGCGGTAGTTTGCCATCTGGGGGACCAGGCGGTACGTTCCGTTCTCGGGCGACTTGAAGTACATGCTAGCAGTCCAGTAGTTGCTAAAGTCCTCGCTGTAGGTGCACGAGGTGCACGTCGACAACGTGGGGGGGGATCATGGTTGGCCGGGTCCATCTGTACGCGAGCGAGGATTAGTAAGTACACTTGTAAATTCTGAATAGAGGAGGACGCACTGTAATGTTGAATGAGTTGCCACCGATGGGTGGACAGTGACAGCGTCATGGTGACGATGATGAAATGAACTGGCGTAGCTGGCAGAGCAGAATTAAAAAACATTCAAAGTCACGTCTTATACGGGCATACGGCAAGACTCATCTCCAGAGCCTCCGCGTTGGATGTAATATATTGCCCGGGAAATATAAACCTCACTCACAAACTCGGCAGTTATGATGCACGCTTCTTGCAGGCATCTGTCCAGGAAGTATAGATACGATTTATACTAATTTGAACGAGTCAGCACCGGCCACTTCCATCATTCCAAGATCATTCATAGTGTTACTGTCCAGTACACAACCAATTTACACAAACTGCTACTCGTCTTCGAAATCTGCAGTCAACATATACATTGCTCGTTATTCACTTCAGTATTTGATTATATGAAACAGGGCGCCTTTCTATAGCCCTCTACTATCCTTACTTTTTACAACAACTGAAAGTCCCTTGCCTGCAGAATCCCCTTGAGCTCGTGCCGTCCGTGCAGACTCTCGATCGTAGCAACGCGGCCTGCTGCCCTCTTGGTCCACACAGGCTGGTCCAGGTTCTGAGCCGCATTGAACGCGCCCAGAGCCAAATCGTACTCCTTGAAATGGTCCTGCTGCTTGCTGTCGTCCCACGTCTCACGGTGCAGCACCTCCGCTGCCGGCAGCCGAGGCTTGACGGGAGCAGTGACTGCTGCCACGGATCGGTCGGGCACGCCGATAGCCAGGGCGAACAGACCGACGACACGCGACGGTAGGCCGAGAAGCTCCGCAACCTCTTGAGGGTGGTTGCGGGCAGCACCAACGTAGCAGCCACCTAGGCCCAGCGCTTCAGCAGCAACAAAGACGTTCTGCGCGGCGAAGGCAGCATCGAGGGCGGCCACTAGGAAAAGCTCGGTGTACTGCAAAGCTTCACCGGGTGTGGGTGGCGTCACAGACGCAGAGGCTACCTGGGCACGGTGAAGATCGGCCGTAAAGACCAGCACGAGTGGTGCCTGGCGGACGAATGCCTGGTTGCTGCTGAGCTCGGACAGCTTGGCCTTGCGATCCGGGTCTTTGATGGCGACGACACTCCATGCCTGGAGGTTGGACGATGTTGGGGCACTCTGGGCGGCGGCGACCAGAATGTCAAGAGTGTTCTCCGGTGGGGCCTGGTCAGAAACAAAGTGACGAACAGATTTGTGCGAAAGAATCGTGGTCAAGGCATCGACAGTGGCCGATGTAGAAGTGCCATTGACTCCGCTGGTCCCATTCGTATCGTTGGCCGTCTTGGCACTGTTGGCGCCGTAACGGGCCGCAATAAGTGTTGGCAGAGACATGGTGGTGATACAACTGCAAAGAGACGTAGATAAAAAATGTTGCAAATGAATTTAGAAGATACAAAGGAAAGAAACAAATGACCCTTTAAATAGTAAATACAAATTGGCATCGTAAATCGTGTGCTCAAGATAGACCCCATGTGCCTTATGAGCAGCGTTGCGGCTATAATGGCGTCAACGCCCCTAGTCCCCCCAAGAAAAATCCCACGCGCTCCGGCACCGGCTCGGCACGCTTTCCTTTTTGGCCGACGTTTTTCTACATCGTCTTCGTAGCTGGTCGCAAATCTCTGGCGCAAATCTCTGGGATTGTTGACTGAAATCTCTAAAAGGTTTCCAACAATTCCCGACTTTGCTTTCTTCCATCCTTAGAATAACTGAACGGGCGTACTCGACGGGACGATCGACGCGATAATCGACGAAACGACAGGTGAAGCCGTTGCATTGATCGTGCCGTTAACTGTGCCATTGTGTGGTGTCGTGACATTGGCAATGAGCGAGTCCGACCAGTGTTGCTGCCAGTGCGACGAGCCGGCAAAGCGGACGGCATACCACACCCACGAAATCAAAAGTGTGTGCAGGGCCATGGCAATCAGGGCGGCACTGTCGTCGGACGCGTAGACCAGCAGGTCAGCGGCCCAGCTGGGAACGCCCTCCTTGGGGACGGGGTTGGCATTTGAGGGTGACGGGTCGGAGTTGAAGGTGCTTCTTGTCCGGCTGGGCGCCGGTTCGACCGGAGCGGGTTGTGCGTATCTCAACTTGAAGAGGCCTGCAATGCCCTTGGTGACGACATAAAATGCGAAGCAGGCGCAAAGGTACAGAATCAACAAAATCACCTCGACGGTCAGCATCGAGTAGATCCAAACGGCATGCGGCGAAAAGAAGAAACCACAAAGCGTCGGTGAGCCGACAAAGACGCTGGTAATGGTCGCGAGGATGCCAATTACCATGGCACCGCCCGTAATGACAAGCGGCACCAGACCGCCAGCCCAGGTGTTGACTGTGGGCGGCAGCTGGCTGTTGATGACTTTGGCTATGCCTAAAAGGATCTTGACGACGAGGCTACCGGTACCCAGAGTGATGGCAAAGACCACCCCGATGGCGGCAAAGTAGAATGGGAAACTGATATAGTACAGCGGGACCGCCAGACTGCTGACCATTTCCCAGCCTTTGTCTTTTGTGACGTCGACCTGGAGGATGTGGGCATTGAGTCCGGGCTGGACGAGGTCGAGGAAGGCCCAGTACAAGAAGATGCCATGAACGAGCCAACCAAGGCCGGCAACGTACGATTCAACAGTTGAAAACTTGGCGTTAATTTTGGGTAGTCGGGGATGTGATGACGGGTCGTTGTTGTATTCATACGGGTGAGCTTTGTTGGCGTTGGCCTCGAGGTCGGCAGAGGCGCTGGTGTTGGCCGCAGGTGTCTCCGTGGTTACCGCTGCGACTGTATCACTTCGGTCACCTCCACGAGCCAGAAGGTCCGTCGTCTCGGCATCATCGGCGTGGTTCTCTTCGTCGTCATCGTCGTCACTGCCTTCCACGGCTGTCTGCTCGTCGGATTCCCGTGGCACAATCTGCGCCTCTTCACTGCTTCCTCGGCTTGAAACTCCATCGTATGGCACTCCATTTTCTGTGCCACTTCCAGCAACAATCGCTTCTTGCTGCAGACCTTCGGCCTCGTCCAGCTCAAAGTCGGCTGCTGTGTACTGTGGCTCCGCCTGCTCCCAGCGATGGACTGCCGCCACAAACTCCAGGAAAACATAGGCACCCACAAACATCCATGCCCATGCCGCCGTCCACCGCGCATCGTGTCCGCCCGGCTCGAACCACACCAGCTCCACCAAAGGAACGACGCCCAGAGCAAAGCCCGCCAGGCGGACGACCATGGAAATGGTGGCTTTGGCGACAGCGGTGATTCGTGAGGTTGTGCCGCGTTCTGTGCTTGTGTCTGCGTCCGAGAACCGTTCGTTGCCCACGAGCAAAAGCGCTTGCCGTGGTGTCGCCCTCAAAAAGATGCAGTACACGAGGCAGCGCACAATCACAGACAGAGCGTCAAGTGCGCAAACAACGGGTGATGCGCGCAGCCAGATGCTGCTGACGGCCGAGACGCTCAACAAACGACCGGCTGGCTGGGCCATGGCGGCCGAAGCCAGGATGGGGAGAGGTGCATAGGCATGGAGCCAGCTGACGACCGGGACCGTCGCGTTGGCCATGGGGGGCAGTTGTGGTGTATTGTTGTGGGTGGAGTGTCGCTGGGGTCGCCGCCGTGTAAGTCGTCGTGTTAGTCGTGCTGATCGAGGGTGGAAAGAGCCATATGGCGATGTATCGATAAAAAAGAAAGGAAGAGTCTCGACAATTAAAGACGGTGCGATTTGAGAGTTTAAGTTCAAACCGGGCCCATGAATACTACATTACTCCGTATTTCAAGAAAAAGGCAAAGCGCAGGCGCCAAGAGTTGGGCGAATCCGTCGTGCTCTTGCCCACTGTCTCGACGAGACAGATTGCCCACAATGCCAAGCCTTGACGGGAGAATGCCAAGGCAAGACTCAGCCTTCCTTGAGAACGCCCTGTGACGAGAGAAATGTGTGATTGGATCAGCCTTCAACCAGCTGTCAAAACCCTGTCTAGCGCAGGCGCGAATTTCCCCGTCGTGTGCCTTGCCGGGTAGGTTTAGGAGGCAGCCGTCAAAACTATGCACTTGTTTTCTAAACTCACTCTCCTCCTTCACCTCACGACCATCGCCAGGCACACCAGCACAAGTCCCCAGAACCCCCGCCAATCGACGTTCCACACGAAACGCCACAACCAACGGGAGGCCGAAACTAGGTCGTTTCTTTAATCTTGGGCTGCCTCATTCATCACACTATCCCCACAATATAACCTCGTCGTTGCTTTAATCTTGGGCTGCCTCATTCATCACACTATCCCCACAATATAACCTCTGTCAGAATAACTAAGCCTTACTTCTGCCAAAGTACGACGTATCGCCCACGTTTGCTTAATTCTCCACTCATCTCGTCCCTTGTGGCCCTTTGTGACCGTGTTTTAATGTGACAGATACAGGCCGATGGAGTTGATATAGTCGATTTGAGCGGTGCGGTAATCGTCCGACTCAACATAAGAATCAAAGCGCTGGAATACAAAATCTTGTGCCTTTCGGTTGTAGATTGGCCAAAGAACCGTATCGTTGACTTTGCCAAGGTTAATCTTGGTCATAATGAACCACACCGACAATTTGATATAGCTCTAGGAAGAAGAAATACTAGACTTACTTTGGTGGTTGTTCGGCATTGAGGTCGTTGATAAACGACACCCACATCGAGGTCATCAGTTCCACAAGCTCTGCATCGCCAGGTCGGTTACCCAGTGGATTTTAAGTAGGCAGAGGGGTTGGAAAACACATATGCAACATCCTTGGGGTTATTGTCAGCCAACGCGCCATATCAAAAAGGTCAGCAAAAAAAAAAACAAGAATATCCACGACTTACAGAGAAATGCACTTTGCCGATATCGATGGTCACATTGATCGTTACTGGCGCCATCTTTCCGGCTGCCAGCAGCTTTGTCGGATAGTCCTGGATGATATCGCCATCGACATTGGGCTGCCATGTAGCCTAGGACATTGCCGCTCTGGAGTCAGTTCTGAAAAGGGAATCGAACCAAGGCAGCTAAGAACCGAGCTGACATTGGCACACAATATGATACCGACAATGGCGTCAAAGGCAGACTGCGCCTGACAATGTGTGGGGTGGTCCCGACGGATGCGGATCTTAAGACTCCGTTCGACTATGAGATAGCTCAGAAGAGCTGACTTGGTCGAGTACTATAAAGTAATTCGACCACAAAGTCATTGGTGAGATCACATTTCCGGAGAAACTAACCGGATAAGTGGCCGCCGGCTATGGCGCTGTCCAGTTTGCAGGAAATATCTTTGGGCCCTGGCATAATAGGACATGATGACTTGACAGGAGCACGTCCAGAGAAAAAGGTTTCCATAGGGATTTGGTTATCGTGTTGTATACTGGGCTGATATATTTATCGACCCTTTTTCACCTATGCACGTTCACGCCCATGCTCACAATGAGCTCATAGTCGTCCAACTCCTTGCAATATTCACTTTGAACATGAAAAAAAACACACATACAATACCAATGCCATGCCAAATGCAGCAGAAACCAACAATAGGAAACAATGTAGTCCAGTAGTGTACCATCCGCCAGCTACACATAGCGCACTTAGGGCTCACCCCAGATCTCGTCGGCAATCGTCCGCACCAGCGCCAGCTTCGCCCGCTGGTCCTCCTGGCTCAGCGGGTAGCCGCTCTCGTGCGTGCTGAAGCCGCACTGCGGGCTGATGGCAATACTCTTGAGCGCCTCCTCCTCGGTCTGGCCGCGGCCCTTGGCCACAAACTTGGCTGCCTGGTGGATGCGGGCCTTGACCTCCTCCTTGTCCTCGAGGGCACGGAGCTTGGTGCTGATGGCGCCGACGACGACGTTCTTGTGCGCGGGCAGGTACTCGAGCGGCTCAAAGCCACCGGCGCGCTCGGTATCGTACTCCAGGTAAAACGTGTTGACGTTGAGCTCCTGGAACAGCTTCTTGGCGATGACGTCGTAGGCACCCTCGGCAAAGTGGCGGCCGCCGATAAAGTTGCCGCGACACAGGTGGACACCGGTGTGGAGGTCCGCGGGAAGGCCGGCAATGGAGTCGTTGTAGAGCTTGATGTAGGCATCCAGCAGGTCGTCGACGGAGCCAACGTTGTCCTTGTCCTCGGCCCAGCCCTGGCGGAACTTTTCCGAACAGAAGTAGGCCAGACCGGGGTCGTCAAACTGGACGTTGCGCAGACCAGCATCGTACAGCTGGCGCAGCTCGGCCTGGTAGACGGCGGCGACGTCGGCAAAGTATTCGGCATCGTTGGCGTAGGCCTCCGGGGTATAGGCCTTGCCCTGCTTGTAGCGCATGTGGAACCAGGCGGGCGTAATCATGGTCAGCTTGATGTCGGCCCAGCTCTCCTTGGGCAGCGTGTCCTGGACCAGCTTAAGCTCGTGCAGGTTAGAGACGGATTTCTCCTTGTTGTGGCGCAGCTTACCGCCGGCAATCACGCTGTCGCCGGGCATAACCTTGCGGTCCTGCTCGATCAGAGACACAACGTCCGGGTGGTACAGGCGGAACAGGCTGGCGTCGGCGTCCTGCAGACGGGTGGTACCGTCAAACTCGTCCCACATCAGACCCCAGAAGCGCGTCCGCACAAACTCGCCGTCGCCGAGCGCGCGAAAGCCCAGGTCACGCTGCAGCTGGACAACATCAGCCACGGCCTTGGCCTCTGTGGCGGGCAGGCCAGCGGCCTCTTCCGTCTTGCCCTGGCGCACGGCCTCGCGGGCGTCCAGCAACGGCTGCGGCCGGAGGAGCGAGCCCATGTGCTCTGCGCGGAACGGAGGTGCCATGTTGGTAGGGTGGTAGGGTGGTAGGGTGGTAGGGTGGTAGTGGTCGTTAGTGATGGTGGAGATGGTGGTTGCGACAATGGTGATACTGTCGTCGATTTGGGGATGAAGGTGGAAAACTCCAATTGAGATCAGACCAATCGAAAAGAAACAAGAAAGCTATAAAAGACAAAAGCAGAAGAGCTCTCTTTAACAGTGGAGAAGAGGGCCGTCACTCGCTTGATAAGGGCGGGACAGCTTGGATAAAGCACTGACAATTACGACATACTACGACCAGCTGGGCTGGTGATGGCATCCCCACAGTTTAGTTACGTGATTCAGCTGTCAAAGTTGACCAGTCCCTAAATCAAAGGCTCTGCTTTTCCTGATTGCTGGCGTTTGGAGCGGATGTACGGGAAATATGGAAATGGAAATGCCTGGGAATTGGGTCAAGATGGGGCTGCTGGCGTACATAATTTTTCCAACTAATCTACCAGACACGGGAGCCCAAAATGCGAAATCCACAGGTGAAGAGAAAAAGCCTATCAGAGGAGTGTTCTTAAGCAGAGTCGGACGCAACAAGCCGATGGGCCAGGAAGCTAGGAGTTTAGAAGAGAAAAGTGGAATATAAGTAGAGGGGGAGCCCTTGACAAAGTCAGAAACGTGGGATGAAGGTTTGTTTGTTGTCAGAAGAGCAAAACGTGGCAGACTGTGAGAAAGTGGGGAGAGCAAGAGGCACCGAGATAAAAACAGGAAAGAAGGGGGTTTTAAAGACAATCCAGCAAGAAAACCCCAACTTCAAGTCATTCTACTGTCGGTAGATGTGTTTTGGGAGGGGAAATAGAATTGCCGGATGCTCTAACCAGATTCATCTAGAACGAGAGAGAGGGACTTTTTGCAAAGGCGAGGAAAAGAGAGAGGAGAAAGAGAGGAGAAAGAGAGGAAGGGAGAGGAAAGGGAAGAGAAAAGGATCCATCCACCGGCATCGGTCTATCCAGCGGGGTCTAACGGGCGTTCTGCAGATTGGAGCTCCGCAAAGACGCCGGTAGAACTAATGCCGAGCTGTTTTCAATACTCGTAAAGATGGCGCCGCAGCTGTCACAGAAAAATTTCAAAAGTCTTCGGCCCGCCGGTCTTTTGTCGGGTCGATCCATATCAAAATGTCCGGACAGAGACTCCGGGGACTGTCAATTGTCGTGTAAAATACGGCAGGCTGTTGAAGCTGTTGGGAGACTATTGGAAAGGCTTGCAAGGCTGCTTGCAATTTCGGTAACAGCTGTCGCTAAACTAAGGCTGTGTTGTTCAGAGGTACTGGCATGGACAATGAACAAAAGAACCGTGGCGTTGATCACTTTGAATTTGGATGGCTGTCAAGTGTCATCTGTTCTTTACTGCGATATTAAATTACATAGTGACAGGCGAACCTAGGAGATACTTTTCATAGCTCAAAAAATTGTACGAGAATTATTTGCCTTTGATTTTGTATTTCCTCGGACAGCTTTCTTTTAGTTTTTTGTTCATATTTCTTTTGTGTTCCAAAAAAGATAACCGCTGTTAAAATTCAATCAATATGCAACGAATAAAACAAAATACAGCGAGTATTGATCCAATACCATGACATAAAGATAAAGTAAAAAGACTTATGGAATGAGAACGGCTGTCGTCATACAGAGGTTGGTTGATCGAGCCTCCAAAAAAGCAAAAAAGAAGACGTGGGGCAACTCGGGATCGAACCGAGGACCTTCAGATATAAGGACTTGAAGTTAACTTCAGTCTGACGCTCTCCCAACTGAGCCATTGCCCCTTGTAATTATTGGAAATCCGCGCTCCAAACTAGCTTAAGTAGGGGACTGACTAGCTGGCGCCCGGGCCCCGACGCTCCCCGTATGACGTTGCAGATGCCCCCATGTGCCCACCATAATGCACCATTACAGGCGCGCCCCAGTATTTCCCCATAATACAGCTACCCCGCCTTGGTTCGCCTGGACATCGTACCTTCCGTGCACCAAGACAGCTTCCGTATTGGGCAACACCCTGTGAGACGCTCCTGCTTTCGGTGCAAGTGTCGGACGCGACATTGGCCGCTGTTTCTCTCCTGCACTTTCCCAAAGTTCCTTTAACGGCCGTATCGTACTTTCCGCACTTTCTCGATTTGTGCATTTCTCCGTGACCGCATTACGTATGATTGCCGTCTGTCTTGCTTGACAGTGAGCTGCACTGCGCTGCACCTTCCTTCATAATGGCCACCCCCTGTGCACCCCCTTCCCCGTCTTCTGTCTCTTCGTCCTCTTTTTCTTCCTCGCCCATCGACAATTCTTCTCATTCTCGTACGCCGTCTCCTTCACCCCGGACGGCATACTCATAACACTCTTCACTACCGCCCCCACAGCCTCCCACAATGGGTCTCCCGCGCCAGGAGGTGGCCGGCCGCCATGACTACGAGAACGAGGCCGTCATCCGCCGCAACACGCTTCCCCACCGCACCTACTACCTGCCGCCCGAGGCCACTCTCAACTTGAACGGTGAATGGCAGTTTCACTATGCAGCTTCACCACTCGAGGCAGCAGATGCAGAGAAAGCCAGCTCGCCGTCTGCATCCAACACACCCAATGACGGCTGGTCGCCCATCACCGTCCCCGGGCATTGGCAGCTTGAAGGTCGCCAGCGCGGTCATGGTGATGCCTGGGGCTACCCATGGTACACAAACGTTCAATATCCCGTCCCCGTTACGCCGCCATTCGTTCCTGCTTCCAACCCTACAGGCACCTACCGCCGTGTCTTTTCTGTGCCAAAGGAGTGGGCAGAGCAGTTCCCAGGCGGCAACGGACCGCAGCTGCGGCTTCGCTTTGACGGCGTTGACAGCGCTTACCATGTTTGGGTGAATGGCACACTAGTTGGCTACGCCCAGGGCTCACGCAACGCCGCCGAGTTTGATATTACTGAGGCAGTCGCTGCTGCAAAAAGCTCCGAGGTGACACTCGTCGTTCAGGTCTACCAGTGGTCTGACGGCACGTACATTGAGGACCAGGACCAGTGGTGGCTGTCTGGTATTTTCCGTGATGTGCACCTCCTGGGCTTTTCGACGACCACGAGCATTGAAGACTGGTTCATCAAGACCAACTTGGACGCCTCTTACACGGATGCTGAGCTGCACGCCTCTGTGACGGTGCGCACCTCTGAGCTTGCCCAGCTGACGCTGCACTTGACTGAGAAAGAGGATACTGGCGTGACTGTCGGCGAGCTCACAGTCAAGGTCGACCCCACTACCTCTTCCTCCTCGCCCGTCGAAATCCGCCTGCCCATCAAGAACCCGCACAAGTGGACAGCCGAGACCCCCAATCTGTACCGCGTCGAGCTCACTCTGCGCCCACTGTCTGGCAATGACAAGCCGCACACTGTCCACCAGAACATTGGCTTCCGCAAGGTCGAGATGATTGACGGCCTGCTCTGTGTCAACGGTGTCTCTCTTCGTCTCCGCGGCACCAACCGCCACGACCACCACCCGTTGCACGGCCGCGCTGTTCCAGAAGACTTTATGCGCCACGATCTTTTTCAGATCAAGCAGTACAACCTCAACGCTCTGCGCTGCTCTCACTACCCACCCCATCCCAAGCTGCTGGATTTGGCTGACGAGCTTGGTCTTTGGGTCATGGATGAGGCCGATCTTGAGTGCCACGGCTTTTATGACGTGATCGCCCGCCCGCTCGGCATTCCCGAGGAAGTCGACTACGAAGAGCGCAAGAAGTTGACTTTTGACAAAGCTGCCCAGTTCACATCCAACAACCCAGACTGGCGCACCGCCTATCTCGACCGCATGGAGGCCATGGTGCAGCGCGACAAGAACCACGCCTCCATCATCTGTTGGTCTCTCGGCAACGAGGCCTTTTACGGCCAAAACCACAAAGACATGTACCACTACTCCAAAAAGTTTGACGACTCCCGGCCTGTCCACTACGAGGGTGACGCCCACGCGGAGACTGCCGACATGTACTCGTACATGTACCCGTCCGTCAAGCGGCTGGCCAAGCTGGCCAAGGAAGAGGGTGTCGACTCCAAGACGGGCAAGTTTGAGAAACCAATCATTCTCTGCGAGTACGCCCACGCCATGGGCAATGGTCCCGGTGGACTCGAGGACTACGAGGAGCTGTTCCGCACCCATCCCCGTGTCCAGGGCGGTTTCATTTGGGAGTGGGCTAACCACGGCCTGTGGAAGGAGGACGCCGAGGGCAAGAAGTACTATGCCTACGGCGGCAACTTTGGCGACATGCCCAACGACAGCACCTTTGTCATGGATGGCCTGTGCAACAGCAAGCACGAGCCAACGCCCGGTCTGGTGGAGCTCAAGTCAGTCGTGCAGCCGGTGCGTCTGTCCCTGGACGGCAAGACTTTGACGATCCAGAACCTCTACGACTTTATCGACTTGAGCCACTTGACCTTGTCGTACCGCATCGAGGACTTCTCGTCATCTTCAAGCAAGAATGCGGCGGCCACACTGTTCACGTCCGGCGAAATTGAGCTGCCCAAGGTGGCTCCCCACGGCGGCAAGGGTACTCTCGTTCTCGACGGTATCGATGCCTCGGCTTACAGCGGCAACGCTGACGTTCTTCTGACTGTCCAGCTGTCCAAGAAGAACGCAGAGTCTGGTTTCAAGGATGTTGCCCACTTCCAGCAGTACTTGACTACAGAGAGGAAGAACAACCTCCAGCTGGCGCCTCTTTCGGTTTCTCCTTCATCGGCTCAGGCGGCCACAGTCCAGCAGTCCGGTGCCATCATCACGGCGTCTATCGGCCAGCACTCGTTTGTGTTCAATGCCGCCTTTGGCAGCCTTACCAGCTGGGCCGTCAAGCCGGCCAAGGGTGGCTCTACTGTTGTCATTCTTGGTTCTGAATCGTCGTCTCTGGCTGCAATTGCACCTGGTTTCTGGCGTGCGCCCACTGATAACGACCGTCCAGCGTCTGTCCCATACTGGAAGCGATTTGGTGTCGACTCTTTGCATCTCCACCGAGTTGTGTCCGTCGACCACGCCACCTCTGGCGACGCGGCTACTGTTATCGTTGAGGCCGTCTTCGCCGCGCCTGTACTCGGCTGGGGCTGGAACGCCAAGACTACATACACTCTGTCAACCAGTGGCTTGGGTGTGGCCGTCACTCTGACACCATTTGGCAGTGCTCCAGACCATGTGCCCCGTATTGGCCTCGATATTCGTGCTAGCAAGTCTTTGCAGGACTATGCATGGTACGGCCAGGGCCCTGGCGAGTCCTACCCGGACAAGAACCTGAGCCAGCTGGTTGGTGTCTACAAGGCAAACCTCAACGAGCTGCAGGTTACGTACGACGTGCCGCAGGAGAACGGCAACCGTATGGGCACGGGATGGGTGACGGCTTCTGCGGAAGGTGGTGCCCAGCTCCGGGCAACTCTGAGCGATGCTTCTGCCGCGAACAAGACCCGGGAAGCTGGCTTCTCGTGGGCGGCTGGACCATACTCTGCACAGGTGCTCGACGCTGCCTCTCACCCCTGTGACCTTGTCGGCAAAGAGGACCCTGATGCGGTGCTCCTCCGTCTGGATGCTCGTGTCGCTGGTGTGGGTTCCGCGGCTTGTGGTCCTGGTGTGCGGGAAGACTTGTTGGCCAAGGTTGAGCCCACTTCTTTTGCCTTTACTCTGGAGGCGACTGTCTAAGAAGTGTGTCTATGATTGTTAGCAAGGACGAGTACTTTGAATCACGTTTACAATTTGAGTTAAATAGGATTTGGAACAAGCAGGCAAAATGAAAAAGTATTCAAATTGAAAGTAATCTATCTAATGAGCTGTCTCGTAGCACGTCAAAGTAGGCCTTTGGTGCTCGAGGCAGAAATGTTATGGAATAATTAAGGATACAAAGAGTGTTCCTCTTACTTACCTGTTTTTGTGGTTTTCTGTTTTGTAGTTTTTTTATGGCTGCTTTTTGTTGTTTTTCAACTTTTTTGGTGATTGTTTTTTAGACAGTTTTCAAGTTTTTTTCTGTTACCTTTCTCTTGCTCTCTCTTTTTTTCTGGCGATAGAGGTTCATTCCCAACAGAACAGAAAAGGTTAAAATCAAATGCAGGGGCTGGTCTAAAACCGGGAGAAACTACTCAAGAGGAAGAGTTTTATCCATAAGATCTTGTCAACGTACAGGTTGGATATTACAACTCCTCAAGAAGATTGTCCCCAAGCTCCAATAACTGGGATACCCGCTGGCTGTCGAAGCCGTTCTCAAAAGTCCAATTATCGATATCATCCGGGGCCGACTGGTCCGGGAGCGGGTCCTGGCTTCAAAGCCAGATAACGGGCCACCGGCTCGTATACAACTCCAGGAACCCATGAGGACCTGCAGCGTAGAACGTGACGACGACGTCGTGAGCACCAGGCTCATCCCAGCTCCCATAATCCAGGTCTGTCAGCTCGAAGCGGAAGACCCGGCGGTTAGGGTGGTTGGCGGATAACTCGCCTTTGTGCGAGGGCTGCGACAGCATCCCGAGGAGCTTTAGCTCCCCGTTCGAGCTAATGCACTCGATTTTAAGACGAAAAAACCAAACGTCACGAATCTCAGTCTTATCGAGCTCGAGCATGAACTACATGCTCGGGTTGAAAAACCGATTCGCGTGCAGGTCGTCGGGAATATTGATCGAATAGCCGTAGCCACGAATGTTGACAATAGCGAGAACCATTGTGGCGATTTGTGGCGAGGCCGAAGAAAAAAGAAGAGAGAAAAGAGAAGATAGGGGGTGATGGTTTTGGAGGCGGAGCGGGTGAGGAACTCTTTCGTCTGATTATTTCGAGACGCAGAAACATACTCTCGTTTTATTCAAACTTGCGAACATCATCGATGTTCACAAAAGCTGTTGTTGGTGTCGTGAACATAAGATTGGACGTGTGGATTCTTTGAATACATCAAAATTTGCTTTCGAAGCTGGTGCATATTGGACTATGTTGTTTTATGTGCATGAACAAAACAAGCGGGCTGTACAATGTCCGGGCCAAATGTACGAATGAACAAAAAAGTGTATTATGCGTAGGTGATGATGGCAATTCTATGGAAGGGAATGGCCCCAATCTTTAACAGCCCGTTCTTTGTTGTGTTTTTGTACACCAATCACAACCGGAGGAAAATTGAATGACAGGCACCACAGGCGTTCAATACAAAATAATACTACCACGGCTGGCACGTTGGCACTAAACCACCCAAAATTTAGCAGCTATAAAAGTAAACCAAAAAAAGTGCAGCATGGAACTGTACACGATTGTACGGTTTGTGTTGTTTGCCCCTTCCCAAACTGTATGTATCTTGAGCATGAAGGGGACTACAGCGGCAGTCGGCCGGGCCAGGCCGTGACAGGCCGTTACATGCCGTGCCGGGAAGGTGCGACTCTACAACGACAGCCGTTAGACTCACCCGCTATAACATTCATCGTCGACAACCACCTCCGCACACTGCCTGGTGTAAGACGAGGAGAGAGGAAGGGGAAGAAGAAAAAGGGAAGGTGAGAAGAGGAGATGGCCCTTGGGAACAGTAAATGGCGGGCCATTCGCCCCTAAACTGGTTCAAAATGCGGGGGTTAGCGTATAAGAGAAACGAGCCCCATCTTGCACATTTGACTAGGGCAAGCTTGTTCAGGGGTACAAAGCGAACTCCCAATCAAATCGCAGGTCTAACTTTCTGACGTCTGTGGTGTCTAGCTTCAGTTACGTGCTATGGCGCGATCGCTAAAAATCGGCTATGAGGGACCATCTTTGCGTGCTCGACAAGCTTTTGTAGCGACTGTCGTCTTTTACGTCTCCCATTTGCATGGCCTGGAGTTATTTTATTTTTGTATTCTTTCTTCCCCCAATACATACGGACTACTTCGTACTCCAACAGTTGGATGACACCCAGCCAGTCCTGTAGGCGCAATCTGTATTTCGGCGCCCACTGTGGAGAGAGGATCGTTGAAGAGTTGCGCTATTCATCTCCAAGACATCCACCTTCACTTCAATCATCAATCACATTGCACATTTTTTTTATCCTCTAAACATGCGGTGCCCAGGGCGCAGTGTCAGCCGTACTGGCTGTGCCACATGTCGACGAAGAAAGGTGAGTGCAGTTGTCTCGTCCAGTTCAGTGAACACCAGACTGACTTTGTTTGCAGGTCCGCTGTGACGAGCGCCGAGGCGTTTGCGGCAACTGCACCCGGCTGGGCATTACTTGCGAATGGTATCCAACAGGCGACATTGCGCACCGGTCACGAGTCAACACGGCATGTGAACGGTGTCGCAAGAATAAGGTAAGTCTTGAATCGACAAAGATATTTGTTTGCAAATACTAACTCACCATCAGATCCGATGTACGACGCTGTCGTCGGCGGCCGGCCCCTGTGCGCCGTGCCAGACGGCCATGGTTGACTGCATCAACACCAACCAGGGGATTGGGAGCGCAAGGTCCGTCCGCGGCGGAAGCAAAACGCCAGCAGCAGAAGCCGCAGGTATGATGTCGCCCTCGTCGATACGATCTGCTTCCTTGGCGTCCTTGTCGTCGCTGCCGTCGGGCGCGCGACCACTGGCACCCTCGCCAGCACCACATGCCGTCATGCCAGCGCCACCACCACCGCCCCTGCCGCGAGGACACAGCAGCAATCTGTTGCCCGACCTGGTCGAACAGCGCCGTCTCATTAATGCCTACTTTGACGGTCCGCACTACTTCTGTTTCTACACGTTTATCCACCCGCCGACACTGATGCAGCTGTTTGACAACCGGATGGTGCCCGACTTTTTGTTGTTGATTATCTTGGCGACTGCTCTTCGTTTTCTGGACCCGCGTGACCGGCGCGCCGATGCATGGGCGGATGAGTGCCGCCGGCTGGTGATGCTCGAGATCTTTTCGCCGCCGTCGACGACCACATTACAAGCATTGTTGCTGCTACAGCGATTCGAGTGGCACCGAGCGAGCCATGTTGCAGCATGGTTCTTGTCTGGATTGGCTGTGCGATTGGCGCATGGTCTGCAGCTGAACTTGGAGATTGCACAGAACACGGGCGGCAGCAGCAGTAACGGCGACTCAAGAGAAGGCAGAGCTGTTCCAGTAACCGTACGCGAGGCAAGACGTCGGCTAATCTGGAGCTGTTTTGTCATGGAGAGCCTGATTGAAAACGGACGACGGCCGTTGTCAAGTATGGATGCTGGGGCAATTGAAGTTCGGTTACCATGTAACGAACAGGCCTTCCGGCTTGGACTCGAAACAGACATGCCGACACTAAGCCGTCTGACGACGAAAGAGCATCAGCAGCCACCAGAAGCGCCACTCCCATTACTTCCTGCACCCTCAGCATCAGTTGTCGAATCTCGGCTAGGTATCTCGACATATTTGGTCCAACTTGCCGCCATGCGCCGTGCCGTTTTGGATTACACGATGCCCTACCATCCCCGCAACAAACACCACGTCGCGGCAGCCATGGCGGCCGCCTCCAACACATCAGCTGCCGGCTCTGCAGCCTCATCAGCCTCATCTCCGTCATCACCCTCCTCATCAGTCCAAGGCGTCCCGTGGACAGCTGGCTCTCTCTTCTTTGCCTACGAAGATCAGCTCAACCGCTGGCACGAGGGTCTACCACCAGAGATGCGCTTCACGGCAGAGATGCTGTACCGAAGACGGTCGTCTCAGCTTGTCAGCTTTGTCACGCTGCACTGTCTGTATCACGGCTGCTACTGCGATCTGTACCGAATCGGCTCGTACGTCAGTTCCCTTCACCGACTGTCGACGCCATCGACGGCAACCGCTCCACCGGCCGAGTTCCTTGCCGATTGCCGCCGCGGCCGTGTCCAACATGCCCTGGCCATCTGCCGTGTCATCCGCGAGAGTATGCAGCACCAGCCGGCAGGGCATGACCCTGTGGTGGGTATCAGTGCATCACTCGCTCTACGAGTGCTCGTTATTGAGAGGCAGCACGACGAGGATGCTTTACTCGGCGTGACGGCGCCGCTCTTGACCGAATACCTGGATGCTGCCGTGGCTTGTGCACAGGAGATTGCACAGCGGTCGGTTCCCATCCGGGACCTGTTCTACTCTGTCTGTGCTCTTGCGAGAAAGCATGGATACGATGTGGGCGTCCCAGACCCTAATGCCAAGCAGGCTTCTGTCGAAGACACAGACGGAGAGGGAGACAGCACCGACAAAGACAACAGCCGAGGCGACCGTGCTGCTTCGCCCAGTCTTCGCACATACGGCACATTTGGACGAATTCAAAGCTCGCTGGCCTGTCGAAAGGATGTCCTCGCCCCAGCCGCATCAATAGCAACCGACAAAGAGAGTGATCTCTTCCAGCACTACGCCAAAGACAACGAGGATGCGCCACCACAGCCACCATCAAACACTCTACCGCCCGACCTGTCGGCCATTATTAGTCCACCCCCTGCCCTGCCGCCGACTGCCGATCATCTGCCGCCCGAGAATACAGACGATGCTTGGAGACTGAATGGAAATGGAAACGGAGATAATAATGGTGGCTGGCCTTATCAGCCAATACAGCAACAGCCGCCGCCACCCCAGCCATACGGCTACCCCGCGTACGAGACGTACAGTCCCAACGAACTGGGAGTAGCGTCTGCTTGGGGCGATGGAACACTCAATTTCTCCATGACACCGACGCAGTTCGACTGGATTAACCAGAGTCTGGGGTTCGACTTTAATGGTGGTGTTTTTGGGAACCTGTAGTCCATCTTCACTGGTTTACTTTGATTTTACTTGATTATTATGATACCTTTATTGACAGACAGTTGATTCTTTTTCTTTGAATTCTACAGTTTACTGCGCCTTCACTTCCTCTGCACTGTAGATGGGAAACCGCTTGGGAGTACGGTAAAAGGCCTCACGATCCTCGAGGCCACCCGGTTTCCAGTACTCATACTCGATCCACGCATTCTCCTCCATCTGCTCCTCCGTTGCCTCGAGGTAGGCGCCCAATTCTGGATGTAGCGGCACAATGCCACACTCTTCAACGTACGCGTCCCAGTGCTTGAGCAGCTCCGTCAGTTTCTCGGGCTCCCTGGTGGCCAGATCGTGGATCTCGCCCGGATCGCTCTTCAGGTTGTACAGCTGCCACGCGTGTGGGCCCTTGGGCGCAGGGATAAACACGGCCTTCCAGTCGGCCTGGCGGATGGCCGCACGGCCACACAGCTCCCAGCCCTGTACAAAGTCCGGCGGGTGGGTAGACGCCTCCGTGCCGCGCAGCCAGCCGACCATGCTCTTGCCGCGCATCTTGGCCACCTGACGGTCTTTGTAGAGGGGAGCCGGGTGCTGGACGCCGGCCAGATCCAGGAGGGTGGGCATAATGTCCATGACGGTGGCAAACTCGTGCTTGATAGTAGCGGGCTGGGCACCCAGACCTTTGATGACACAGGGCACGCGCACACCGCCTTCGGTCGTGTAGAGCTTGAACAGGCGCGAAGGAGCTGTGGCGGCTTGTGCCCAGCGAGGGCCATACCACACGAAACTGTCCTTGGCGCCGACGTTCTCGAGAGAGTTGTTATAGTGAGCACGGATGTGCTCCATCAGAGGACCCTTGACGAGCGGGTAGGCCTCGTAGGCTGCGCCCTCGGCACCGTTATCAGACAAAAAGAGAACCAAGGTGTTGTCGAGCTGGCCAGTTGCTTCCAAGTGAGAGACGACCTTGCCGACGTTGGCGTCGATGCATTCCACCATGCCAGCATATGCCTCCATGGCACGCGCAGAATGGGCACGCTCAGTGTCCGAAAAGGCCTCCCAGTCCTCCGTCTTGCCGTCATCCATGACCACAGGATGAGCCTCGGTGTCCTTGTCCATCAGACCGAGCTCGACCATGCGGGCTAGTCTTTCCTGGCGCAAAACAGCAGGGCCCTTGTCGTACACGCCGCGGTAGCTGTCGGCGTGCTCCTTGGGTGCTTGGAGTGGCCAATGTGGTGCCGAGAAGGGCAAGTAGGCAAAGAAAGGCTGCTTCTCCTCACCGGCCTCCTCCTTTTTGGTGTTGATATCGCCCAGCTCGCTCAAGTATTCCACCAGCTTGTCGCCGTATCCGTTGCTCGAGTACCAGTCTTCGGGCAGCGAGTCCAGCTCCTGGTAGACGCCGTCTTCGCTGTGCAGGGCAATGATGCTCGTGTCCAGGAACTGCGGCGTGCCGTTCTCGACCTCGCCCTGTGGGCGGTAGTTGAAGTGGTTCGAGCTGCCCGGCAGGAGGGCAAACGACCGCTGGAAGCCACGAGCGTGTGGTGACCGCTCCGGCTTCAGACCCAGGTGCCACTTGCCCGCCATCATTGTGCGGTAGCCAGCGTCGCCAAGAACCTCGGCGACCGTCACCACCCGCTCGTTGAGGTAGCCCTCGTAGCCGGGCATGCCACGCTGGGGTTTGCTATCAAACGGCTTGCCCGACTCGGTCAGCGGCTCGTTTTCGAAACGTGACCAGCCCGTGTAGTTGGTGAACTCGATCAAGTTGCCCAGACCCGCAATATGGTGGTCCGTGCCGGTCATGATCATGGCCCGGGTCGGGCTGCAGGCAGCAGCGGCATGGAAGCCTGTGCAGCGGACACCAGCGGCCGCAAGCTTGTCGATATTGGGCGTCTTGATTTCGCCGCCGAAGCAGCCCACGTCGGAGAAGCCCAAGTCGTCGGCGACGATGACGAGGAAGTTGGGCCGGGAAGACGGCGAGGCGCCATTGTAAGTCACCATTGTGGCAGGTAGTGTGTGAGTATGTCGTGATAGTTAAAGTTTGTAGGAAAAGATTTCGAATACTGGTCGACAAGCACGTAAACACAATCACTTGCAAAGAGGTCAAGGGTCTTTTTGTAAGGGAAAGCACGTTGTCGTGGGGGCGCACATAATTATTGAAAGAAGATAGCCAAGGTCACACATCGTCAGGACCGACAACCATCACGTCGTCGCGGTTGGCGTCGCGGTTGGCATCGCGGTTGACAGCTCTGTCCACAAGTGAAGCTCTACCTTGGGATCACCCCTCTTCTCCAACAACACCCCAACTTTTGGTACGTCAACTCCACTTGGTGTGCAGTCCACTGCCATCTCCAACATCGCAGACTGCTAGTGCTTCGTCGGCCGTGAGCGAGCCTATCATTTCTCACAACGACCGCGACGGCCGCGAACAAGTGCGAGGGCGCGAGCATGGCGTGCTTGCGCTAAGGCAAGAAGATCCCACCAAAAACCAACCCGATGAAAACTTTCAGCGACGTCCACGAACCGCGAACACCACCTCCGCTTTCTTTGACTCTATCAGCTCCCTGCTTACTTCTTCACTCTGTGAACCAGGTTCGTGGGTCGGCCATCCAGTCCGCGACGCGAGAGTGGTCAACAACCATCACGAACCTGGAGAAACTTAAAGAACAGCACAAGGGTGCTCACACACTTTAAAAGCAAACATCCTCGTTGGACACGGAGACACATTAGTTCAATATCATCGAAAAAACGTCACATCTTGTCTCGATGTTGTGATCACGAAGGGCTGGGTCTTGATTGTTTTTGGGATGGTCATCCGTTTTGTCTTGTTTCTTTCTCGTCCGTCTTTTTTTTTTATATCCTCCTCCTCGAGGCCCAAGAGCCAAGATGCACATGCACCTCCTCCCTTGATATAAGAACGCACAAGGAGCGATCTGCGCCAGCCTTGTCAACAGTCAGGGTTGGAATGAACAGAAAATCAAAATCAAGTTCTATTCTTTTTTTGTTTTCGAGACTGCCAACTTCATCAACTTTTATATTGACCTGACAACAACACCATCATGTCTGAGAAAGAGGCGACCGCCGTCGACGGCACGGCAGCTCCTGCTCAGGCCGGTGCCGTCGCCCCAGCTACCGTGACACCCGTCACCACCCGCCAGCGCGCTCGCAAGAACATCATGTCGGCCCGCTATGTCTTCCAGAAGATGACCTGGCCGCTCTTCTCGGCCTGGATGATCTCTGCCCTCATCAACATCATCTTTGGCTACGAGACCACCAGCTTCTCCGGCGTTCAGAGCATCCCTGGCTTCACACGCGAATTTGGCTTCGAGAAACCACCCGGCAGCGGTAAGTACGCGCTGTCGGCAGCACGCGCATCCTACACGTCCTCGACCGCGTTTGCCGGCAAGCTCGTGGGCGCACTGGTCGCTCCCTTTTTGGTGGAGAAATGGGGCCACAAGATTGCCATCTGGACACTCGTGTTGGTCGTCTGGGTGGGCATCATTATCGAGTCGACGTCCAAGAGTATTGCGCAGTTTATCGTCGGCCGCATCATCATCTACTTCAGCGTCGGTATTGCTGAAGTTACGTCTACGTACGCCCAGCCCCTATCTAAATGCACATGTATGCTTTGTTTACTAACACCTCCCAGCGGCTACCAATCCGAGATTGTCCCTGCTGCTATGCGCGGCACCGTCGTCGGCTCCATCCAGCTCTTCAACTTGTTTGGACAAATCTTTGCGGCCGGCATCAACCGCGGCTTCTCGACCAACACCACTCGCAAAGGCTGGATTGTCCCCGTGGCTATCCAGGCTGCCATCCCCGTCCTTATCTTTATTGGCACCTTTTTTATTCCAAGCTCGCCTCGTTGGCTCCTCAGTAAAGGCCGCAAGGATGAGGCAGTGGCCGTTCTCGACCGTATCCGCCCGGCCGAAGATGTTCAGGCAGGCATAAGCCGTCTGGAGATTGATGCCATTGAGGAAGCTCTGGAGCATGACCAGGAAAAGGCGCCGTGGACCGACATGGTCAGAGGCACCAACTTGCGCAGAACCGTCATTGCTGTCGGCCTTCTCGGTATCCAGCAATTTCTGGGCCAAGGCTTCGTCTCCGGCTACTCGCCTCGCTTCTATGCCACTGTCGGCCTCTCGAAAAACGCCTTCAACTACAACATTGGCTCATCCACCATTGGCTGGGGCGGCTGTCTGATTGGCATGATTGCTAGCGATTTCATCGGCCGCCGTCCCATTTTGGTCTGGGGCGCGTTCGCTCAGACCGTCTTTCTGTTCTTGGTGGCTGGTGTCGGTCTTGCCAAGAACCCGGACGGCACCGATGGCCGTGCCCTCGTGGCGGGCGTCATGCTCTACTTCTTTTTCTACTCGGGCACGTGGGGCCCTCTGGTGTTTACGGTGGCCGCCGAGATGGGCTCCGCTGGTCTGAGAGAAAAGACCTTGTCTCTCGGCATCGCCCTGAATGTTGTAACGGCCTTTGTTGTCAGCTTCTGTGTTCCGTACATTCTCAACGACATCGGGGCCAACATTGGCTGGGTCTTTGGGGCCATTGCCCTTGGCTGTGGTGTGGCGACCTACTTCTGGGTCCCCGAGACCAAGGACCGCTCTCTCGAGGAACTGGATGAGCTATTCCAGGCCCGCACGCCTGCTCGCAAGTTCAAGTCAACGCAGACCTATGGTGCTGGCAGCCGTGTCACAGCTCTGGAGACAACGACCGGTGGCAAGCTGCAGCAATTTGACGAGGAGAACCGCGAGGTAGTTGAAGAGGTTGTGTAGAAGAGGTTCCGATCCTTTCTTTTATTTACTTTATTTTTTTTGTCACCTCACTACATAGAGAACCAAGCACATTGCTTCCGTAATACTTTACTACACGGTTCTGTCTGTTCATAACAAAGCAGAAACGACAACTGAACATCAATACCATGCCGTTCATTGGCCTCATACTGTCGCTAAGAATAGTAGACACTCCTGATCCGGACTATATTTGCTACCACCTAGAGTTTACACTATAAAACTTAATACCTCTTAATATCTATCCGTAATCTATCTTTTACCATGTTTCTTCTTCTTGTCTTCCTCTTCTTCATTAATTCCAAACTCTCCACCTTTGTGAATAATGGATAACAGTGGAGAGAAGCTTAAAACGCCATTTGGCGACGAACTGACGCCTTGGCCCAAGTGGGGAGTCAATGTAAGTAGATAAGGAAAGCGAATAAATATTAGATACATGGGAGATGACTGTTTCTAATCCGCTGCTTTCACTTGGCCCCCAACTCGTTCGGATACCGGACCCATGTGGCTTGCAATTGAAAGCTTGAACGAGCTTGAGTTTGCTTATTTTGAATAGCCCGATGTCGGCTCGCGCTACAGCATTTGAAACTGTCTTCTTATCCTTCGCCCTCGTTTCTTTTAAGGTGCCCCGACGTCCGCGAGCCAGCGACGCTCTATCCTGTGTAAGGCATAACGGAACCGGGATCGGCAGACGGATGCAGAGGGCTGGCGTGCATGTCCTCTTGATGACGTCTTGAGCTAAAGACGCGGTCGTCGCGGTTGACTCTTTTATGCGGAGAAACCATGGAGCATCCCTGCTGATTCTTCATATTTACTATACTCATCTTGATTTCTGGGAGTGCAGCTTGATGTTGCACCATTTACTACCCCACTAACGGATCATCGTGGCCGCGAGCACGTTTTGCAGTCCATGTTCGCGGAACAGAGCTATGACTGTTGTCATCCCAAGTACTCCGTACACGAGGTTGTAGTTGTACTCGTAGTCGGGGGACCGACATGTCCGACGTTGTAATGGAAAAGTATAAATGATTTGTTGTCAAACAGGAAGTGATCGACAGAGGCTCGCCGGACTCTCTCGTTTGACTCTTTTCTTGGCTCTCTCTCTATATAATTGTGACATCGTCACGTCCACTCTTTTTGAAATCCACGTTCTGTCTATCAGTCCGTCAAGAGCTTCAGTATTATCAACACTTTCATTCAAGATGAAGTTCTCGACGCTCTTCACGCTGGCCTCCTCGGCCGTAGCTGCTCTCGCCAACAAAGCCTCCCTTCCGTCGTACCCAATCGTGAGTACTTGTCAATAAGACCACCACTTTTACAACCACTTTTCCAACCACTAACAACGCCAGGCCAACAGAAACCCGTATGTCTCGGCATGGATCACGCATGACCAAGCCCAAGACTTCCCGTCGGCCCGCCCCTACTTCTGGCGGGGCCAGGACCTGACATGGCAGGTGATTGCCAAGGTCGACACGACGGCCTACTGTCTCTTTAGTTGCACCAACACCACCGTGCCCCCAGCCACCCAGCTCGACCTCGAGTTCACGGCGACCACGACAACCGTTACCCTCCAGGCCGGCACGGCTGTCTTCACGCTCGAGTTCTTCTCGCCCGTGTCCCCCGAGAACTATGTGCGCCAGTCGCTGCCGTTTAGCTACCTGACGATCAGCGTGGCGGGCCTGAAGCCCAACAGAAAGGGCGTCTTGCCCGTGGTCGACATCATGAGCGAGTTTGATGCTACATGGACGAGTCAGGGCAGCAATGTGCAGGCCTTTTTCTCCGAGACCAAGGGCGGCTCGCGCATGTTTATAGTCAACGGCACCAAGGCCCTCACATTTGGCGAGAACAGACAGATGGCAGCATGGGGCAACGTCGTTCTGGCCGCGCACACCAAGTACGGCCCTGTCTCTTGGCAGCTGGATACGGGACCGAACAATGCGGCCCAGCTGTCCAACAACGGCACGCTCACGGGAAAGACGACGGGCTACATCCCGAGCAACCATTTGGCTCTGTCGTACCGTCTCAATGGTGCCGGCACGGGCGCGACATGCAAGCCCGGCAAGACGAGTGCCTCACAGTCGGTCACGTTTGTCATTGGTATCGAGCAGGACCAGGCGTTCAATGCGCTCGGTGAGCCCCAGGCCTTCTACTACCGCTCCGAGGTGGCTGCGGGTACGGAGGCGGCTGTCGACTACGTTTTTTCCGACTTTCACGCTGCCCGCGCCGAGGGTCGCGAGATTGATGCCAAGATTATCCGGCAGGGCTCGGCGCTCGGCGAGAACTACACAGACATTCTCGAGGCGTCGCTGCGCCAGACGTTTGCTGCCTTTGAAATTGTCGTCCCTGCCGACACTTTGGACACCGGCAAGGCCAGCGCTTGGATGAAGGAGATTTCTACCGACGGCAATGTCCAGACCACGGCCGATCTGCTGCCCAAGGCCTGGCCCATCTTTTACGTGTTCTGCCCGGACATTATGCGTCTGTTGCTCAATCCACTGCTCGAGTACTCGTTGACCTGGCCAGCCGACTTCGGTTTCCACGATCTGGGCAAGAAGTACCCCAACGCCACGGGCGAGACGGTTGCCGCCCAAGAAGCGCTGATTGTCGACCAGACGGCCGTGATGCACTGGATGGCGTATGCCTACCAAAAGGCCTCGGGCGACACTGAGTACATCAAGCCGTACCTCGCCCCGCTCCAGAAGTTTGCCGACTACCTCGTGGACAATGGTCTGTACACGGCCGCCCAGCGGTCGTCTGTCGATTCCATTAGTGCCACGGCCAACCAGACCGTGCTGGCCATGTACTCGGCGGTGGCTCTGACTGCTTTCGGTGCTTTGACAGGCCAGGACAACTACACGCAGGTTGGCCGCCAGTTTGCTGATGTTATCATGTCCGAGGGTGTTGCCGGTGGCCATGTCACTGCCCACTTTGGTGACCCGGCGACATCGTGGATCTCGACGTACCCCATGGGCTTTGACAAGATGGTCGGCCTCAACACGTTCAACCAGACCTCGTACGATCTGCAGAGTGACTGGTACGCCGGCCATATCTCGACGTACGGCATGCCCTTTGACTCGGAGGTCAATTACGCCGTTGGCGAGTTTTTGCCGTGGTGTGCCGTGACGTCGGCTGATGATGTTCGTGACGGCCTCGTCAACGGTATCCACGCGTTCCTGACCAACGGTGTCAACAACGCGCCCGGCCCCAACTGGTGGTATGTGACGCCCGATGCAGACGGAAGCAGTGTGCCGGGTACGTGGCCGGGTGCCAGCAACATCAACAAGCCCGTGGTGGGTTCCTACTGGATTCTGCTGGCGCCCGGTCTGTACGAGTAGAGGGGAGATGGCTGCGATGCTGTGAGCGATGCTGTGAATTGGTGGAGAAGTCATTATGTACATATTTCTAGACTAGGCAAATTTTTCCATCAACAACCTCTTCTAGCGTCGGTGGTTTAGTGGTAAAATCTGTCGTTGCCATCGACAGGCCCCGGGTTCGATTCCCGGCCGACGCATGAGAAATTTACTTTTTGTCTCAGTAACTTCTTTTTTGTTTTTGGCTGTCGGTTTTCTTTTGCGTTTTGTGAAACTGTTTTCCCTGTACGTCGTAATTATTTTTTTTTCCCTTCGTGTTCATTGACTTTCTTCATTTAACTTTCTTTCGCAATTGTCTTTCACATCATTTTCTCGTCCGTTTCCTTCCAGATTTTATTATGTAACTGGGGACTTTGAAGCGTGTAACTCACAGCACTTTCGGTCCCTGTCGTCCCTGTATAAAAATGTCTCCCGGGCGCGTAATACTGAGTGTTCACAATGTAATGTCCCTGTTTCATCAGATGTTCTACAAGACGGATGTTTTTTTTTTCTTATTTTTTATTAAACACGTTTTTTATTCCAAAGAGTTTTTTAAAATCAAAACTGGCTTCAGAAACATTTAGAGTACGTACTCAGTCCAACAAGAGTTCTTCCCTATCGCTTCTACGCCGTACTGTCGTCGAAATATCGCGTATTGTTTATCTCTGATTCCTCACATCGCACTGGTACTTTGTCTTCGTCGGCAAAGCATCTACCTTCCAACAAACTAAACGTGGACAGAGAACATTCATAGCACGTTTTAGTGAGACACATCGCATGCGATGCTGCACGGTCAAGGAGGCCAATATTAGAAGAGAATCAAGGCTTCGTATGGTACGGAAAAGAAGACAATCGAACGAATGGAAAACGTGAGTTGATTGACGGCCAACTGGAGAGCAGACGACGCGAGACACCGCAAAGAGCGATGTGCTTTTTGAATTGCCATTTCGGGGCCGTTACAGCTGAGACAGGGTCCACTGAGAAGCAACCCACGATCGCGTCCCTTGCGCCGACGCTGGAGCCCGCCGAAAAGCCCCTGTCCCTTGCGTCGTAGTTTGTAGGCGTGGTTTTCTTTCTTTTCTCGGGAGGAGGCACTAAATGTAAAGGCTTGACGTCCACTAAAACGGCAGTCACATCTTTCATCTTTCCCCTTTTCACCTTTCGAGTGTTTTTGGGTGGATTCAGCTGAGCTTGGCCCCTGCAATGTGCCCTGGAGCTATCCCCAGGAAAGTAAGGCGACCAACACGTCGGGTTTCGTTCCGTCTTGTCGGTTCCTTTTTTCATCCATGTCCTGACAGTTCTGTCCAGTTTCTATCCCGCTCTTGCTTTCTTCCCCGTTTTTCTGTTGGTCACATCTCGTCACAGAGTTGGTGGAATCTTGAAGGGACCGCTGGAAGGGGTAAAGGAAAGGATGGACAGAAAAAGGAAGCATTTCTCGAGAAAGAACACAAACGGAAATCAAAAGAAATCAACTGGCGAGCCAACAATCAAGTCTCCCACCCACTTACGACGTACAAGATCGACATTGCCGTTGCCTCAACGGTCAAGCTGAACCCTCCTGCATCAACAAGCACTTAAACGCAAGGGAGAAAGAGACAAGCACCACGACTTTGGGAAGATGACAGGTTCTTTTTTAAGGAGGACTATTTGGTGCTCCATACGGAGTACTGAGTACACTTGTACTTCGTACAGATGGGTTTCTTTGATGCAGCCCAAGACAGAGACGCGATTCGCGGTGCAGCACAACGTCTTATGTCCTCTACACTGCAGGCCAGTGTGGGACAACAAAGACAAGTATTGCCATGTTGGTGTGACGAGACATATGGAAGAGGACATGATCTTGTGTTCCGCACTCGCACTTGCACCCCACGAAACATACATCCCTCCGTGCCATTTCGTATTTCGTAGTTGGGGGCTGTCTCATTATGTCTCGCTTGTCCCAGTAGTCTGTCTCTTCCATCGATGTTTGTCTCGCCTCACATCGCCCCTTGCTGCCATGCCTGCCAGCCACGCGGACGACGCTGACCACACAGTTTTTTGGGTTCTTTTCTTATTTTCGTTGCCTTTATCTTGCCAACCCATTGTAATATAAACGGCGACCAGCTGTCACACCCTGTCCCTTTCTGTGATTTTTTTTTTTTTTTTTTTTTTCTGGCTGCGTGTCCTTCTCTTCTTGCTACAACCAACGTGTTTTCCTTCCATTCTTCTGCCTGTTGTTCTTTTCTTCTTTTCTCCTTTTCTCCTTTTCTTCTTTTCTTCTTTTCTTGTCTTCCAACATCTTCATCGTGGTGATCATCAGACGATCACTTGAACGTTTTGCTCGCGTTCAAACCTCACTTCACCTCTTCTTTCTCTCACTCGCCTCATCCCACCTCACACAAACCGCCACAATGTTTGACGTCTCTCGCCTCTCCCGGTCCTCGTCGGCCTTCTTCGCCTCCATCATTGCTTTCCTGTCCAACCTGCTGTCTCGCTCGCCTCGTTCGCCCGATACAAAAGACCAGCCCGCCTCGGAGGTGTCTCAGATCTCACCTTCCGATAAAGATGCTGCCACCACCGCCGAGACGACTGAGGCCACTGCTACACCCACCGAAGACGAACCTGTAAAGAGCCTGACCGCCGCCGAAGCCTTTGACAGCGTTGGACCTGCCTACGAAGATGCCTTCAAGGGTCTGCCCACGCAGGCAGCCGCGATTGATTGGCTCGTGGACCGCCTCAAGGAGAACAAGATTGAAAAGGCCAAGATTGTCGACGTCGGCTGCGGCACTGGCCGCCCCGCCTGCAGCGTTCTTGCTGACGCGGGCCACGACGTGCTGGGCATTGACATTTCCGAGGCCATGCTGACGGCTGCTCGCGAGCGCGTGCCCAATGCAAAATTTGAGCTGGTGGATGTGCGCCCCTTTATCGAGCGTGAGACGGCCGCTGGCAAGCAGGGCACTCTGGATGCTGTGACCGTCTTCTTCTCGTTGATTGCCGGTGTCACACAAGACGATATCCGCGCCGTTCTTGCTGGTCTGGCCGGTCTGCTCAAGCCCGGTGGATACTTGGTCTTCTCCACTGTCCCCCTCCCCGTCAACAACGCCGCCATCAAGTGGATGGGTCGTCCTGTCGTTGTGTCGAGCCTGTCGCCCGAGGAGGGCGTTGCTGCTGTGAAGGCTGCCGGCCTGGATGTCAAGTACGATGCCGTCACCAAATTCACCCCCAAGGGTGCTGATGCGGGCATTTGCGCGGCGGACGAGGTGTGGGAGGAGTCGCACCTGTTTGTGTATGCGCAGAAGCCGGCGACGACGGCGTAAATGCTAAATGTTCACCCAAAAAAAAAGTGACAGGGCTCATGGGCGTCGTTGTTAAAGTAGAAGAGGACATTGTCGAGGGTTGGAGCGAGTTATGTGTGGTAGAATATCGAGGATGATGGGATTGGATACCAGATGAAGAACGAAATGGGTGAGACATGATGATTCTAGTTAAGATCTGAAAGGATGTTGAGGCATTGTATTATTTTTCTGTATTCTCTGCTTGTTGCATAGACATGTTTCACACGTTTAATTGTATAGTTTCTTCTGGCCCGACTTATGCGTTTTTTAATCACTTTTTTTGTTCCTCCATCTTTCGTATCCTCACCATAAAATAACTTCCGAAACGGCAACGGACTGATAAAGACTGTGTAGTGCACATAATTTACACAAGCTCGGCGCTGCTATTATCTTGACGGTCATCTCGGGCTGCATGGTCGGCGTCATCGAGGCCATTACGCTGGTCATTGTCGGCCTGATTGTCCCGCCCGAGGGCATTGGTGTCACTTGGTGTCACTCTTGGCTTTTACACCTCGATCCGCGCCATCACTGGGCATGGGCACACTGGCCGGCTACCAGGATACGTTCAAGGTTGTGTTGGCGACGCTGGCATTTGGCAGTCTGTCGATTTTCTCGTCCTTCTTTTACTGAGGAAGTCGGCCACCATCTCAACAACTTTGTCAACAAGACGCTGACAAATACGTCGAAGCGACCCGACGTGGAGAAGCAACAACTTACGAGGGAAGGTCAGGAATAGAGAGAGAGAGAGCAAGAAAGAGCAGAGGAGCATGCCCGTAACAACACCGCTAGGTGCTGCTGATGTGTTGTGTTGAAAACGAGAGCATGTCTAACATGCCGACGCCAAAAGCACAGTGGGGCTGTATTATAATATCAGTATACTATCTAGACAATGGATATCGTGTATCTGTCCAACACTGCTTGACCAATCCGCACCAACTCTGTCCACCAATGCTGACCATCCTGCACACCTCGCATATGTCGCACACATTGTACTCGAGAATATTTCCCTACCCGCCAATTACAATGCCTGCTTTCCTCTCGACTCGAACGGCATGATGAGCACCAAAACACCCGCCGCCAAGAACAGTGCGCCACTCGTGTACACGGGCGCACTCGTCTGCAGGTTGGCAAACATGGCAATGATGGGCGCCATGATGCCAAAGATGCGGTTGCACGTCGCGGCCAGAGCATTGCCCGTGCCGCGCTGCGGCGTGGGGAACAGTTCGGGCGTGAAGCTGTAGAGCACGGCGTACATGATGCTTGAAGCGAAGGAAAAGGCAGAGTTCCAGCCCAGCAGGGCGTTGGATGTCAGAGCTGTCGTCGATCCATACAAGAAGACACCGGTGACGACTGTAGACAGAGACAGAGTGCCCTTGCGGCCGAACCGCGGCAGTTCGACCAGCCAGCCGCCCAGCAGTGCACCCGGAACGCCAAGAACGGCCACAATCAACGAGTTGCGGTAGGTCAGGTAGGTCGAGCCATCGCCGAAATCAGCACCACGGGTGGCCTGGATGTACGGCAAAAAGGCATTGTACAGCGGGTAGGCCAGACCGATCAGAGCCCAAACAGCCATGATCAGACCAGTCGAAAGTGCGAGACGACGCGAAGCAAACAGCGCCTTGATGCGATCGGCATCGACTTCGGCCAGCTTGCGACGGATGGCGGCCGTGGCGTTGGAGCGGGCTGCACTGGTGCTGTTGCTTGCGGCGGCGGGGTTCACATAGCCATCGGGCTCACACGCTTTGAGGTCGGCAATCGTCAACTCGGACGTCGTGCCGTTGCGCCGGGCCACTTCGTGCACGACCTTGACAGCCTCTTCGTCAAGACCGCGGCCCATGAGGTACTTTGGCGATTCGTAGATGGTAAAGCACAAGAAGCGAATGGCAAACATGACGAGCGTCAGGCCGCCCATGGTAATGACAAAGTACCGCCAGCCCATGTTGTCGCCGCGCGTGCAGACCGCGGCATCTTCCTGGCAAGTGAAGTTGCCCAGCAGGGGCCACGCGACAAGGTTGGCCACGACCTGTGCCAGAGCCCAGTCGACCGACAGGACTGTCAGCAGATACTGGTGCGACGCCGGCAAGAATTCCAGAAAGATGGCCGAGTCGACGGGCAGATTTCCGCCGACGCCAAAAGACCAGAAGGCGTCGAAAATGCCAATGGCCGCAAAGTTGGGCGAGCCGGCAGCAACCATGCCCCAGACTGCCGCAAGGCCGAGTGTCGCATTGAAAGCAAAGCGGCGGCCAAAGATGTCGCAGCCAAACCCCCAAAAGACAGCACCGGCCAGCAAGCCCAGGTTCTGCGCCAGCGTCAAGAGCGGCGGACGCGACGGCTGGAACTCGTTGGTGATGGGTGTAAAGATGAGCGACGTGACAATGGGCCACAGATTGTCGCTGGCCCAGCCGAAGCCGACGACGGCAAACAGCTGCCACTGGTACTTGCCCATGCCAATGGACTGGATGGCATGGTTGAGGACGTGCGCTTTGGCGGCATAGACGGGGTCGACGTCGCCGACGGGCAGCAGCAGCTCGGCCGATGCGACAGAGGCGTTGGAGGGATGGATGCCCTTGCCGTCGTTGCGATCCAGGTTGTCCTTGTCGTTGATGTCAGTCTTGTTGGCGGCAGTGGGTCGAATGACGTCTGCTTTTTCAGCGTCCCAAGCGGCTCGCTCGTTGGCCGGTTCGTTGGGCGAAATGTCGGCCATGATGGGTGTAAGTAGGCAAAGAGGTAGGAAGCAGATGTGGGAGATGCGAGAATAGGTGTGTGTGTGAGAGAGAGAACCGAATTGGAGAGATGCTGGGTCGTTTATATATGTGTATCCTCGGGCGGGCGTCAAAGGTCGTGTAAGTCAATTAAGGTTCGGCGCAATACGACTTTGCGGTTGTGGAGTGCAGTGTGCAAGGTGGAGTGAGCGGCGGAGTGGGGGCATGTACGGAGTACTTTGTAGCTTGCACAAACGGAAGGCGCGATGGTTCCTTTCCTTTTCAAGCTGCCAATACGTCGTGCTGCGCTCATGTGCTCCGTGATTTCGTTCAGTCGGAAGGAAGGAGCGACCGAGCCGTGCAAAGTTGAGGCGACAAAACTTGCGAGAGTTGAGAGAAGGATCGAGTAGGATCAAAGTAATATGTAACAAAAACGAGCAAAAAGGGCAAAGGCCAGGATGAAGGAAGAATGTGAACAATGTTCAGAGTAAAAGCTGCACCTTTGTGAAGAACCAATAACTAGGGTGCGATGACGTGCGATGGCGAGCGACCGTCGATCTTCCTTCTTTGGGCTGCCAAGGTTTTTTTTTTTTTTTTTGTGTTCTTTTCTTTTTTTACCTTGTTCTTCCTGTGGTTCGGTGCTGGAGAATGGGGAAAAGTACTTTGTCTCGAGTATTGTTAAGCTTGTCGAGCTTGTGAACTCTGTCAAAATTGCGTGTCGATGTGTCCGCTAGCGCGGTCCTGGGGCGTCACCCTTTGTCACGTCTTGTCTGTTCAAATGGCGCCCGTCCTTCCATGTGGTATATGTGTAAAAAGAGGCGGACAAGGGCAAGTAATAAGAAGCATACATGGGAGAAGAGTCAAGTCGTCAAGATGAACAAATGTCACACGACTTGCCGCATGATATCTCAGCTCCTCGTTTACGTTGTATCTTATAAATCCCAAATTGGAAATCCTCCCAGCTCAACAAGACCAATCACCGATTCGCAGGCTATTTATTTTCAATGTGTAAGTAGGTGCCTTTGGGGCGATGCGCCGGAATTCCTCCTCTCCCGCCGGCTGGATGATGTCGAGAATTGCGTTGGAGATGCTGTTGTAGTCGCCTCCATCAAAGGAAAGCTGGCGAATCAGATCTAGGCCGTGTTTCTCTGCGGAGCTTCCCGAAGACTATCGGGGCGCGGGGACTGTCACGGAGATCAGCTCTTCGTTAAAAAGCAGCACAATGTCGGCTTCAGATTCATCTCCGCCGTTTAGTTGGATGATGGCGATGCCGTCCCCGTCATAGTCGTCCTCTTCATAGTCACTCTCGTTGTGACTGGAAGCAGAAGAAGAATGCACCTATGTTCCAATTTCCGTTTTGTACGCGGTACTTGCGCAATTTTTAAGCAATTCTTGAAAGTTTTGTCGTTGAAAGTAGAAGGGGAAAACAGGGTGTAGTGGTGTTGTGGTGTTGTGGTGATGTTGTGATGTTGTCACAGCGTAGGCCAGTTTATGCGTCTGTCCTGCCACGGTACGTCGTATTTCCTACACTCTCACACCGCTCTACAAAAGCTTCAGAAAATGGGTCTGCCTCTACAACAAGACCAGCCGCGTCGGTGGTTTAGTGGTAAAATCTGTCGTTGCCATCGACAGGCCCCGGGTTCGATTCCCGGCCGACGCAGAGATTCTTTTCTTTTTTGGGGTTTTCTTTTTAGACCTCGCCCTGTTCTTTCGAGCGGTTTTTTGGAGTGTGCTTTTTTGGTTGTTGTTTTCGTCGTTTGTACTGTACAAACGTCACGATGTGCGAGCAACAATGGAAAGGGCAAGGAATAGCTGTGATGCCAAGGTATGTCTTGCACTTTGGGAAGAGTGAAATGTCCATTCCTTCCTGCATGTGTACGTTCGCCAATGTGATCCGCCTTGGTGCTCCGTCCCCGGCTGCACTTTTCTCGTTTGCTCATTCTCCTGCCCTTCCTTAAGGCTGCTGTTCTTTCAAAACACTAAAGACCTTTTTGCTATTTCCTACTCTTGCCAATCAAGGGTCTTGCTTTCCGTTTCACATTTCCCTTGATTTGTCCAAATTTGTCTTTTATCTTTCCAGAATGAGCTGTACACTCTTCCATAACTTTTATTCGGCGCTCCGCATTTGTTCGCTCATTGTTGAGTGGCTCTATCATTCGAAAAAGAAGACATTATGTTTTCGCTGCAGAGCAATATCCAACTCTGTGTCCTACATGCAGCCTCTTTACCGCTGCCGCAGGCGCACGTGAACAGGCATGCCGTCCTTGACATGTGGCGGGCCGTGCTTGCTGACCTGGTACAGCCGGTCGCCCCAGACCGTGTCCTTCTTCTTGTTGGTGTTGGACCGCTTCGCATCCCACTCGGTCCAGGCCTCCTCAACCTCGAGCGTCCGCACCACCAGCACAAGCACCATGGTCATCTCCGTCATGGCCATGTGCTGGCCAATGCAGTTGCGGGGTCCTTGCTCAAAGGGCCGGTAGGCGTTGCGGCGGGGGTGCAGCGGGTCGTCCTTGTCGGTGGTGAGCCAGCGCTCAGGCACAAACTCGAGGGGCCGCGGGTAGTAGGCCGGGTTGCGGTGGATGGCAAAGTTGCCGTCCCAGAGCACGCACTGGTCGGTGGGGAAGGCGACACCCTCGTAGCCAGAGCCGACGGGGCCATACAAGGAAGCGCCGGGCGGCGCGGCACGGAGCGTGCCGACATTGGTGTGGATGCGCAGAGATTCTTTGATGACGGCTGTGGTGTACGGCAGCTGGCCAATCAAGTGCGGTGCCTCGCGCAGGCGGTCGGCGGCGGCATTGGGATCCGGACCCAGGACAGCGTCGTGCTCGGCCATCATCTTTTGCAAGACTGTGGGCTCCTGCGAAAGTGTGCGGAAGAGCCAGGCAAGACTAAAGGCAGTCGTCTCGTGGCCAGCAAACAAAGTGTGCTTGGTCTCGGCCACGACATAGTCAAACGTTTCGGCGGAGTTGGCGTCTGCCGGGTTCTCGGTCGCAATCGTCTGGAATAGGGTATCGACTAGTGTGGCGCCGCCCGAGGGAGGCTTGCCGGCCGTCAGGTCGTCACGGCGCTTTTGCAAGAACGGTGCCAGCCACGTGTCCATCACACGGACATTGTACCACAGCTTGAACCGTACCCAGGGGTTAAAGAGGGACCACACATTGCCAATATGGGTAAACACGCGCAGCCGGGGTAGCGTATCGAGCATTGCCGCGGACATGGGCGTCAGTGGCGTTGTCTGCTCATGCAAGCGGATATCAAGCGTGAAGCGGCCGATAAAGTCGAGTGTCAGCATCGTCACCAGCTCCTCGAGTGTGAACACAGAGCCCCAACCGCCGTCTTTTCCGGCGCGGTTGACCATGATGTCCCGGAACACCTCGACCTCCTCCATCAGGGCTGGCAGCCGGGCACGGATGGCCTGTGGGCTGAAACCCAGGTTCATGCGCCGGCGCAGCTTCTTCCATGCAGCGCCATGGCTCGATGCAATGTCGATGTTGCGCGTAAATGGGCGCAAAAAGTTGCCTTGCGCCGCCGCCTTTTCCATGTTGACGTCCTGGGTGAACTGGGCGGTCATGTCTGGGTTCAAGCTGAGCAGCATGGGCATAGACGCCGGCCACATATCCAGGTAGACAGCCGGCGGGCACGACGTGTACTTTTCGTCAAAAAGGTCTCGCCAGTTGTCCTGAATCAGAAGCATAAGGTAGTCGCCGTGGGCATCACGCGGCATGTCCTTCATGAGCATGCCCACGACGCCCAGGTGGCCCAAGATGGGGCTATGCTTCAGCATGGGCTGGAGGTGCCAGGTCAGTACAATATACAACAGACACGAGGAGAGGCAAATTGACTTCAGTCGGGAAACTTACAACACCCTGGCGCTGCAGACGCTGGAAATGACTGCGCACAACATATGCGCGGTACAGATACCACAGCACCGTAGCCGCCAGTAGCCATTTGGTGGCGGTAAACACATGGCCGATTGTCAAATCGACTGCCATGGTGGCGGCTGTGCGTGTAAATCAAAAGAAAGCCGGAAAGACAGAATGACGCTGCAAAGAAAAGGGCAAAAGAATGGACGAAGAAGAAGTCAAAAAGAACAGAAGTCAAAAAGAACAGAAGTCAAAAAGAACAGAAGAACAAAAGAACACAGTTGGAAGGAGCGGCAAAAGCAAATAACCATTGGAGGGATTGGGAGGATCATCAGCCCTGTGGGTTGGGGAAGGAGCTTGTTCCGACGCCTAAGGGCGTGGAAATGGCGTTGGCGGCGGGAGCACAGACCCACCTGCCGTCGCTTTTAGCGTTCCTGCCACCGCCCGTTCAATTCATATCTCAGCGGGCAGGCGCGCCTGGGCACATTTTTGCGCGTCGGCTCGGATTCCATCGTGGGCAATTATTGTATGTCAGCGTTGAGAATCAGAGTTCAGCTAGGAATACAGACACAGATTCATCGACCATAGTTGGATTTCACTGCGTATTGAACGAACAAATGGATCATTTTCATGGATAACGTATATAGCGCCAAAACAGAAAAGACTCGCAGGGAAATGAGATACAAGAGAAAAACAAAAACAAAAACAAAGAAAGGGACAATTTTCAGGCATACACCAAAAACACACAAACGATCTATGATGACCCGACATTCCACGACTCCAACTACCGCATCTGGAATCCCATCTTAACCCTTAACCCAGCAGGTCGTCCAGGCCGTTGCCGGTGGGCGCAGGCTTGACAAGGCCCGACGAGGAAGAGGCCGGGGTGGACGATGCCGGCGCGCCCCAGATGGCGGCTTGGCTCTTCTCCTGCGCCAGCTGGCCCATCGAGGGACCCTTGGCACCGCCCGCACCGGGGCCCGTCTTCTTGATGCCCGTGCTGGCAGTCGACCACAGCGAGCCGAAGGCGTCACCGCCGCCGCCAACAGAAGGTGCGGCAGGGGACTTGGCGACCGAGCTGGTGCTCGCGGCGGTGGACATGACCGGACGGAGCGCGGCCATACCAGCTGCCGAGCCGCTGGTGGCAGACTTGTTGATAGAAGATGCGGCGGGAGCGGCGCCAAAGATGGACGAAGCTGGGGTGGTTGTGTTGGAGGACTGGAAGATGGACGAGCCACCAGTGGGCTGAGAGCCGGCAGGCTGAGCCTGGACGGACTGGTAGTAGTTGGGCTGGGTGGGTTGGTAGCCACTGACGGCAGGGCGCTGTTGCTGCTGTTGCTGCTGTGGCGCGGCGGCGGTGGCAGGAGGAGCGTGGAAAGCGGCGTAGTTGGCGCCACCGTTGCCAGCAGCAGGGGGCGGCGAGATGGACGACAAGCCGACCATACCAGCGAGGTTGGCCTGCTGGGGCGCGGACACGGGCTGCGGTGAGGCGAACTGGGCACCGGCGGCGTTGGATGTGGTGAGGGGCGGGCTCGAGAGGGCGGCAAGACTGGCGAGAGGATCACTCGTGGCAGCGGCCGGGGCGGAGGGTGCCGATTGGAAGTCGTCAAAGTCGTCGTCGTCGTTGGCGGCCGCGGCGGGAGCAGCAGAAAGCGCCGATGATGAGGAGGGGACAGGATCGTCGAACGAGAAGAGGTCGACCTCGGGGGCCTTGGCCTTGGGCGGTGCCGGTTCTGCGGCCGCAGCCGACGAAGAAGCTGTCCGCCGCGAGGTAGTGGCGCTGCTGCTGCTGCCACCAGCGCCGCCTGCAGTGCGCTTCACGCCAGCGCGTGCCGAGGAAGACGAGCGTGTCTTGGACTCGCCCTCGTCGTACTCGTCGTACTCCTCAAAGCGTTCGGCCCGCGAGCCGCCGACTGCCGTACTGCCTCCAGACTCGTTGTAGTCGCTCTGGCCGCCAAAGCCGCCACCGTCTCCGTAAACACCGCCCGAGTAGCCACCGTAGCCACCACCACCGCCGCCAGAGCTGCTGCCCCCGAAGCCGCCCGAGTCCGAACCGAAGCCACCGAACCGGCCGTTGCCCACGCTGTTGCCCACACCTGTGTACTTGCCCTTGTTGGCACGGGCCTTTTTCCGCTCGGCGCGGATACGGTCGACGTCGCCCAGCAGCTCGGCAAGCTCTTTGGCGCGGTTGCGCACGTTGATGCCCTGGTCCTTGCCGTTGGCGTCGATGAAGTGGAACTGGCGTAGCATCTTGAGGAGGGTGAGGTGGGAGCGGGCGTCGTCAATGACACGCTCGGAGCCGTGCTTGATCAGAAACTCGAGCAGCTGGAGGGCCTTGTAGATCTGGCGCCACTCCTCGGCGGACTTTTCGGTGAAGCGGCGGTAGATCATAGGCATGATCTCGTTGAGGGTCTGGTAGTTGAAGGTACCGTTGGCAATTTCCTGCATGAGGGTCGAGGACGCGCCCCATGGCTCGTTGTTGGTGGCCTCGCGGACCTTGGACTCCATCTCGGTGTAGTTCATGACGGCTGGACGACAAAAACAGAAAGAAAGGGGTTAGTTGCTGCTTGATGAGAGCCATTGGACATTGTCAAAACTCACCATTCTGCACCTTCCGTACACCAGCCTTGAGGTCGTACAACGTCAAGTTGGCGACGGACTCCTTCAGGTTGCTGAAATCCATCTTGTCGATATGTGTAGGGGGTATGTTGTGGGAGAGAGGTCGGATGTGAGGTTGGAGTGAGACTCAATGTCCAATTCGTAAGGGCCAGCCGCGGTGGCTGCAGTTGAGGTCAATTCGATAAAGATGTGGTCTGTAGCGCAAACATAGAGAACACGTTGGAAGGAGACGATCCAATCGTCGGCGTTGGACGGATGCGGAAATGGGATGTGTCGCGAAAGGGGTGGTTCTGTTGGAGATGGCGATGGTTTGGTGGGAGGTGCCAGGTGCCAGCTGGGCCGGTTGGGCCAGGGCACTATGCCAAGTACGGATGTTGGGCCCTGATTGGTGCCAGGGCGCTGTGGGCAGCTGGCGCGGCCAATGGGTACTTTTCGAGGGGGCTTTTCGAGGGGGAAGGTGCGAGCGAGGAGTCGAATATTGTCACGTGATATGGCGAAGTCAATAGGAGTACGAAGCAATCAGGCTCTGTTTCTACACGTTAAACTTCCCAAAGACAACAAATAAACAGTCGCGACGTTCTTCGTCCCAACTGCAGTCCGATGTAGCCGTTCTACGTGGGCAGTCTTTGCTATCGGAGCTGGGATGGACAGGCACAACGAAGTGGGTACTCCGTACATTTTGGCCGTTGCTAATGTGCTTTGTGCCTGAGGCAGTTAGGCACAGCTGTTTTGCGCTCCAGAATGTCCTACAAGTGGCCATTTGGTGGGCTTTGGTGCCGTGTCT
This sequence comes from Sporothrix pseudoabietina, assembly GCA_019925295.1. NCBI lineage: Eukaryota > Fungi > Ascomycota > Sordariomycetes > Ophiostomatales > Ophiostomataceae > Sporothrix > Sporothrix pseudoabietina. Next base: position 763,126 of record JADHKS010000007.1, read on the forward strand.
CTGCCGTGGCAAGCTCGGCAAAGGTGAGCGGTGGGAAAAGTCGTAGATAATTTTTCGATAAAGCTCTTTTGAAACAAGCTCTTTTGACCCAAAAGTCACCAGCTTTCGTCCATATTTGACATCTCTGAGTTAATTATAAGTTCACAGGACTCACAAGGTGCGTACAGCTTTTCTTCTTGTCGAGTGGTTCTCTGTGGAATCGTATAGCGTCTGCAATCCAGCAAGAACAAGCCACAGCTTTGGAGCTCTCTCACCATGAGATGCCTGTGATCTACAGACAGCCCGGGAGCTTTCAACACAGCCCAATGGACTATTGGGAAGTCTGTATCGGATCGGGCTTCGGCCAAGACAGTCAATGTGAGCTTCAAACGCAAGCATTGACCGTGTGGAGAGAGTTTTTGGAGCTGTGTTGTTGAACGTCGAGTGTCGAGTGATGCTCACATTCTCCACGAGATCCCGTCTTGGATCTTGGATCTGCCACCCAGCTCTTCTCCTTTCTTCTCCTTTCTTCCGTCTTTCTTTGTCCCACCTCTGCCAACCTTCTGCCAGTCTGCCCGTCCCGCCTTGCGTCCTGCATGAGCACTGCGGATGTGTGTAGCACGTGTTTTGTTGTTAAGGCAAACCAAGCAAATGCAGACACACAGGTTCTCATTCTCAATTCCCACACCTCACCTTATGCTTTGAGATGGTCCAATGGCTGTGCAGGGTTGAGCTGGTTCTCTCTGGCTTGCCGATTGCCGTTGCTGGCTTTCTCTGGCACTGCATTGCCTTGTTTCTGTCCCTGGCTCTCGTTTCTCTCTCTTCTCTTTCTGTCTTGTCTCTCCCCTGGAACGTGCATGTTCCAATGTTCCAATTCCATCTGTGCGAGCTTCCATGCCACTCACACCTCACACCTCACAACATCACACTGTGAGACTGTGAGCCATTGAGCCACGGAGCCACGCCCTTGCCGCATGTCAGCACGTTTGACCAAACAAGGAAACGCCAAGGGCTTCGGGAAAGGCAAAAGAGGAGACCTTAAGAGACTTTCCTCATCGTCTTTTGTCAGGTTCCTTTTCCTGCTTTTCGTGTTGCCCTGGGGCCTTTGCTAGGGCGTCAAAGTAGTTCCAAACGGCACTATGCTCGACGGTCTGAGCGGGGCTGACTTGGCCGGACAAGTGGGATGGGGCGAGAATGAGGGGCGCGGCAAAGCAACGAAGGTTTGAAAGAGCTCGAGTTGAGCTATGAGGTGGATGAGAGACGTAAAAACCAAAGAATACAAACGCAGGCGAGACAGAGCTGAGAGAATGCACACTTGCAAACCCGGCCTGCTGGCATAGCAATTGGCCTTGATGGGCTGGGCAGAGAAACACCTCACCCTTGCGTGCTCACGAGCAAAAAGGAAAGAGAGGCAGAAGACTCGGAGAACAGAAAGAGCTCATGGCTACAGCAACAGAGGAAGAAACGGAACTGCTTCGTACCGTTACTGCAATGGGTGCCAGACCAGACGCGGTTGGTGGGGAGATCGCAGCTTCCTGGTTTCTTGGTGCTGTGCAGCGTGCAGAACGAGGTGCAGAATGATGCAGGAAGGTGCAGTGGCGCAACGCGACGCTAACAAGTTTTTGGTGGGGTAGCAAGGAAAAGCATCGAACGAAACAGAAAGAACGAAGGACACGAAAAAGACAAAAAAAAAATCAGAAAAAGACAAAAAAGGAACGCAAAACGGGCGAACATAATAAGCACAGGCAGACCAAGCACAAAGCACTTAATCCGCAGCACAAGCTTCCCCCCTCCTTCCCTCTTTTGCACCTTCCTTGCCTCCCACCTTCTCTCCCACCTCCTGCACCTCACCACCCTCATTCGCACCTTCCGTCACTCCCTGCTCCCCAAGCAACTACACACAGTACAAGCAAACATGAAGGGCCCACTGGCAGCCAGCATTCTCCGACCCCTCCTGCCCCGCCAGGGGGCTATTTGTTTGGGTGCTGCCCCTCGGTCGAACTTTTCCATTTCTTCTTCTCCTCTCCTCTTCTCTTCTTCTTTCATCACCAACTCTTCTTTCAATAACAACACCACCCGCAAATTCTCATCCTCCCCCGCAAACAAAATGGCCGGTGACCCGAACAACAGCAAGGTCTACTTTGACATCGAGTGGGTTGGCCCCAAGCTCGACGACAACTTCCGCCCCGTCGGCAGCAACGAGAAGCAGACGGGCCGCATCAGCTTCGAGCTGTTCGACAAGGTTGTCCCCAAGACTGCCGCCAATTTCAAGGAGCTCTGCACCCGCCCCAAGGGCCAGGGCTACGTCGGCTCGCCCTTCCACCGCATCATCCCCAACTTCATGCTCCAGGGTGGTGACTTCACCCGGCAAAACGGCACTGGTGGTCGCTCCATCTACGGCGAGAAGTTCCCCGATGAGAACTTCCAGCTGAAGCACGACCGCCCCGGTCTGCTGTCGATGGCCAACGCCGGTCCCAACACGTAAGTCCAGCGAGCTTTCCGTGTTATCAATTGATTTCCTGTCGCTAACTCCTCCCAGCAACGGCTCGCAGTTCTTCATCACCACCGTTGTCACTGACTGGCTCAACGGCCGTCACGTTGTCTTCGGCCAGATCAACGACAAGGACGACTCCTGGAAGGTCGTCAAGGCCATCGAGGCTGTCGGTGATGAGCGCGGCAACGTCAAGACGTCGCCCAAGCCCACCATCGTCGCTGCCGGTGTCCTGTAAAGCAGAAGCGCTACTTTTTTTTAACGTCTACTGATGATACGGATTGATTTCGAAATCGAAATGGAGTAACTCCCATTTCTTGCATTTCACCAAAAATCGGGATAACAAAAAACCGGGGTCTGCAAGTTCTACATAGCATCTATCGTGTAAAGGATACATCTCCCACACGAGCTCAATTGACAAAGGCCTCGAGCTTTCTGCAAGTACAATCTACAATCTGCCAGTAAAGGAAAATTGCGTGACTGTGACGACAATGTGTACCTCTACAACGATACAAAGCAAGCTCAAAGTGTAGCAAAAAGCTCAAATCCATTGATGCTCCTGTAGACAGCTAAGTAAGGTACAATAAAAGCCCCAGATCCAAGATCGAAATCGACCAGATCGATGCTCCAAAAACGCCAGTGCCAAAAATAGATCGCCCCGTTATGCAAGTAGCCGAGTTCTTTCCAACCTCTTTCCTTTCTTTCTCCTCTTTGTCGCCCTTCTGCGCTCCCCCTAATCTTCGTCAAAGCCGTCCTCCTCCAAGACCGTAACAGCCGCTGGCTCAACAGCCTCTTCCAGACCCAGCCACCGGTTAAAGTAGACACAGTTCGCTGGGCTGACCGGGCCACCGTCCTCGCATAAATCAAACACGGGGCACAGTCCACACGGCGACTCGGTCAAGCCGTTGTTGAGCGGTGGAGGTGCGCCCTTGGGTGTCGTTCTTGGCTCGCCCGGCTTATCAGGGGTGTTGGCCGACGGCTCTTCCAGTCGAGAAGCGTTGAGTGCCCGGTATCCCGTCTCGTGCGAGCCCGGCAGGCGTATTGGCTCCAAAAGGCCATCGTAGACCAGCAAGTCCACCAGCTGCTGAATGTCCGCCTCGCCCAGTGTCGTGTTCATAGCAACACCCGACTGCTCAATCAGTTCTGCAATGCGCCGCACCGTCGGGTACTCGGTATAGCCAGCAGGCATTGGCAGCAGAATCTGGCGACGGGTTGTGTGGGTGCGGTGTTTGCTGGGGTGGCTGCTTCCGTTTCCATTTGTTGTGCCACCGTTCTTCTCATCGCTGCCCGTCGACAACGCATCCGCCGTCCGTTTCCGTCCACGCGCTGCGCCTCCTGCTGCTGCTGCTGATGCCGATGCCGCATCTGCACCTCCACGCACGACACCCTTCTTCGGTTGCTTTGTTGCTGCCGATGCTGGGGCCGGTGTCCGCACTCGGCTCAGATATGTGCTCCGGTTCCGGATCGCATCAAACACCAGCTCCTGTAGTGACTCGATAAATTCGCCGTCCAGCACGCCGTCCGAGTACCATGGGCCACCCGTCGCTCGGTCCGAGGGCCGCAGGGTCGCCTTGATGTACATCTTCTTGCCAATGTTCTCCACACTCTTCATGTCGCGAATGTAGCCGCGGGCCTCCAGGTGCTTGATGCACTGCTTGAGGACCGATTCGTGCATGTTGAGCCGGTGCTTGAGGCTGCGCGCCCAGATACCGTCGGCGCCCGCATCGTCGATGAGCTCGTAGACCATGATCTGGTCCTGGTTGAGCGTGCGGTACTTGGCCGCATCCTCGACAGGGCGGTAGCGCCAGCAGAGGCCGATGCGGCCATCGTTCATGGTCTTGAACAGAAAGTCAGAGCACAGCCCTTGCACGGCCTTCATCAGCAGGTCCAGATTGCCTTCGGGAATAATGTCGAAGTCGATCAGGTCCTGCTGGCTCCAGAGGCGGCCCTCGCCGCCATTGTCGACGGCAGCCTGGTAGAGGGCATCTTTGAGGAGCTCGATTTTCGAGGGGTCTTCGCTGGGGGCGCGAGAAGACATGGTGTGTGGTGGGAGAAGGTGTGATTATTTGGGGGGAAAGGAAGGTATTGTCGAGATCGAAAGCCGAAATCGAAGTCGAAGGTCGGAGGAAGTGAAGCAATCCAGAAACTGAGTTCAGTCGAGGCTGGTGGTTGGCCTCAAAAGGCCAGAAAGGGAGGATGACTCGAGATGGCGGGGGCTCGAGAGAATATGATTTTTTGCTATGAATGCATTTCGTTGTGTGTCTATGGTATAAATAAACGTCGCTTTGTAAGAATGATTTCGTCGGTGGTCGTCTCAGTGTGGTTAAAATCGCTTCCGTTGAAGAGCGAGGTTGGGCGGTTTGGGTTGGCGACGAGGCGATGAACTCTGAACTTTTTTTTGGCTGGCGTTTCTCCAAGCTAAATTGTTTTTCTGCCGCCTCCGCCCTCTTTCCACCTCCATTTTGGCTCTTGCCAAACGGACACCCCGCAATGACTCTACGGCGGCGCTGGTTGGAGCGCGGCACTGTAATTGGCAGTTGACCGCCTTCCTGTTTTGGCCAATGGCGGGCAGGATAGCCGACTTAGACCCAATTGAGAGACAGGAAGAGCCAAAGAGAGACAAGCAAAACCGCCGCCCGCCGGCTGTCTGTCGCTGCAACGGTAGAAAAAAAGTTGAAGGTTAGGAAATAAGGGAAGGCGAAACCGACGACATCTTTCCTATTTCCTTTCTGTCGCACCTGCCCAAACGGAACATGCTGAAGAGCGCCCGACTTCAATCGGCAATCACACAGTTACGACGACCACTCCAAGCTTCAATCACACGCCCGTTTACCCTTAACTTCCACCACCAACTCTACCGCAACATGCATCTCCGGACAGTTCAGCGCATCGAGCTGCCGCCCGCGGCGGACATGCACGTCCACATGCGCCAGGGCGACATGATGAAGCTGGTGGCCCCGACTGTTGTTCAGGGTGGTGTCGACACGGCCTATGTGTGAGTTTCTTTTGGAGACAATGAATGTCTGTGCCAATGACCGTTGCTAACCGTGCTCACAGTATGCCGAACCTGGTATGTTTTGACGATGGCGGGGTGTCATGAAATTGGCCAGTGCTTCTAAGGCACGGACCGAGAAACATGGCTGACATCAACAGGTTCCGCCTTTGACGACTGTCGAGCGTGTAAGTTAACTCGCTGAACTCAATTGGACAATGCAACCTTGCAAGAACAACTGCTCACACATCCCAGGTCCTCGAGTACAAGTCGGAGCTCGAGGCGGCTGCCCCCGGCGTCAACTTCTTGATGTCTCTCTTCGTAAGTTGATAGCGACCATTTTCAACCTCATTTTCACAAGGCCTTCTTTCTAACTTTCCAGCTCCACCCTACCATCACTCCCGAGGTTATTGAGAAGGCCTCTGCCGCCGGCATCGCCGGTGTCAAGCTGTATCCCCAGGGCGTCACCACCAACTCCGATGCCGGCGTCGCGGACATGAAGGCTTTCTACGACACCTTTGCTGCCATGGAGATGCACGATATGGGTACGTCTGCCTCTACCCTATATAGAGCCTCATCTTGACTCCATCTTACATCGCAGTCCTCAACATCCACGGCGAGGTCCTCGAGTCGCTCGCTCCCAAGGGCACCACTCTCGAAGAAGCTTTTCTGCCCACCCTGAAGTCTCTCCACGAGCGCTTCCCCAAGCTGCGCATCATTGTACGTTTCCTGCCGCTTCGTCTTTCTAAAGCCTCACTCCTCTAACAAACCCAGCTCGAGCACTGCTCTACTGCTGCCGCCGTCGAGGCCGTCAAGGCCTGCGGTCCCACCGTCGCCGCCACCATCACCGCCCACCACCTGTACCTTACCGAGACCGACGCCTGCTGCAACCCCTTTGCCTTCTGCAAGCCCATCCCCAAGAAGCCCACCGACCGTGACGTTCTTGTGCGCACCGTCGCCGAGGGCAACCCCAAGTTCTTCTTCGGTACTGACTCTGCACCCCATCTGCTGCACACCAAGACTGATGCCGAGCCGGGTAAAGCCCCCGCCGGTGTCTTTACGCAACCGTTTTCCACACAGCTCGTCCTCCTCGGCCTACAGGACGGCATCGCCCGCGGCGTCATTGCTGAGGATGCCATCTCCGAAGAGATCCTGGCCAACTTTTTGAGCCACTACGGCCGCAAGTTTTACAAGCTGCCCGAGGTGTCGGCCACATCCACCAAGAAAATTGTGCTGGTGCGCGAGGGTGCCAAGATCCCGCAGAGTGTGCGCAGTGCTGACGGCAGCGTCGAGGTCGGCAACTCGCGCGCTGGGGACGAGGTCTTCACTCTCACGTGGGAGGAGAAGTAGACGAAACGTAAAAACGAACAAAGGGTGTCAAAATCAGATAGGATAGACAGGCGTTGTGTTGTGGGCTACAATCGAGGAACTGTAAATAGAAAGCATGATGATAGTAGAACAAAATCAGGATACGAAGCGAAGTTATCAAATATCAAAGTTTACATTTAAGGCAGTTTTTTGTGTCGTCTTCCATTTCGTTTGAATTTTTTTTTTTCTTTCTTTCATGTACTTTTTATAAAATAGAAGATAAAATAAAATAAGACGGTGCAAATACTCCTCAATTTTTTTAATTTTAGTTTTATTGTTTTGCTTTTTCTTTACATTGTATCTAATTATGTTGAGAATCAAGCAAAATTATCTACCCGACCCCAACTTCTTTCAACTAAGTAAGAGACGGGACGAGATACATTGCAAAGTATATAAGTTTTGATACGTGTATGTAGTTGTATTAATTGTATGTACGGTATGCTGCTTATGTCTATATACGATGCCACGCTGACCAATGCGGAGGGAATAATCCCCAAAAAAGATGAACAAAGCAAAACAAAACAAAGGGAAGGAAGCCAGGAAAAGAAACAAAACAGATGCTCAACCTAGGTCCATGGGGATATATACTTTTACTCTCTCATTCTCTTCTTCAAATTCTCCTCATCATTCATGCCCCCACCTTGACGCCGGACTCGCCGTCACCGTTGGTCTGCTTCGCCTTCTTGGCCGCCTTTTCGTCGTCCTCGCGACCACGTAGACCGTCGAGGCCCGTCCTGTGGTCAACGTGCTCTGTGCTGAGGGTAGACTGCTTGATAAAGAGGGAGGCAACAAGACCGGCACCCCCCAGCGCCGCATACATGATGAACATGGTGTGGATGGCGACCCAGTAGGCAGAGCGGGCAACCTGCAGTTCAGGGCCGGATAGGAGAGTTGAAACGACGTCGACTGAGGATGCAGCGTTGCTGCCCGACAGCAGGTTGGCCGCCTCGGCGCCGAGGCTGGCGGCGAGCTTGTCGTGCTGCTGCTGCATCTGGTTCTGGAAGACGACACCGCCAATGACAACGGAGATGGTGGTGGACATTTGGCGGATGAAGGCAAAGGTGGCTGTGGCGGACGCAACATCACGGCGGTCGACCGTAGTATGGAGAGACAGAAGAGTGGCCTGGAAGTTGGGGCCGACACCGAGGGAGGCGACAATCTGGTACAGAATAATCTTGGCCCAGTTGGCGTGGTCGCCGAGGTTGGTGAAGAGGGCAAAGCCGGCAGTCAACAGGACGAAGCCGGCAATGATGAACGGCAAATACTTGCCCGTCTTCTTGATGGCGACACCGACGGCAGCACTGGTAATGGAGAGACCAATGGAGTAGGGTAGGACGTAGACACCCGATAGCAGAGGAGTGGCACCGAGGACGGCCTGAAAGTAGAGCGGGAGGTAGTAGCTGCCCGACACAAAGACGATACCGTGGAAGAAACAGCAGACGAACGAGGCGACGGCGGCACGCGAGCTGAAGAGGCGCATCGGAATAATAGGGTAGCGGGCGATACGGGCCTCGATAAAGGCAAAAACACCGAGAACCAGCGCACCAATGACAACCATGGAGATGACCGCCGCCGACTTCCAGGGATACATGACATCACCGAAAGTCAGACCAAGCAGCACCAGAAGTGTGCCGGCGCTGACGGCAAAACTACCGAGCCAGTCAACGGCAGCAAGACCCGCACGCATAGGTGTCTTGGGGTTGTGCAGCTTGAGGACAAAGACGAGCAGAATAAAGCCAGCGCCGGAGATGGGCAGGTTGATGTAGAAGCACCAGCGCCACGAAGCATGCTCGGTCAAAGCACCGCCGACAACAGGGCCAATACCGCCGGCCACAGCCCACACAAGACCCGTGAAGCCATAGTATTGACCACGCTTGCGCATCGAGAAGAGGTCGCCGATGGAGACGTTGACCATAATAATAATGCCACCGCTGCCAATACCCTGAATAGCACGCGCGACAATCAGCATGTTCATGTTGCGGCTGACGGCGCACAGGAGCGAGCCGACCCAGAAGATGGCAACGGCGCCCAAGATGACGGGTTTACGGCCCCAAATGTCGGAGATTTTGCCCCAGGAGGGAGCGGTTGCGGCGTTGGACAAAAGGTAAGCAGAACCGATCCAGGTGTAGCCGACGGTGCTCTTGAATTCAGAAACAATGGTCGGGATGGCGACCGTGATGATGGTGACATCGAGGGCACCGAGGAAGAGCGCAGAGCAGAGAGAGACCATAATGAGGACGGTCTGGAGTTTTGAGCGGCCGTCTTCGTAGAGCGGTTCACCAGCAGGAGCAGCAGTCGTGTCGTCGGCCGCTCCTGTTGCGGCAGGGTCCGCAGAGGCATCGGCCACAGCCTTTTCGCCGTTTGGTGAAGCCAAAACACCCTCGCCATGACCGTCGGACAGGCTTCCATTGTTGAGGGTGGACTGTTCGATTTCCTTGTCGCCCAGCCGGGCATCGCCCCCAGAGGCGGTCATTGTAATATCTTGAGTGTCTCAAAGGCTTTGTGTTATTGTTGATGTGCGACTGTGCTGATTCGATGCGAAGCGAGGTAAATTCTTTGTTGACGTGATGTTGAAGCTTCCGTAAAGGGAAAGGGGATGCGACGAGCCGCCTATGAGACGAAACGGGAAGAGAAAACAGTAGGAACAGGAAGTCAATATATAAACAAGGTGTACGAGAATGGCAATAGAGCCAAGAAAATCAAAAGAGGACGGGAGTCAGGGACCAAAAGAAAGAAAGAAAAGAAAAGAATCCGAAAAGAAAGCGAAATGGCCGGTGGGTGACGACTGACGAGATGCGCCGTGAAAGCTGCAGATCCGCGTCGGCAGAACAAATGCGACACTGGACAGACGGTCTCCGTCTTTTGTGAGTATTTCCTCCTCTCTTTACTGGCAGGGTCTCATTTTCTATGAGTATTACATTACCTTTCCCCCTTCTCCTCACAACAAGGTATTTTCTGGGCCAGTCGAAAAAGGAGGCTAATTCTGTTTCGGTGCTGGCTCGAAAGCAAACAAAACGGCACCAAACTGCACCTACGAACTACACACACGAGACAAAGTACACCCGGACGCTGGGGCCTTGGCTGAAGCGGAGAAAAACGAAAAAGAAAACGAAGCAAGAAGAGAAAAGAAAAATACTCCGTAGGCACGAAATAGGAAGCCGTCCCATACGACCAACAACCCCCCACACCACCACAACACCACCTGAGGAAGGACCAACCCACCCGCCTGTCTGTGCTAGTCCGTCTCCGTTCCTACTTACCACCGCGCGCCGTGGCGGCTGTCAGATCCGTGTCCGTTCCTTCTGTTTTCAGTGAGAAGAGTTTGAAACCCAGGCATACAGTTTAGCCTTCATTAACATGAAGACGTCCGTCCCCGACTGGTTTGTTTTGTTCAAACTGTTCCTTGACCGGGACAAAGCGTCGCCGAGTCGTATTCGTTCATTTTAATATAAAACACGAGCTGCCGTTCTTTTGACGAGAATCGGCCGGGGATGTCGCGAGGCTGACGACGACAAACGAATAATATTGATGCTGTGAGGTGAAAGCGAAGGTGGAAGCTGGTTGTTATGGTTAAGGGACGAAAACGGCACTGTATAACACGAGACGAACGATGCTCGGCAGATATGAGGCTCTACGACTGAGTCCATTTTTTTGTTGCCCAATACTTGTTCCATTCTCTACTTCATCCATCTCCTAGTTTTTCTTGTTTTTTATTTCCTGTCTTTCTTCTCACTTGTACAGCTCGGAGCTCGGTCTTACGAGGTGCCGTCAACATCAGCAAAAACACGAGAAATGGAGCTAATATGCAAGCAGAGAACACCGGCGCAGTGCTCGTCGGAGCCAGGAACGCGCTGGAAACCACCGATGCAACGCTACCCGAGCCTTCTGGGGCTGCTCAAATCGAGACCTGAAAGGTTCTGGACGCTCTGCCGGTCGACTCACACAAATGTCGCCATTTCAGCCAAGCAAGTGTCATCGTGAGTTGACTACTGCCGGCGGTGTGCCAACTCCGTTTTTCTTTTTAAACTTTCATTGGCCTTCTATAACCCCTCTCCGCGACTGTTCTTTTTTCATTTTTGTATTTGACTATTCCAAGGCTGGTTGTTTTTGACTTACGACGTACTGCAGTGCTCAATTGCTCACCTTCTTTCCTACAAGACATGTGGGATTCTCATCCGCTGCCGAAAAGCCGTTTTGTCTTGTTCACATGCGGAAATCGACTTTCTTGTATTGGAACCGCAGCTAACTACGAGAATAAAGAAATGAAACGAAGAAAAGATGGTGAGAAAAAAACCACCTTACATACAGCCAATTCACGTCGGCAGTCTTCTGCCGCCTTCCGCCTTCCGCCTTCCGCATTACGAAGTACTTGCATGCAGCGGCCTAGTGGCGCACCCCGCATATCCCTTCTATTCGTTGTGTCGTTTTGTTGGATTAATTACCCCATTTTTTGGGTTCTGGGCGAACGGCGCGCCGGTGGCTGCCGCATCCTACTCTTAGTGATAGAGTGATAGGGCCCAGCCGTTTGGTTCGTTTCTATCTTTGATTTCTGGGGTCGGCCAGATACGAGTAGTATATGTATCTTTCTCAGAGCAATCTTATCAAGATAGATATGATAACCTCGACATAGCCAAAGACGGTCATGAACGGACTGCTCGAATACGGATCATTGGCATAACCTTTGTCACTCTTTGCTCTTCAAGATTCCACTGGTTACCGTACTTGGCGGTTCTGGATCCGGCCGGCCGATACAGCGTCGATATGTCTCTTATTCTCTCTGGTATTTCGTAATATGTAATATATTTGCACCGCCATGCTGCACGTGAAAGAGTGATTTTTTTGCCTCTGCATTTGATGCTCATGATAAGTCTGCAAGATATTAAGCTCGACACTATTTTTTGTGACATGACCCTGCGAAAGAATTTATTGACACCATGGCCACGATTGTGATTATACATTTATTATTCTATCCTCTCCAACCATAGCCTCACTCCTTCAGGAGTGCCACCTCCTTACCGTCCATGTGCACAATGCGCACACCCGCGGCAGTCAATTGCTCCTTTTCAGTCGGCCACGCACCGGAATCCACAGCACGCGTGCCCTCCTCGACAATGTACGTCTCAAACCCTTCACTCAGAGAGTCCAAAGCTGTGCACCGCACACAGTAGTCGGCAGCTAGGCCGACAACGTAGACGTGTGTCACTTTGTGTTCCTTGAGGAGAGCAGCAAGACCACTATCACTGACGCGCGGGTTCCTGAATGGGTCGTAGAAGGCGCTGTACATTTCAACGTCCTTTCTGGTGCCCTTTACGATAATCTTGTCAACCTTGTTCACATTCAGTTCTGGCACAAGTTCCGCGCCGGGCGTGTGCTGCACGCAGTGGTCCGGCCACAAGCGCGTACGGTACGACGGTTCGTCCGGGTTGAGCGGGTTGGTGACTGTGGCGAAATCGACAAACGGCTCCTTGCCCGGGTGGTTGGATGCAAAGGAAATGTGGTCGTGCGGGTGCCAGTCCTTTGTAGCGACGCGCAAGACAAGCTGCGGCATAGCGAGCAGCTGGTTGATGACGGCGATGGTCTCGCGGCCATTGGGGACGGCCAAAGTGCCGTTCTGGAAATGTGAACAGGGGTTCTCAATGAAAGCTTGGACGAGAGGACTCAAAGACTCATAAACTCACTGGTGGACAAAAGTCCTCTTGCAAATCGACAATGATCAACGCCGGAAAGAATTTGTCTGCCATGATGTGTACGCGTGGAAAGAATTTGAGTGCGAAAGAAAGAAGGAAAGAAAGAAGGGAAGCAGGCAAGTCTTTCGCGTTGGGATGAGTTATAATTGTTGCGTTGATTGTCGATGCAAGAGATACGACGTACGCCAACTCCCGATAAGAGGTGGAGGTCCGAACGCGGCAGGCGCGATTGACTGATTACATCACGTGCGACGCAGTATCCAAACTTTACATCTGACGCATTGCATGCATTTATTCTGATTTTGTCAACTCATGTTTTATGTTTTCAATTCAAATCAGTCCAACAGGTGCAGTTTACATAAGCGATGATGTGCAAATTGTCGCAGTGCGGCATGTCTCACAAAACCCCGTCCGTTGAGCCGTTGCAGTGCTCTTCCCACGTGGCACACGTTGTAAATGTCCGATCATGAGCGTGGTTTAATGTAACTTAAAGTGCGAAGAAAAAAATCACTTTGAAAGGAGTCATGCGCTTGCAATGGAATCATTATTCACGGCACACCTACCGGAAGCGGCGGAATATCGAGACCGCGTCGTTGGCGTTGTTGGCGTCGGCTTGTGAATGGGTGTTGTCGAGTAGCTCTCTTTTTTCTGGCTGCCTTCGGATGACGACGATTCCGGGCACGAGAGACACTGACGATCGAGGACGGGCAAAAAGAACAATAGTAAGCTGTCGACGCGCGCGCCGGGCACACAATAGCAGCTGCCAGGAGGGCAAGCAATGAAAATCGCATAAGACGGTTGGCTCAATGAATTTGCCCGGCCGAGCCCGTCTTTACAGGACGTGCTTCGGCACGTTGTCGCCAGGGATGTTCTTTGTCGAATGTACAGAGTAAGGGAGTGAAAAAGGAAGGGACTAAGATGGATGGAAGAAGGATAAAGATTGAAACTAGGCAGAGAGATTAATAGGAAGATCAAGACACGAAAGGAGAAAATGAAAACATTTTCACTGTAACGCTTTCAAAAAGCGGTCGGTTTGCCAGCGAAGACACATCGCATCGAGGAAAACCAGAAAACTTACGATACCGTCGCAAGTTTTGAATTCACCGACTTTTGTTTTCGTGTCTGTTTTTTGTCTCTTATTTTCTTCTGCTTCTCGTCATGCAGATGCATCGCAGGCGTATCAATCACACTATGTGCGTCGCATGCAACTGCCTCCCTGTAGCGGCCTGCAAGTGACTACCTGCAGCCACTGTATCGTGCCTTCCTGGGCGAGCTGGGCATCTCCAATCCCAGTATTCAATGACACAACTGGCCAATAAGAGGATGGGACGATGGGGATTTGATGGCGGGAAGCTGCGAGGGACGAGCAGGGAGAGATCCACTTCGTTCTTTCCTCTGTTCCTAAAAACTCAAAATTCGGGAAGGCGCAGCCTGCTCTTTGTCTCGCCGTCCAACCGAATCCAAGGAAAGAGGTTGACAAGACCCACCCGCCCTACCCCTGGCTCTTTTTTTTCCTTTTTTTTTTTTTTTTTTTTTTTTTTTTTTTTTTTTTTTTGTCCTTGCCCAGGGCCAGGCTTCATTCAAAGATCTTCCCTAAAACCACCTAAAATCACCCGTCAACAAGACGAGCCGGGACGGGTAATCTCAACATCTTGGACCTGTTCGAACTCGATTGTTCGATGCTCAATCCTGTTTTGCCTTCAAACTCGGGCTGTTATGATCTCCCGCGTTCTCTTTATTCATCTATCCAACTAGCATCGTAGACGTACTCGATCGCTCTTTCCATCAGAAGCTCATCTCGCCCAGGTATCGTTTGGTACTTCGTAGTTCCCGTCTTAGCGCACTAGCGCACCTTCCACCACCAGAGTGGGTCCGTTTCTGCCATTGTTCACCGTCTTTCACCATTCTGCTTTTCGCTCCATTGCCCGGCTTCCTCTTTCATTTTAACCTCCTTTTTCCTTCAACCCCCCCTATGAACCCTTCTTTTTCTATCGTGTCTCCACCGTTGCCACACTTTCTTGTGTTTCTCCTCTCCCCCTATCTCTCCTTTCTGGGGATCTTTTCGTTCCCTTCTCTACCCCATTCCTTTTTTCTGTCTTTTCTACCTTCCCTCTCCTTTTTTTGTTTTTCCTTTTCTCTTTTCAAGCCTTGTAGCACCAGGAACTTGGAAACTTTGCAGCCTCGCCTTTTCTCAACGCTGGCTCCCGCAAGTTTCTCCTCTGGCTGCAGTCTCGCCCTCTCGATAACGGCCCATTGCCCGCCTCCAGCCTCACCTTGTACGTTGCCCTACCCATCGCAGCTGGCCCTGTCCTGCATGCGCGTGTGCTCGGGCTTTCTGGACTTTGCTCCGTGCATGGTACTTTGTGCATCGTGCCTTCTTCCAAACCCGCCAGCTTTGTCATCTGCAGCAAATGTCTCGTCTGAGACATCGCCAGTTTTTGAATAGCCTCACCTTGCTGTCCGCTACCAATGCTAATTCTTTCTCTTATGCTTCCCCCTAGAATATTATTGACTCGCCCCCCCTTACCTGCCAGCCAATGCATCCTCAATAGCCTCCACGCTTTCACCACCGCCACCGACCACCACCATCACCATGTCCACCATGATTTCCTCCGCCTCGGCGCTTTTGCCGTCCCGCTTCCGTGGCGTGCAGCCTGCCGCCCAGGCTTCTGCTCCCTCGTGGCTCAACAAGAAGCTCACCCCGATTCTCCAGCTTCTGTCCAGCCTCACCTCGTCCCACCCCATCCACACCGTCGTCATCGTCGCCGTCCTCGCCAGCTCCACCTACATGGGCCTGCTCGAAGAGAGCATCTTTGACGCCACCCGCTCCGTTCGCCGCGCCGACTGGTCTTCCCTTTCTGAGGGCAGCCGCAGCCTGCGCGTCAGCTCCGATACCGCCTGGAAGTGGCAGCCCTGGGACTCGTCGGATGTCCCCAAGACCGCCGACCACCTCGCCCTGCTTACTTTCGTCTTCCCCGAGTCCTCTACCGACAGCGCCCCCAAGACTGCTCCTCTCCTGGACAGCGTCCCCATCCCGGCCAACATCTCTGTGAACTCGCTCCCCTCGACCGCCAACCCGCTGGGCTCCTACTCCCAGGATACTTCGCTCGCTTTTGCCGTCGCCTACGACAATGCCGCCCAGTTCACTTCGGCCGCTCGTGAGATCCCTCTCCACGAGACCACCGAGGGCTCTGCTGCCCGGAACGACGATGCCTCTGCTACTCGCGTCACCGAGGAGCACGGCCGTGAGAAGAAGATGTGGATCATGAAGGCCGCCGGTGCGGTCCAGTCCGGCTCTAGCATCGTCCGCTGGCTGCAGAACGGCTGGGTCGAGTTTGTTGACCTGCTCAAGAACGCCGATACTCTCGACATTATCATCATGGTCCTGGGCTACCTGTCGATGCATCTGACTTTCGTTTCGCTGTTCCTGTCCATGCGCCGCCTTGGTTCCAACTTCTGGCTCGGCACCAGCGTGCTCTTCTCGTCCACGTTCGCTTTCCTGTTCGGTCTCATCGTCACTACCAAGCTTGGCGTCCCCGTCAGCATGGTCCTGTTGTCTGAGGGCCTGCCCTTCCTTGTCGTCACCATTGGCTTTGAGAAGAATATCGCTCTTACCAAGGCCGTGCTGTCGCACGCTCTAGAGCGCCGCCGCAACCTGGAGCGCCCGGCTGCTGCCACTGTGTCGACCTCTTCGTCCAAGAAGTCGGGCTCTGGCACCACCACCGCGGCCAAGAAGGTCACCACTACCAGCTCGCCCAGCGTCATCCAGTACGCCATCCAGATGGCTATTAAGGAGAAGGGCTATGACATTGTGCGCGACTACGCCATTGAAATCCTGATTCTTGTCATTGGCGCCGCCTCGGGCGTCCAGGGTGGTCTCCAGCAGTTCTGCTTCCTCGCTGCCTGGATCTTGTTCTTTGACTGTACCCTGCTCTTCACCTTCTACACTGCCATCCTCTGCATCAAGCTCGAGATCAACCGCATCAAGCGTCACGTCGAACTGCGCCGCGCCCTCGAGGACGACGGCGTCAGCCGCCGCGTCGCCGAGAATGTCGCCCAGAGCAACGACTGGCCCCGTACCGATGGCCGTGGCGAGCCGAGCACCTCCATCTTTGGCCGCCAGATCAAGAGCACCAGCGTCCCCAAGTTCAAGGTCCTCATGGTCACGGGTTTCGTCATTATCAATGTCCTCAACCTCTGCACCCTGCCCTTCCGCAGCTCCGACTCGCTCTCCTCCATTTCGTCCATGGCCGGTGGCCTTGGCGGCGTTGTTGCCTCGCCTCCCGTCGACCCCTTCAAGGTGGCCGCCAGCGGCCTTGACACCATCCTGGCCTCTGCTAAGGAGCAGAACCGCGACACTGTTGTTACGATCCTGACCCCGATCAAGTACGAGCTCGAGTTCCCCTCCATCCACTACGCTCTGCCCACCGGCGGCCGCGCCGGCAGCCACGGTTCCAATTTTGCCTCCGACGGTCTTTCGTCCGACCTGACCTACGGCGGTGTTGGCGGCCGCATGGTCGATAGCATTCTCAAGAGCCTCGAGGACCCCGTCCTGTCCAAGTGGATCATTGTCGCCCTCGCTCTCAGCGTCGCTCTCAACGGTTACCTTTTCAACGTCGCCCGCTGGGGCATCAAGGACCCCAACGTTCCCGACCACCCCATCGATCCCCGCGAGCTCGCCCAGGCCCAAAAGTTCAACGACACTGCCTCTGCTACTCTGCCCATGGGCGAGTACATGCCGGCCACCCCGATTGGCAACAAGCCCATGACCCCTGCCCTGACCGACGACGAAGGCGATTTGCTGGCCATGCGTCCGCTCAAGACCCGTGAGGGTGCCCCCAAGCCCAGCCCGTCCCAGGCCGATCTGCAGGCCGCCAAGGCCCAGGCTGCCTTGATTCAGCGTACCCCCGCCGAGATGGAGCAGATGCTCAAGGACCGTCGCGCCCACGAACTCACCGATGGCGAGCTTGTCTACCTGTCGCTCCGCGGCAAGATCCCCGGCTACGCTCTCGAGAAGACGCTCAAGGACTACACCCGTGCCGTCAAAATTCGCCGTGCTACTATTGCCCGCACCAAGGCTACCGAGGAGCTCACGGGCCTGCTTGACGAGTCTGAGCTGCCTTTCGAGAACTACAACTGGGCCCAGGTCTTTGGCCAGTGCTGTGAGAACGTCGTTGGCTACATGCCGATCCCCGTCGGTGTTGCCGGTCCCATTGTCATTGACGGCAAGAGCTACTTTATTCCCATGGCCACCACGGAGGGTGTGCTGGTCGCCAGTACTAGCCGTGGTTGCAAGGCCATCAACGCTGGTGGCGGTGCTGTGACTGTCCTGACGGCCGACGGCATGACCCGTGGCCCCTGCTTGAGCTTTGAGACTGTCGAGCGTGCTGGTGCCGCCAAGATCTGGCTGGACTCGGAGGCTGGTCAGAACACGATGCGCAAGGCTTTCAACTCTACGAGTCGCTTCGCGCGCCTGTCCAACATGAAGACGGCGCTGGCGGGCACGAACTTGTACGTGCGCTTCAAGACCACGACGGGTGATGCTATGGGCATGAACATGATTTCCAAGGGTGTGGAGCATGCCCTGAGCGTGATGATGAACGAGGCCGGCTTCGAGGACATGAACATTGTCTCACTGAGCGGCAACTACTGTATCGATAAGAAGGCGGCCGCTATCAACTGGATTGATGGTCGCGGCAAGAGTGTGGTGGCCGAAGCCATTATCCCCGGCGATGTGGTGAAGAGTGTGCTGAAGACGGACGTCGACACGCTGGTCGACCTCAACATTTCCAAGAACCTGATTGGTTCTGCTATGGCCGGTGCTATTGGTGGTTTCAACGCCCACGCTGCCAACATTGTCGCTGCCATTTACATTGCTACTGGCCAGGACCCAGCCCAGGTCGTCGAGAGCGCCAACTGTATCACCATCATGAAGAACCTGCGCGGCAGCCTGCAGATTTCCGTGTCCATGCCTTCGATCGAGGTCGGCACGCTTGGTGGTGGTACCGTCCTGGAGCCCCAGGGCGCTATGCTCGACATGCTGGGTGTCCGCGGCCCCCACCCGACCAACCCTGGCGAGAACTCCCGCCGCCTGGCTCGCATCATTGCTGCCGCTACCCTGGCTGGTGAGCTGTCGCTGTGCTCGGCTCTTGCTGCCGGTCACCTGGTGCGCGCCCACATGGCGCACAACCGTTCGGCCCCGCCCACGCGTACCACGACGCCTGCGCCTCCTACCCCGAGCGGTGCCATGACGCCCGTGACGGGTCTGACGCCTGTTGTGCCTGTTGCGCCTGCCGGCGCTGCTGGTGGTGTTGAGCGGTCGGCGAGCACGGCGGCACTGAGCCCCGCGGCTGTCGAGCGGTCGCGCCGATAGGCGGTTTAATGAGAGGACGTTCTCTTTCTGTTGTGCTCCCGGCCATTAGCATTTACCTCACATGCTGACAACTTTACCTGGGGCACACTGAAGGATCGCACTCCACCCTCCCGCCATACTAGATAGATAGAACGGTACGCGGACGGCCCTTGTTGAACGCGGCGCAGTCTTTTTTTCATGGACTGACGATCTGCTACAAGTCGCCACCGTTGCCATATTTTCGCATATTGCATATAAAAACTGTTGACGGGCTTTTAATTTACCAAGTCAAGCCATACCTTTTATGCGGCAGTATTTTTTAAGTAAGCATTTATTGTGATTGCAACTATTAAGTAACCCGACAAATCATTATGAAACAAAACATGAACGCAATGCACAAGATAACAAATCAAATACACGTCTCGCCAGAAAGACAACAATCGTAATGGTGAACCGCTCGTTGGACGCCGCCAACAAATGCTATTTTTGTTTGTATTTAAGGTAACTGGTATCTTCTTTTCCTTGCAAGCTCTCAAGCTTGTGCACTCCTCACGTCCCGCTTACCGACCCACACGAATGACACCGGCAGCAATCAGCTTCTGGATCTTGGTGCGCACGCTCGGGTTCTTCATGTGCTCGTTGAGCGCGGCCGGGTCGCCCTGGGCCTGCTGCAGGATGGCCTGCATGACGGGGTCGCCCATGATGCCCATAATCTCCGGGTCGTTCATGATGCGCTCTCGGGTCTGCTCCTCGGTCTCGTTATCGCGGGAGCTGTACATGGCCGCAAACGCCTTCTGCTGCTGCTGCTCAATCTCGCGGGCATTGGCGCCGTTGTGGAACTCCTTGTCGACACGCTCGGCCTCGGCGCAGGCGTCGACGGAGTCGGAGTACTTGCGCATACCGAAGTAGGTCTGGGCCTTGCGGATGTAGGCGCGGATGAACTTGGGGTCCTGCTTGATGGCGGCGTCGCAGTCGTCGAGGGCCGAGGGCAGCTCGAGCAGCTTGGCGTAGGCGGCGGCACGGTTGCTGTAGCCACGGGGGTCGGTGGGTGCGCGCTTGATCATCTCGGTGTAGCACTGCACGGCACCGGGCCAGTCCATCTCCTTGAACTTCTTGTTGCCCTCCTCGCGGGCCGCCTCGGCCTTGGCCGGGTCAATGTAGGCCGCCTTAGCCTCCTCGATGCGGCGGCGCTCAGCAGCACGCAGCTTGGCCACGACATCGGGCGTGCGCTGCTCGCGCAGCGACTTGTTGTAGTTGTCAATGGCCTGGTCGAGCTGGCCGAGACGCTCGTAGGCGGTACCGATGCGGGCATAGGCCTTGGCCATGGTCTTCCAGTCCGCCAGCAGTGCGCGGCCCTCCTCAACGGCCTGCGTGCAGGCGGCAATGGCGGCCTCGTAGTCGCCCTTCTCAAACTGGGCAGCGCCCAGGTTGTTGAGATAGACAACGTCCTTGTGCAGGTCCCAGGCCTTCTTGTAGTGGGCAATGGCGTCGTCAAACTCGCGCTTCTTGTAGCTGGCGGTACCAAGAGCCTTCTCCTTGTCGGCCTCCTCCTTGGCCTCGCGCTTGGCCTTGGCCTCCTCATCCTCCTCCTCGGGCTCCTCCTCGACAACCTCCTCCACCTTGGGCTCCTCCTTGGGGGCAGAGGGGGTGGCAGTCGGGGCAGCAGGAGCATCGGCCGGGTCGGGACCACCGGCAGCACCGGGCATGCCGCCAGCCATGCTGAAGTCAAGGCCCATGGCAACACCCATGACCTCAATCATGCGCGGGTCGCTAAACATGTCTTGGACATTGCTAGGGTTGTTCTGCAGAGCCTGCAGGCGCTGCATAAAGGTGGGGTCGCTGAGGTAGGCTGCCGTCTTGGGGTTGGCGGCCAGCTTGCCGAGAAGAGCAGGGTCGCGGAACATGCCGCCCATCTCGTCAGCAGCCGACGAGGGGAAGCTGCTGCCGTCACCAGCCTTGCCGCCGTTGCGCAGCTCGGCATCCATGGCACGCTCGACATTGTCGAGGTCCGTCTTCATGCCCTTGTTGTTGGGGTCGAGCTTGAGACCTTCCTGGTAGGCCTCGTAGGCCTTGACGAGATCGCGCTTGCCGTAGAGGGCGCTGCCGAGACGGCCCCAGCCCTTGGGCCAGTCGGGCTTGAGCTGGGTGGTCTTCTCGGCATCGGCAAAGGCGTGGTCCCAGTCGCGCTTGGAGGCGTAGGCGGCAGAACGGTTGGAGTAGAGAATGTGGTTCTCCGGGTCGACGGCGATGGCAGCCGTAAAGTGCTCGACGGCCTCGTCATAGTTCTTGGCGGCAATGGCCTTGTTGCCGAGCGCCTTGAGCTCGTCGGAGGTGGCCATTGTGTGTGGTGGGTTGCGAGGTGAGAGGGGTGTGGTTGTGACGCTTGTTATTTGTCGGAAATGTTGAGAGGAGGGAGAGCTCTCGAGGTGAGAGAATCGTGGAATTTTGAGATCGTGCCTGAGGTGTAGAGAAAAAAAGGAAAGGCTACGAAGGGAAGGTGCAGTCGAGAGTTGACGATGTGTTGCTGGGGAAGGCACAGGAATAAATCTGCAAGCAAAAGGCAGGAACGAGGCAACGGGCGGGTGGGGCAGCACCGCAGAGAAAGCTTTCTAGGCCTTTCGACGTCGTTCGCCCCGCCTGGCGCTGATTGGCTGGCTGTGAGTGAGCTTTGGGACGAAAAGGGGAAGTGCAAGTGGAGACCTCGATGGCAGGATCCACTGTAAATTGGAGGAGGAAAGAAGCTGGGGATGAACAGTGGTGAGAGGAAGGTGCGAGAGTTGGTGTGCCTTCTCTGTTCGTGTCTGTGCTTGGTTCGACCGAGTCTACTATTTACAGTTCAACTCGTAAACACAGAATCACGACCAACTGATACCGCTAAGATACACTACGACAATCAGACGACGATATTTGAATGAGTTGAGGTTATGAAGCGAGAGGCTTTTTAAACTATGGACGCCACCAACGCCAAACGACCCGAGTGATGAGAGGAGAAAGACAAGAACGTGACGAGAAAAGAAGGAGGAAGAGAAAAGAACGGAAAAACACGACAAAAGAAGAGAAGGGGAACAGTCCAGTCTACAGCTCTTCCTTCTTCTCGCCATGGCCCTCCCTCAGGGCATACAGCGTCTGCGGCTGACCAGCAGCATCACAGCTCGAAAACTGCCACCAGCCGCTGTTCCATGCACCGGCGACGTTGACAAGACCCCATCGAACTGGGGCAGGCATCGGCGGCCAGTTGGCCCATTTGCCCTCCTCAAATGCCTTGTCACCAGTCGAGCGGTCGAGATTCAGCAAGAAAAATGGCACGACATCCCACAGACCGGCCTTGCGGACCGTGGCCTTGCCCCAGCCGCGAAAGAGAGCGGCGGCTTCCGTCTCTTCTGGGCTTCCTGGTTTGGGCGCATTTGGATGATTGGCCAGCGCAGCAATCGTGGCAATCTCGTTGCGGAAATGGTGCTCAAACGGTTCCTGGAAAGCGGCCATCAGTTCCAACAAAACGTCACCGTCAAAGTCGAGCGGCGTGTCCATGCCCTGGACCAAATAGTCGTGCATTTCCAGGAGAGCCGGCAGGAAACTGGCGTGTTCTTTGTGCGTGGCGTCCCAGACGGTGCTGTCACTTAGCAGCTCCTGGATGGCTTCGAACAAGACGTTTTCCTCGTCATCATGATGCGATTTGACGAATTTGCACCAGGTCAGGGCGTAGCCGACAAAATCAGCCTTGTCTTGACCGTCGTGGATGTGCGACGCTTGTTGGAAGATGCTGTTGTAGCCGCGGAAGATGGCATTGTGGAGAAGGCACATGTGCGTGGCGCCGGTCGTGAAGATGTCGGTCTGGAGATCAAAGGTCAGATTGGGATTTCATTGGGGAAAAAAGGAGAGATCGACCTACCTTGTTGGTCTCAAACTGCGGCGTGTGGATGAGAGTGAGCGGCGCGTCCGCCCATGGAACGGCGACAGAAGCAGCCATGACGAAGACAGAAGAAGAGAGGACGAGAGAAGTGAAGAAAGAGAGGAGTGAGAATGGCAAAGCAGAGAACATGAAACAAGAGAGGAGAGACACAAAAAGTGAGTGGAGAGTCTGCAATGAGAGGGGATACATCGTAAGAAGGAAAAGAGAAAAAGAAGAAGAGAGAAACGAGGACGAGGAAAGGGAAAGGGAAAGGGAAAGGAGAAAACATCGAAGAGAAACAACAGCTAACATAAAAAAGACAAGGCCGCAATTTGTTTGCTGGACTACTCGGCCTCGGCCAAGCTGTCGGTGTCTGCTTATTCTGGCTCCCCTGCCATAGGCCACTTTTGCGTGCTGCTGCTTGTTGGTGCAAATGGCGAGATCTAGCAACGGAGATGGCCCAAAGTGGTACGATCGCGGCACGACGCCAATGGCCACATCCGAATCTCACACTTGTCGACCTGCAACATCAGCTCACATTTCATTGGTGAGTCCAACGACGTACTGTCAATTTATTTTAAAAGCATTCTTTAAAAAGATATTTATCTACTCATCAAGCGTATCTAGTCTTCTTCACATTTTTTGACTAGGGAAACTCGCCCAAGACGACGGGATTGCCTGTCAACACAAACTTGAGCGAGTTCTGCGTCGGCTCGTCCAATATGAAGGTGTACTCGCCCGGGTACAGCACCAGGTTGCCCTGCGTATTATTCACTTTGATTGCTTACACAAGTTACACAAGTGTACTCGTAAGTGTTTATTTACTTTGTCTTTAGCCCTTTAGCCATACAGAGCTTTTCTTGGCTCTTGACGGCAGCCTTGCCGGAATATGGTTAAATCGCATATTGCATGCGGAGAATTCAAATCGTCGGTTGACCAAGATCTTCCGAGAAAATGGCGGCAGTCACACCACTTTATCCAGAGTCTCTACCACTGTCCCTTCCACCACTCACGCCCACGCCTTCCTCTCGCCGTAACCCATGCCCGTCGCTGTCCGTCCCGGCTGGCCCGTCAGAATGCGCGACTTTGTTCGCGGCAAGTACTGACCATCGCCGGGCTGTCCAAGAACGCCACCATTGTCACGGTCCCACACACGACGGCCACGAAGAAAGACATAGCGCGGCCAGTTGCGGACAGATGTACCTTCAAAGGGCGTGTAGTCAATGCGATGGTTCAGCGCAGAGTTGGTAATGAGAAAAGGGGCGAGTGAAGCCACCGACTCTGCAGAAGAAGAGGGCGTCAAGACTGTCGGTGGCGTCGAGGAGGGCGAGGCTAACTTTGCCTCTGGATACCAGATAACGACATCGGCATCCAACCCGGGCTGCAGACTGCCCTTTTTGTGTGCCAGTCCATACAGCTGTGCCGGGTTTGTCGATGTCAAAGCCACAAACCGCGGCAGAGAAATGTGCACGGGCGCATCTTCACTTGCCGGCGGGCCCATCTCTGGATCGTACGTCCGGTTGTACAGCAGCGGCAGGCGTGTCTCAATGCCCGGCACGCCGTTGGGCACGATGCGAAAGTCGACTTTTCGAGAACCATCCTCGGCCGTCACGAATCCTCTCTTCTTGCCATCTGGGTGATCGTACAGAGACGGCGCATGGTCCGACGACACCACCGTGTACGTCCCGTTGGCCAGCTCGGCCCATAGCTGCTCCAGATCTTTCTTGTCGTGCCGAAGCGGTGGTGCACAAATGTGCCGTGCGCCGTCGATCTCGTCATGGGTGTGCGAGTGCAGCTTGCTGCTCGTCAAGTAGAGGTAGTGCGGACACGTCTCGGCATGGATGGGGAGAAGCCGCGCCTGGGCTGCGCGGACATGCTCCAAAGCGGCTGGCGCCGACATGTGCACGAGCAAAATCGGTGCATCCGTTACTTCGGCCAGGCTGATGGCCCGGTACGTTGCTTCTGTCTCAGCAATCTGCGGCCGGGCAACAGCATGGAACTGCGTCTGCGTGTGGCCCCGCGCTGCCAGCCGTTTGGCGATCTGGTCGACCATATCGTGGTTCTCGGCGTGGACCATGGTCGTGACGCCCAACTGGCGGGCAGTCATCATGATGCTGAACAAGTCGCCGTCGCCCAGCCGCAAAGGCAGATAGGTCATGTAAAGTTTGACACTGGTGATGCCGTCGGCGGCGAGCGACGGCAAGTCATCCTCCAAGACCGCATCGGTGGCGTTGGTCACGATAACATGGAATCCGTAGTCGCAGTAGCTGTTGCTCGTGGCTTTGGCGTGGTACCGCTCTACACAAGGAAGAAGGGACGTCTCTTCGCGCCGCTGCGACGCAAACGCCAGGACGGTTGTGTTTCCGCCGGCAATGGCCGAGCGTGAGCCCGTCTCCCACGTGTCGCCCGTCGGCGAGTTGTCCTGCTCAATGTGTGCATGTGAGTCGACGCCACTGTACAGCCATGCGTCGCTGTTAGTCTGCGTTTCGACAAGTAATCAAATCGAGTTTAAAAGACGAGGCAACGCACCCCGGAGTAATGTAGGCCCCCTCGGCATCGACAATCTCTGTTTCTGGGCCGGCATCCAGTCCAATTCCAATCACGGC
This sequence comes from Sporothrix pseudoabietina, assembly GCA_019925295.1. NCBI lineage: Eukaryota > Fungi > Ascomycota > Sordariomycetes > Ophiostomatales > Ophiostomataceae > Sporothrix > Sporothrix pseudoabietina. Next base: position 788,490 of record JADHKS010000007.1, read on the forward strand.
AATTTTGCCATCCTTGACGCCAATCTCGAGCCCGGCCGGCAAGATCTCGGATGCCGTCACGATACGGCCGTTGCGAATAATCAAGTCAAGCATAGTCGGTGGTGGTATTGTAAATCAAATCAAATCAAATCGATGAAATCAAGGAAGACGACAAAAAGAACATGCAAAAGAGAAGAAGAATGAGGAAAGGGAGGGGAGAAAATCAAAGACGATCACAAACAACATCCAATGTCTACAATATGTGCTCCTCACTGATACAGCTACAGCCCCGATAAGTGATCACCGCGACGGAACCGGCCGTCCAAGTAGTTCGTACGTGGACCCTGCAGGATAAGATGTGGTACTGTTGTTGGTGCACGCAAGGTTAGCGGCGCTATGTTGCCCGAGTGTAAGCGGTACGATAAGGAAGCGCCGAGAGGAGGGGAAAGCATCAAAGTGGAAGAATAGAGAGGCACTTGGGAGATAACTACAAAAGACTTAAGAATATGATGCTGGAATTTAAGGAGTCGGAAATGAATGAAAAGAAAATGGCCAAAGGGAGTCTGCAGGTAGAAAGAGAGAACAAAGCAACAATCAAACGAACAGAAGCGACAAGGCTGTGATTCAAATATGCCCGGACGGCATCAGCTCAAAAGAAGAATACGAACTGCATACTCAGAGTGCATTAGTTAATGACTGGGTCGGCTCGAAAGCATGATTTTTTTTCTATTGGTATCTCTTGTTTGATTCAATTTACTTTTACTTTTTTTGTTTGCAACATTCCAACACCATCTACAGACCTTTGATCAGCGACAAGAAGTGATTCCGGAAGCCCTCGGCGTTGACACTGACGGCCAGGAAATCGTTGTGTCTGGTAGGCAATGTAAGTGGCCGCGGCCTGGCCGGGCCATCTGGGGCATTGGAATTTCGGGCAGCTTTGACTATGAATTTCAAAAACTCGGCAGTGCCTTGATCTTTTTCGCCTGTCTGTCCAACCCTGCTGTCATTGGCGGCGCCGGTGTCGCCTACTCGTTACTCGTACTCGCCGAGATCCCCAACCAGCGCCTGCGCCAACGGACCGCCTCTATTGCTTTGATGGGAACGTTCTGCCTGGGCCTCACTTTCAACTATACTGTCCCGCTCATGCTCATGTTCAAAGTGTGGTCCGTCAAGACGGGCTACTTCTTTGCCATTACCGGCACAAGGGGACTTGACGTGTTGAGTGGCTCTGTAGGGTTAGGAGAAGTGATGCGGGTTCTTGGACGTTGTGAATTCTGTGTCTCAATCAAAGACGAGCTTTCAACGTCTCCCCACGTACTGCAGGCTACATGAACAGCTATCAAAACTTGATATATCCCAGGGAAATAAATGAAAGGGGAAGAGAAGAAGAAGAAGAAGAAGAAGAACAGAAGAAAAGCCGGAAGAAAAGGAGACCCATCGGAGAATGTCCGACTCGTGTTAGTGCCCTTTTGCCCCAAAAAGGCCACAACTCTCCCAAGACTCCACAGGGACTAGCTTCTCGGGGTCCAGAACACCACTTGGAACAAAACTCACCCTCGTCAACCGTTTGCTCGGATAATATGCGACCTATCCGACGTGTAAGTTATCACAGTACGGTGTCTTCTTGCCCCTCTTTTTATCTTCTGGCATCTCAGTGTTCCCCATCTGGGTTCTCCGCAGACGGCTGCCACAAGTAGTTTGCAGTTCACATTGTAGATCTGGCCCTTGCCATCATAAAGTAAACAATTTTCCAATTTTCCGTATTAACCGTAGCGCTCAGCCTTTGTCACCCAAACTCCAACCTTCAAACTGCACTGCGTATTTCATTCATCTCCTAAATCTTCTCGTTGGGGCCGGCAATCAGAATCTTGATAACCTCGCCCTGCTTCACCTTCTTGAATGCCTCCTCCGCCTGCTCAAAGGCGACCGTCTCCGAAATCAGCTTGCTGACGGGCACCTTGCCCGACGCCACCAGCTCAATGGCCAGCCGGTAGTCGCCCGCGCCGTACCGGAAGCTGCCGCGCACCGTCACCTCCTTGACACACAGAGCCACAATCGGGAAGGTAATGTCGGGCTTGCCCATGCCGCCCTGCACGTAGGTGCCGCCCACGCGGACGGCGTGCAGGCTGGCCTGAATGCTGGGCTCGGCGCCCGAGGCGTCAATGACAACATCAGCACCACCAGCCGCCTCCAGACCAGCCTCCTTCAGAATGTTGGCGGCGTTCTCCTGGGGGCTCACGCGCTGGCTCATGTATGTGTGCGTGGCGGCAAACTCCTTGGCGAACTTGAGTTTGGACTCGACAATGTCGACGGACACCACTGTCGAGGCACCGAAAGCCTTGGCCACGGCGCAGCACAGCAGGCCGACAGGGCCCGCACCCATCACCACAACGCTCTGGCCGGGCTGCACGCGCGCTTGGCGGCCGACAATGTGTACGGCCACAGCCAGGGGCTCAATCAGGGCACCCTCCTGGAGAGAAACATGCTCGGGCAGCTTGTAGCAGAAATCAGAGGGCGCCTTCCAGAAACCAGTCAGGGTACCGTCATAGGGCGGGGTGGCGGCAAACTGCATGTCCGGGCACAGGTTGTAGTGGCCCTCAAGACAGCGCACACAGCGACGGCAGGGGTAGCCGGGTTCCAGAGCGACGCGGTCGCCAACCTTGAGGTCCGACACCTTGTCGCCCACCTGAACGACGGTGCCGGCCGACTCGTGGCCGAGGACCATGGGGTCCTTGACGACAAAGTGGCCAATGGCACCGTGCTCCCAGTAGTGGACATCGGAGCCGCAGATGCCCGTGTAGTTGACGGCCACGAGCACCTCGTGCGGCTCGTTGGCGGACGGCACAGGGCGGTCCTGGTAGGTGACGTCATGCGGCTTGTTGAGGACGAACGAGGAGTTCTAAATTGTTAGAAGCGAACGGTAGAACGGTAGAAGAAATTCGCGAGATCATCTTGGAAGCGCAGAAAACGGAGAAAAAAGAAGAAGACAAACTTACCGACTTGCCGTCTGCTGGAGAAGCCATTGTGATGTGTGTTCTGTGGTTGTTGGGGAGAGGAGGGAAAGTCGATGGGCTGGGCGGGAGTGTCGAGAAGAAAGTTGGAAAACGGTGAGAATGATAAGCAAAAGGGGGAAGATCGTGACAAAACAAGAAGTGAGAGAGAGGAGAGAATGGAAAGAACCGATTGAGACAAAAACAAAAAGGAAAGAACGAAAGAGACAGAAAGATCAAAAGCCCAGACCTGCTCCTTCTTTTTTTGTCCCTTCCTTTTTCATCTCACGAAGCTAGCACGCAGCTATTACAGCTTAGACACCGCTAACGATATTACCCACACCCGCTATTTTGGTCCCCAGTTACGACTCCAAAACATCCCACCGGAGAACAGCTGCGCGCCCGCCGCACGTCGGAAGATGCTAGCGCGGGGGTGTCCTGTCTTCTTTCGTTCTCTCGTTCTTGTCTAACAGATTTGTCGCGGTATTTCTTCCCCTGGCGCCTACCCCCGCTGTGTCCGCTCTTTTGCGTCCCGCCTACATAGTACGGTCACGTTGGCCACCAGCTTTTCTGTCATTTGTTGTCTGTCGTTTGCTGTTTCCATTTTCATTTAAGGCGCTCTTTCCTTCTACAAACTGTACTTTGAACGGGATTTCCCCTTGTGGTGGGTGGCTGCTTCGCGCCTTCTGCTCGCCTTCCGCGCGCCTCCCACGTTCCAAAGTCCTCCGTACTCCGCACCGCGCAGCTCTTGCCAGATCCCTCCCATCCGCTCGGGAACAATTACCAGAACAAGCACCTCCTACCCAACGTGCCTTCCCCCACTCTCAACCACTTGCACCACGACTGCCGCTTTCAACTACTCCGCGCCCGCCTTGTTTCCTCAAGACCCTCTCCCACCACTCATACAAATAATTCGCCGAGCTTTTCTGCTCCCTACTATTTTTGTTTATTTTGGCCCTTCTAAATCTACGGCGTACTACTTTCTTGTCCACTCTTCAGTCTAGACCAAACGACCCTCTTCCCCATTTTCTGCAAATAACCATTTTAACCGCGCCAATAAGCGACGTGCCCTCTTTCTTGTTACTCCATCACCACCAGTTGTCTCGCTCTGTTTTCTCACTTACACGCCCCCTTTGTGGGTTACGCTCGCCTTTCCTCACCGATCCCCGACTGCGACCACCACGATTCTGTTAATTTTTTTGATATCGACCCCCAACACGACCCGCGACCACGAACAATACTGCGCTACCCCAAATCCTTTTTTTTTTTGTCAAATCCTTACCGACCACGGGACTCGGAAAAAATAGAACGAGGTGCAGGGTGAGAGTGCATCGTGCAGACGAAATGCAGACAAATGCAGGCCGTAGGGTTGCAAAGTCGTAGTGGATGTTCCCGCTGTCATACGGACTACACACACATATCTCGTGGTCATGCGAACATCGTAGTGGATCGTAATTTGTCTATCTGTATGAGCTGTTTGTCTACCTGAGTCGTCTACCCGAGTCTCACTTGTTTCATCTACACCTGCATGCCCAGATATCTCGGCGTGAACTTGGTCGACGATGTCCCGCCCGAAACGCCTAGCCGCACCGTCTCGCCCGGCACAATATCCACCAAGTTGTCGTCAAACTTGACCAGGTCGGCCTCCTCGTTGCTCGTGTCCTCGTGCACTTCGATGGCGACGCCCTTGACGGGCACGTTGGAACTGATATCGACACCGACAACATCGCCGCTCTCGTTCTTCGCCACCTCCACCTTGAGGTCCGGCTTTGCAAAGTGCAGGTACTTGAGCGGCTCGGGCCAGTTGACATAGCGAGCAATCTGGCCGGCCGAGCTGCTTTCGAGGTACGCCGCCACAACCGTCTTTGCCTCGTCGCCCTTGACGCCGGGAACGTCCAGCGCTGCAAGCTCTGTCGACCGATTCGGCTTCAGCACGATGCCCTCCGCCACCTTACCCTCGTACGTCAGCTTGCCCGACTCCACGTCCCATGCCCGCACCACACAGTCGACACCCTCAATGTCGTCGAGGGTCAGGTTCGAGCCCCAGATTTCGATTTGTGTCCGCCGCGAAATGGTCACACGCGAGTGGCTGTGGCCGCCCTGCTCGTTGTGGGCGTGCTCCTTGCGCGTCATACCCACAGTAATGGGCGCCATCTCCCGCTTCACCGTGAAGAAGGCATGCTTCGGCCGCAGGTAGTAGTCACAGATACTCCAGCTTGTCACGGGCCAGCAGTCGTTGAGCTGCCACACCAGCGCGCCGCCACAATATTCCTTGTTGGGCCCTTGCCACTGTCGCTTCCACAGCCGGTATGCCGACGCCAGGCACTCGGCCTGCATCAGCTGCGTGCAGTAGACAAACTGCTCCAGCGGGTCGGGCGCGTACCGGAGGTTCTCGACCAAGTACAGGGCGATGCGCCGTTCGTGACCGTCGGCCTTGTTGTGGAAATCAATAGTCGAACTCTGCGGGTAACGGTCGGCATCCTTCTTGCCATTGGGCAAGAACTGGTCGATGGTCCGGACACTCGGGAACGCCTCCATACCAAACTCGGACACGAAGCGGCCAACCAGCCGGTCAAAGTTTTGGTACTTCTCTTGGGTGCCGTGCCACACGTTCCACTGGTGGATGTCGCCCACCGTCGGGTCATGCGTGTCGACACCGCCACCCCAAGGGCTGCCGTAGTGGTAGGCTGTGTCGGGGATCAAGTCGGTGCACACGTCTGCCAGAATCTTTTCGTAAATGTAACGTGCCGGGAAGTCGGTCTTGAGCCAGCTCTCGGCGTCCTTGTTGGCATAGTCGTACGTCAGATTCTCGCTCTCCCGGTACTGGTAGTCTTCGTTGTTGCCGGCCCAAATGACAATACTGGCATGGTGGCGCAGAAGTCGTACATTGGCGGCGGCCTCGCGCCGGATCGACTCGCGCAGTTCGGGCCAAGCTGGGTAGTTGCCGCAGCCAAACATAAAGTCCTGCCACACGAGCACGCCGAGCTCGTCGCAGGCGTCGTAAAAGGCTTGTTCCTCGTAGATGCCACCGCCCCAAACGCGGATCATGGCCTGGTGGCCGTCCAGAGCCAGCTTGACCCAATCGTAGTAGCGTTTGCTGTCGATGCGCGGCACAAAGTTGTCGGCGGGGATCCAGTCGCTGCCGCCGCAAAATATGGGCACATTGTTGACTTCGAAGAAGAAGCTAGTACCGGGCTGGTCTTGAAGTGGATGCTGCACGAGACGGGCGCGCCGCAAGCCAATCTTCTTGGAGGTTGCGTCGACTTCGGTCTGCTCACCGACAAGGAGAGTTGCCTTCACGGTGTACAGCGGTTGCTTGCCATACCGAGCCGGGTACCACAGCGCCGGGCTGTTAATCAGGAATGTGGCCGTAGCAATGCCGTCTGGGGTGTCGTCGCCGCCCTTTGTCTCAGCAACAGTCACGTCCACTGTTTCTGACGCAACGGCAACACCGTCCAGTGAGACGTCAAAGCGGACCTGCGTGCCATCCACCGAACCGGCCTCCACCTCGGCTCTGGCAACAACCGTCGCCGACCGCAGTGACTCGTCTACGGCCGTGTCAAACGACAAGTCCGCCAGCCGTGCGTCGTACATCTCCACGTTAATCGGCCGCCACGGTCCACATGTGAGCGTCACCGGGCCCCAGTCCCAGCCCCAGTGGTATTGTGCCTTGCGCACCGCCAGCCGTGAATTGTCGCCGTTCCAGCTGCCCCATTTGTGGTCTGGGTACTTTTCAACCAAGTCACAGCCGCGGAGGTAGGCGCTGTCAAAGGTGATGACCAGGTCGTTGCAGTCACCGTCTGCCTTGACACTGTCGGTCACGTCCACACGGTAAGGGAGGAACATGTTGTCACTTTCGAGGATGGTCTTGCCGTTGAGCACGACGGTGGCAAACGTATCGAGGCCGTCAAAGGCGAGGACGACCTTTTTCGACTTCTTGTCTGGAGAGGTATTTGGTAGCGAGAACGACGTCTTGTACACCCACTTCTTCTCGCCAATCCACTGCACGACCTCTTCATTTTTGCCGATGAACGGGTCCGGGATGCGCTCGTGCGCCAGCAGGTCGAGGTGCACATTGGTCGGGAACTGGCTGACGGGGAGCCAGTGAGACTCGTCGAGGTCTTCCTGCTTAAATGACCAGCCCTGGTCGACGGGAACAACAAGACGGGGCGACGACACAGAAGTCATGTTGGCTGTCGTTGTCGTTGTCGTTGTCGTTGTTAGAGTCGTATGGTTTGTGTGATATGCTATTGAGCTGTTGTCTGGTCCGTCGAGCGCCGACAGAGATGTGGTGTACTTATCTATTTGTAGATGCGGGAGCTTCGCTCGGGTCGAAGCTCATTTCTAAATTAGTACTCATAAAAATAGGGGCGCAGGCACAACACGAGCTCTTGCTGTTGATTCCTCAAAATAGTCCAAAAAGGGTCACCTCGGGGGAGGCGCCGCCGAGAAAGTGATGTCAGAACGGAGGAGGGAAGGCGCGAACGGCGGGCGTGCACCAGCCGCAGCAGCTACACACACATATACGACTACGGAATTGGCAACAGACATTCCCGGTAGCGGTGCACAGAGGTGGGAAGGTGCATGGGGTTTGATGCGTGTTGCTCCTTCCCTGTGGGGGATGGTGGGGTTCCTGGTGAGCTTGGATTCGCCGTGTTCCTGGTCCTTTTGTCACTTTCCGTGTTCTACAACTGACGCTTCGGAAGGAAGGCGCGGAGCACCGCTCTCCGCCCTTCCTCTTTAGGCTAAATCAACAGTAGAAGTGGAAACAAGAAGCATTTTGCGTGGAGTTTCAAAAGATGGCTCCAATTCATACAGACCCATGATCAGGCGTCTCTTATGGGTTGGGTACCACAGTCGCAGGTGCAGCTCGTGGGTGGCATGAGAAATCAGAAATAAATGCCCGTTTACCTAGTTGTCACTGCTATCGCGAAATGCCGGTGTTGCCGGGTTCGGAGAAAATATGTCACAGTAAAGACTAGGCCATATTCAATACGTAAATATCCTGACAGCCTTGGATGGGTTGACTCATTGACAAATTGGTATTTCTTAAGAGTAAGATCTATGTCCGTAGGAAAAGTGAAGAACCAGAAGCCAAAACCATCGCTGATGCCTTCCACACAGAATACAGGATAAAAAGAAATGTTTACAAGAAGAGAAGTGAGAGGATAGGAAAGTACGATGAGGCTGTGATGAAAATGATGAATTGAAACAAAATGAAAGCGAGGCAAAAAGAAAAGGGCAAGAAGAGACACGATAGATCCTTCGCCGTGGCGCCCTATGGTATGCTTGCGCATAGTCATGCACTCCCACTCCACATCGCTCTCCCCGATCCCTCGACGCTCGCTTACTACAGCGGCATCTGCTGCCGCGGCCGGATGCTGCGCAGCTTCATGTGCATCGTCGGCGCGTCGTACTTGCGTGTTTTGGGGTCCCAGAACGCCGTCACCTCAATCATAATGCGCGACGTTTTGGACTGCAGCTCCACCAGCCCGGACACGCCCACACTGCCACCGGGCGGCTGTGGCCGCAGCGGCAGCCATGTCTCGGACAGCTTCTGACGGAATGCGCGCCACGCAGCATCGATACTGGTGCGCACGGACTCAAAGGGAATCAGGTCCTTGGCGTTCACAAGCCCAGACAGGTCCTGCCACTCGCCGGGCGTTGCCTTGGTCTTGTTCGGCCGCGGCGGCCGTGCCTCTGTTTGTTGTGGTTGTTGTGGTTGTTGTGGTTGTTGCGGTGCCGGGAACAGCCCGGTGGCAGTTGTGTCGCCCTTTTGGCCCTCCTTGGTGTCTTCGACGGCCCGCTTCAGCATGGCCGTCAGCTTGGCCAGTTCCTCTGGCGGCGGTGGTGCCCCGATGGGCCGCACAGCCGGTCTTATGGACTTCTCGTCCTCGCCAAACCCAAAGAATCGTGCCACGTTCTGCATGTTTTGCCGGCACAGCGTCGTCACAAACGATGTCGCCGACAGCGCCACAGGCTCCGGCCACAGCGCCCGCGAGATGCGCATCATCGTCACAGCGTCCACCTCGGCCCTAACGTAGTCGAGTCCGTCGGCTGTCAGGAGCAGTCCATCGCGCGTGATCTTGGGTGGCGGTCGGTAGGGGAAATCGAGGTCGAGCCAGTGCTTACGCACCGTCATCTCTTTGCCGCAGCGGTGCCGTAATATCGGGTTCGCCTCGGCCGCAGCGCGGACGGTATCGAGCATATCGTTGCGGATCTTCATGAGCAGCTCGCGGTCCCGGGCAATACGGATGTACGCCTGCCACTCCGGGTCAGTGCCCTTGTATGGACGGGACTCTACGACCTGGAACGTGAAAGGCAGCGGAAAGAAGATGGGCTGAGCCTCTTCGTCCTCAATCATGTCGGCAAACGGTGGGAGGACGACTCGTGTAAAGTAGGCAGACCAGCACACGTACATGACGCCTGCACCAATGGCTGCATTGCGCCATCTCCGCCGGGACTTGATCTTGACGTAAAAAGGAGTTGTCGCTGTCGTCGGTGCGGGCGAGACAGCCGAGGCTGAGAGTCTGGCTGTCAGTGGCCGTCGTGGCAGCCAGGACGCGATCGGCGCCCTGGACGCCCATAATGAGCGCAGCATAGCTGAAAATGTGTGTAGATGATGTTCTTCGGCAAGTTAAGTATGGAGGAGGGGGATATTCTGTCGAGGTATGGCCCGCGGCCCGACGCTGAAACGAGGTCTGTCACCAGGCGTAATGTCGTGATGTTGCGCGGCTGTCTGAGACAAAATCATGCGATGGGACGAAAATCGGCTGTCGGTTGCTACAAAAACACCGCGAGTGGATGAAATGGGGTCTGGGTATCGAAGACAGGATGTAGTGTCGGTGCGGGTTGCAAAAAGATATGAGAACGAGAAAGGGAGAGAAGACGACAAATAAAGAGTGCCACGAAACCGAAGCAACTGCCTGAGGGGCCACGAGAAAGGTGCCGTTTGCTCTTTCCCGTTGTCGCCGACGAATAACCTAAAATTGCCCTTTTTCTCAGGGCAGGAGCGAATCTGAAAGCCGCCGGCTCCAGGGCCTCGCCAGGCTAGGCCAAAATCTCCAAAAACCCCCCCTGTTGGCACGTCTGACGCGCTGTCGCAGCCTTTTTGCAGCACCCAATACAGTGAATAATACCGTGCAGCCAGGCCTCTATGCACGGACGCTCCTGCCGTCGATGTCTCTTTCTCTCCAATAGCACGGACGGATGAATAATGATCCACCTTTAAGCTGCAGCCTGTCCCCTGGCTGGGGCGCTCTTGCGTCTTTTGTTTGGCGTAGGCAAGCTTCCAGCTTCATTTCGAGATAACGGCCCTCTCTCTTTCCCAGCAACGACGTCAACCGACAACCTCTTTTCCGCCCATTGCCCATTGCCGTCGTACATCGAATCCACATCAACGCGCATCACGGCGAACGCCTGACAATATCGATCTCGAAAGCCTACCCACGATGAAGTTCCTCGCCGGCCTGGTCGTCGCGGCCTCCCTGGCCAGCTCGGCCGCCGCCGCTGCTGCTTCTTCTGCGCCCGTCTACCTCCTTCGCTCACAACAATCTTCGTCTTCATCGTCATCTACATCAACACCATCCTCATCCCCAAACCTCCCTCGCCAGATCGTCCGCCAGATCCTGCTGCAGCGGTTAGATGCCAACGACGGCGGCAGCTTCTTCGACACCCTGCCGCGCGACTTTGACCCCGAGACCGCACTCGACCTGATTGAGCAGTTTGGCAACAAGGCGACACCTGCTCTGTTTGTGGACGGCACAGACTCCATGGCATTGACCCAGCCGCGCGAGCTGCTTGTTGTTGTGCAGGGTGCCAAGCCCGAGCACGTCGCCCAGCTCGAGGCTGCGCTGCCAAAGGCCAACAGCAAGCCCGCGTTCTCCGTCGCCGATCCGCCATCCGAGGCGGCTAACACCCGTTTGTTTGTTGACGAACTGGCTGGCGAAGGCATTGTGGCCCACACGACGACGTCGGTCGCCGATGCCGTGGCCGACGGTGCTCCTGCGGCCTGGGCCAACGGCGTCTTTGTCGGCCTCTACGACGTGAAGAAAGTACGTCTGCAGCCCACATAAAGTTTTCTGGGTTGACACTTACTAACACAACCTCGTCTAGGACACCAAGACTGTCGACGCCCTCGTAGCCGCCCTCCCTCAGATTGTCGCCCTCGTCGAGTCCGGCGCCGCCGATGTCGCCCTCCTCCTGCTCCCCGAGACCAGCCGCTACGCCCAGTGGAAGCAGTGGGCCTCCAACAAGGGGCTGAAGCCCGCCAACGCCCGCGTCCTGCCGCCCAAGGCTCGTCCCGCCGGCTCCGAGCTGCGCATCCGCGAAGCCGACTCGGAGATGGTCATTGAGGAGTTTGGTGTCCAGGAGAAGGGCGAGACGGAGGTTAGCGTCCTCCCTCCTCACACCTTCATCGCCGCTGCCAACCCCGCCGCCAGCATCCCCGGCTGCTTCCAGTCTTTCAACGCCTGTGCCACCCAGACCAACAACTGCAGCGAGCACGGCAAGTGCATTGATAAGTTTGCCGTCAACAACGGCAAGGGCGGCGCATCGGCCAGCAAGGGCCAGGAGGGCAGCTGCTTTGTGTGCCACTGCTTCAGGACGCTGAACAAGCCCGAGGACAGCCCTGGCGGTCTCAGCACGACCCAGTGGGCCGGCAACATGTGCCAGAAGCAGGACGTCAGTGTGCCATTCTGGCTGATTACAGGCTTCACGGTCACAATTATCGGCGCCGTTAGCTTTGCCATTGGCCTGCTGTTCAGCGTCGGCGAGGAGAAGCTGCCGGGCGTCATTGGTGCGGGTGTCAGTCGGGGCGCAAAGTAAGCCTTTGCGTCCTGATGTATGACCTGTAATAGTATCCCGTAGGCTTGTTGAGAGTCGATTGCTTAAGGCTGCTATTGTAGTCTACTTTTTTTTTCTGCTCTCTGTTGCTTTCTTTTGTCACCATTGTCAAAACATCATATACCGTATTTTTGGCAAACTTATCATCTTTCCATGTTCCCATAGTTTCTTTTTTTTGTTCCTCTTTGTATTTCGGGCGTTGGCATCATATCATTTCGTATACTATGTACAGATGAGAAATATAATTACAGTCTTGTTCCAAAACAAAAAACACTCATACATGGTATTCGCTGTCTAATATTACAAAGTATCGTCTGTACACTTTCCGTCCTCAAAAGAAATCGTCGGCATTAGGCCGCCGTGTAGGCGTTGCGCCTAAACTCTCCAGACCGCGCTGTACAGGGTAGTCGCCGGCCAGGCCAGGTGGAAGAGACCGTGATGGCGACTGTCCCAGGTTCGGCACGACTCGCAGTGGTGACTGTGTGTTGTCTGTTGCTGTGCCTGCTCCAGCGCTGGGTGTTGATGAAACACCTGATGCTGCAACACCAGAGCCCCCGGTCCCCAGCACGGTCTGATATTTGGCGGCTGCGGCATCCAGGATCGCCTGCACTTCCGTCTCCCGCGCAGCAATTTCGGCCTTTTCCTGTTCCACCTCGGCCAGTCGTCGGCGGTGCTGTGCCGCGTTCGCCTCCAGCGCTGCTACAGCACTCTGCATCTGTTGCAGGCATGTCGCCAGGTCGGGTAGCGGGCGCATTTTGGGAATGGGAACCGTGCCCTGGACGCCATGCTCGAGGCCGTCGTCTTCAGCGCCCATTCTCGTCTTTTGTAAACCGTCCATGCCAGCACGGGTCTGCGCGGCATCGTACGCAGCTCTCCGCTCGGCTTCCGAGTCGTCAGCGCTATCGTTGACGACTTCTCCATCGGCAGCGTCGCCACCTGCCTCGGCCGCATTGATGAGTGCGGCCATTTCTTCTTTCCGTTTTTTGCGTGCAGCGCGCTCGGCTTTCCGGCCTATCGACAGCGCCTCCTTTTCTTCGACAAACTCGTCAAAGCCTTCGCCGAGGTCTTCGTCTTCGCGCACAAGGCGCGTCATTTCCTTTTCCTTCTTCTTGCGCTTCTGCTCGTCGGTCAAGAGCGAAATGTACTCGCCGTTGGCCTCAGCCTCGTCTTCATCGTCGGCGTCACCCTCGAGAGCACGACGGGCGCGCCGGTCTTTGCGCTCTTGGATCTCGGTAGCTGTGAGGACAGTGGCAGCTGGCGGTGGGGGCGCAAGGCCAGCAAGAACAGACGAAGATGAGCCACCACCCAATCCCAGCTCGGACGCATCAACAACCATGGCACCGTCCAGTTCGGATGGGTCGAGGTCCATGACATCATCGTCATCCAGAGCCCCACCATTCTTTTTCCGTTGTGACGCCAAATTCTGTGGAGTGTTGGGTGTCGAACTCTGCAGCTCGTCGAGGTAGGCCTGGTTGTAGCGCGGGCGGCCGTCGTCGTGTTCGGTTGGCCTTGACAGTTTGTCCTCATCATCGCTGTCGTTGGCGCGATGTCGTGTCGGTAGACGGCCGGATAGCGATTTGCGGAAAGCATTGGTCTCGAGCACGCGTTGTGTCAGGGACGGAGTGCCTGCGCCGCCGCCTGCACCGGCGCGCTTGTTGGGTGTCACGACCACAGGTCCTCCATCGTCCTCGTCGTCATCGTCGCCGCCACCAATCCCCATTCCGCCAAAGGATAGTCGTGAAGAAGTCGAGGCTGTAGAAAGACGTTTCCGGTTCTTTCGTGAGCTCGATCGACCAAGTGTTGGCCGGACCACGACCGGGCCATCGTCGCCATCGTTTGTTTCGGTCGCTGGAGGTATTGTCGTATCTTCGTCGGCTGTAGTTGGCGCGATACTCTCGTCCGCGTCAGCACCGCTTCCTCCTAAACCACCTTCAGAGTCGGCAACATTGATGCTGCGGCGCAGGGCAGACTGCTTGAGTGGCCGCTTGCCGAAACGAATTGGCTGTACGACTGGCTCATATGATTGATCTGTATAAAGAGAAAAAGGAGAAGCAGTCAGCCTTGAACGCGCATCAGCTATGGAAATCGTGGGGGGTGGTTGAGACAAAAGGGAAGAAAAAAAAACAGATTAGAACTCACCCTCGCCAGTTGCTGCGCCGCCGCCATTTTGCGGCCAGTCCTCGTCTTCAAACGTCGATATCCGCCGTCCCTTGCGCTTTGTGAACAGACTCATAGTGTCGGTGTTGAGAGTAAGAAAATGTGAAAGGCGTTGACAAGACGTTCGTTGTTTTGTTTGCCTCTCTTTGCTTGTAGGCAACTTTCGCGCATCGCGATGCTTATCTTATCTTCACGTGACACTGTCGAAGAGCGCACCCGCCCACACCTGCCCGCCAAAAAAAGCTAGCGAAAGCCTGTTGGTTCTAGCCCGCCTATTGCAGCAGCCTATCGAACAAACTGCTTTGCTTGCGGTCGCGTTTTTGAAGCTTCAATTCCAACGAACGCACGACCTCTCTCTTTTCTCGACGCAACCACCACCCCCTCCTCCCACAACCACAGCGCAATTCTCACGATGGCGCCCGCACAACCAGAACTGAAGAAGGTGCGTTTGCATTCACCTTGTTGTCCCAATCTCCTTTCCACCAACTCGGAATGACTGCTAACAAACTTTACAGTACCTCGACAAGCGGTTGTTTGTCCAGCTCAACGGCAGCCGCAAGGTCATTGGCGTGCTGCGTGGCTACGATGTATGTCCCCTACCCCAACGAAAGAGCTGTATTGTTGACTACAGTATGCTAACCAACAGGTCTTTCTGAACATTGTGCTCGACGAGGCCGTGGAGGAAAAGGACGGCGGCGAGAAGGTCAAGATTGGCATGGTGGTATGTGACCCATTTCCCTCTTCACCCGACTCGATGTGCACCGACTAACAGCTCAGGTCATCCGCGGCAACTCGATTGTGATGCTTGAGGCGCTCGAGCGCATCGGCGGCGACGACAGACGCCAGCACCAGGAGCGGTGAAGATCAATCGACGACAACAACGACAAGCGGTGACGGACGACGAACGGACGGCAACGGACGACGACGAGCGGAGGACCGGCGAGCCGACCACGATATCGAACCGAAGCCGACAACGCTTCTTGTGGGCTCGGCGACAGAGCGAACATTCGCCCGACCGGCTCCAAAACTGTTACGGCGAGGAAGCCGCGTGGTCCTGGGGCCGAAAAGGAATGCGGCCAGGGTCTGAAGCACGGCCTCTACGCATTCCACCACTGACAATTTTGTGTGTTTTTCTGCGACCATTTGCTTATATCATGGGTATCTTTTTTCATTTTGCTTTTTATATCACAACGGCAGACCGTTGTGTAGGCGTTGGTGCGACCAAATACAAAAGGAGACATAAAGCAATGTGCAGCTTCAATGGCTACGTGAGAACGACAACTACAAATGGCTACTTCAATGGACACAACACGACAAGGCAACAATATCACGACGTACATCACGGCATATCAAGAAGTATACAATCCAGTGAGGACCGTCTACATACCTGGTCCCAGCTCAAATGACAGCATAGAGTTCTGTTTTGAGTCGAGCAGCCTGGTAGAAAATGTTCAGCAAACAAGAGTCAAAGAAGGTAGATGGATCATTGGGTATATTCAGAAGGCTCATACTTTTGAGGAACTCGAAGGTGTCCGTCTCCGTTCGTCTTCGTCCTGTAAATCAACGCGCGCGGAAAGGCAATATATGTGTGCCAATGTCTTGGTCTCTCCAGCCCATAAAGACAGAGTCTGTAGAGGCCAACGGCCTGTTGTTGCCAGCTGGTCCCTTACTTAGTACTGATGCCGTGTCGAGTAGTCCTTTGGTGCGTTGACGAGACCGCGGCCCTTCTTGCCGCCGCGGTAGACGACCTCAATAATGTCGATGAGATCCTGCTTGTCTTCAATGACAAAGTTGATTTTGTTGTTGTTGCCGGTGCCGAGATCGATCATCATGTGCTTATTGCGCCAGAAGAACATCATAGTGCAGGTGTCGTAGAGCTCGTACACTACAGACGTTAGCACGAGGAAAAGGAAGCGAGCGCAGCGACAAAGGAAAAGACGTACTTTTGTTGAAGTCTGGCACTTGCTGGTTGTCGCAGCAGTAGATGGTGGCAAACTTTTCGACTTTGGGCGCGATGCTGCAGAGGATCTTGTCCTGCACCATGCATTCTGGGTCGGTATGCTTGCCGAAGCGGATGACAACGACGCGCTCCGTCTCGGTGACAATAGCCTGATCGACCTGCCAGCTGTTGGTCAGCTCGATAGGCCGAAGAGCGGCGACGTCAGGGATCGAGTCGGCCATGGCGGTGTGCGACGGAGTGGGACGGTGCTTGTAGGAGTAGAGTTAATGTGCTGTTCTATGTCTGATGCGGTCGTGATGTCGTCTGTTGTACCGTTGTCGTTACGTCGGCGATGTCGTTAGGCAAAGGCGCGGGAAGGCTGTCAGCTTTTTTTAGGCGCGGTTCTGGCTTTGGAGGGACAGGAGATGATTAGGGCGGGCCAAGAATGAGTAATCCGCGAGGCTGTCTGCACGTGACCTCATCTCTAAAGAATTCCAACAATGAAGCGCTGCAGTTCAACAGGGTGCTTGTTTTATATTGCAAGACGTCATGTAGGTATAGTTGATATCATGATCCAGTTCTTGTATCTAATTCTCCTTTTTGTCTCATATCAGCGGTACTTTTGGTCCGGTTGTGTCGTGACATCATGTTCTGATATCACCTTCCTGTAATCAAATGGGATCGATAATATTATTGTGAGTTTATAAGTGGTTTTATCTTATTTGAGCATGTTTTCTTTTCTTTTTTCTTTTTTTCAATTTCTTTTCCCCAGAATTATTTTGTTCTGTTTCTATTTTGCCCATTTTATTATTTTTATTTCGGCAAACAAAAACTGTTGAAAAAAAACGACACAGGTCATGAAATACTGTCACGGATTCTTCGATGTAGTCAGGTGAGAAATTTTGACACACAGGAAAAAAAGGAGCTCGCATTTACTCGTTTGTTTCTTAGGAAGACTCCCTCAGGAACTGTTGGCACGGGCCCTCGGTGGCCGCCACTTTCCCACAAGCGCCTTATTGAACAGCTCTTCACGGAAGTCGGAGAGCAACTTTCGGCCGTCGTTCAACGCAGCCTCGGCGAGCTCTAGTTCTTTCCGGATAGCGTCTGCACGCTTCTGCGCCGCTGCAACCTCAGGGTCGAGGATCGCCAGACACTCACGCACACCATCTTGTGTGTCTTCGATTTCCATGTGAAAGAAGTAATCGGTGATGGGCGTGTCAAGAATCTGATCAACAATGTTGGCCATGGTGTTGTGCTGGCCGGCGACCTCGACCTTGGGCAGCAAAACGAGGCTGGACAGGTGCTCCGGGTCCATCTCCTTGGCCAGCGCCAGGCTGTGCTCAGCTTCGGCGAGCAGACCAGGTACGCGACCCAGGCTGGAGCGTTCTTTGCCGTCAGTACTGGCCGACGAAAAGACGTCCTGGCTGGAGTAGGCGAGGGCGGCGCTGATGGAGCCATGAGCGGCAGTCACTTTACCCCAGGCGTCGTTGAGGTGGCCGACTACGGCGAGGGCATGAGTGAATCGTGCCTGGATTGCATCGTAGATGCCTTGGGCGTTGGTCACGGCGGCCTCAAGTTCGTCTTCTTCGGCGAGACCGGGCGAGGGGCCGTCAAACACGGAGGTGTAAAGCTTGTCGAGTGCAACGAGTGCGGCCGTGTGCTGGTCGTGGAGCGCTGACAGTTTATCGCGCTGCTCTTTGAGCGTCTTGAGATCGGCGGCGATGCGATCCCTCTTGACTTTTGCCTTGTCGGCCCAAGCTTTTGCCTTAGTGTATGCATCCTCCTCAATCTCGAGTTCTTTGGGGTCGGTGCCCTTGCGGTGGAACAGTTTTGAAAGAGAACTTTTTGCCTGCTTCTGGTGCTTGTCGAGCAGGGCACGGCGTTCGCGCATGTTCATATAGAGCGTTGCATGGAGCTGCGAGGCATCGTAGTCCTTGTTCTTGAGGTCGGCAATCTGGGGCGCAAGCTGGCTCATGGTCGGCTTGGCATGCTGGGTTGCGGCGACTAGCTGGACGAGACGGTGGCGCTCGTCGGCGGCTTCCAGGATGCGGGCCTTAATATCTTCGTCAAATTTGGCGTCGCCGACCTTATTGTCGTCGCCGACCGGTGGTTTAACATACTTCAGGTCCGTCTTGTCATCCGGTTTTGATTTGGTGTCGGTCTTTTCGTCTTTCGTCGGCAACGTCTTTGAGTCTGTCGACTCCTCTGTCGACTCCTCTGTCGACTCCTCTGTCGACTCCAACTTGGAGTCCTTTGTGTCTTTCGGGTCCATGTTGTCGTCTCTTTCTTGGTTTGATTGATTGCTGACAGTCAACTTGATGGAAATACTTCTTTCAACGATGGATTTCTTGATGATCAAGAAGACCCTGGGTCCGTGTTCATATTCATATGCAAACCGTAAACGCCAACTTCCGAACTGTGATTTAACCTTAATAGGAGAGTCCCCACCAACCAAATCAGCCTAACCCAGGGGGTTAACGTGGGTGAGACGGCCTCCGATGCTTAGCAGCAGTCGAAAGAAGGCCAGACCAGGCCCGACAGGGAAGGCTATGGCCGAGCTGAATAAAAAGGGCATTGTGAATTGTAGCGTGAAGAAGCCTGTTTGTTGGCGGTTGGGAGTCTGTTGCCTGTTGTCTTGGTTATTTGAGCGTGGTTGAGCGTTGCAGGCGTTGAATACACTTGTATGGCGATCTGATGATGTTTTGAGCTGGATCATGGGTTTAGAGGCTCGGGCTCAGGACGCTCCTGTCACAAGTAACGGAAACACACGCAAAAAAGGAAAGGACGATCAAAGAAAATTGTGGCGACGCGTGGCTTAAAAAGAAAAGTTAAAAAACGGAAGGAAGGAAGAGAAGAAAGAATGGAAAGCGACTGGAAGGAGGGAATGGGCCGGGAGGTTAGAAAAGGAAGGAATGGTCCTTCGGCGACCGACTCTTATGAAAATTGCGACAACGGAGAATCACGTCCTGTCGCCGTTTGCTTTTTTACCCCCTTTTTCGCGTCATTGACTCGGCGTCCTTACGACGGGCCTGAACAGGAGAAACTGTGATCTTCGAACTGCCGCTGCACCATTTTGCCCACCTTGTCATTGTCGTTAAAGTGCGCCGCACTGGTGTTGTTACCGTTGTTGGCGGTCGCTGGCACTTGGCTGTAAATGGGGCAAATGGTCCGTATTAATGGCCTGTCACAGCGGACTTTTACACCTTAAGTGTCGACTAGGGGTGTTTAGTGGATCGTGCCTGCCGCACACGAATCGGGGAGCTAAGCCTTCCCCGA
Organism: Sporothrix pseudoabietina; assembly: GCA_019925295.1. Classification (NCBI taxonomy): domain Eukaryota; kingdom Fungi; phylum Ascomycota; class Sordariomycetes; order Ophiostomatales; family Ophiostomataceae; genus Sporothrix; species Sporothrix pseudoabietina. Next base: position 807,675 of record JADHKS010000007.1, read on the forward strand.
ACGGCGCCTGACGTCACTTTTGGGTCGCTCCTGCGTCCTGCCTGCAACGCAACAGCCGTTTCCCGTTTCCAGCCCAATCTCGATGTCGTCTCTTTTCCCACGTTCTCAAAACCAAGAACTCACAAGCACAGCTCTCCCCAGATTGTTCTTCTGCCTGGGCTCGCTGAACCAGCGGACGGCCCCAGTTATCCTTATGTTCATCGTCCCTTTTATCAATTTGTCTCTTTTCCTCTATTCGTCTTTCCCATTTCGGTTCTCCGGCCCTTTCTACATCTGAATCGCTTATACCTAACTGTCCCGGCCTGTTTACTTTTTTTGACCGCTGGATCTTTCTCTCCTAGACACCCCCTCGACCCCATATGCACATATTCGGCATATTGCTTTCACGGGACATCCTTGCTACCTTGCTTACGGCTTCAGAAACAACAAACGGCGACATTTAGCAGGACAAACCGGGTCCAGACGAGACAAGCACGGCATCGTTTTATCTTGCATTTCTTGACCGATTTGACCAAACCGTGAAACGCCAGTATCTTACTCTCGAGTCTCCAATTTCCTCCACTTAGTGCCCCGTCTCGACCCAAACGCGACGCGTCTTTTTGTCGTCTTCTTTTAGGCCCCCCGACGGCCTCATGGTCAAATCGCAGGGCTTGGAGCCGGTACAGGCACCATATATTCGGCCAATGTCACAGAACAATGCTACGCCACAGCCATCAACAAACGCCCCAACACCCACTATCCATGCCGAGTCGACACCATTGTTCTGCCACCCGCCGTCCTTGTCCGCCTCGTCCCCGCCCAGCGCAAAGAGCCTACGGGCGTCCAGTGGGCACTCGAACACGACGCCAAACAGCTCAGCAGCCATAGCCAGGACTTTGATTGGTCTCGGGACAACCTCCACCTTGAGCTCGAGCGAAAAGAAGATGGTTGCCATGCCCGATAGCCCACCCGTCGATACCGCCGCCGTTGCTGCTTTCCACCGCCAGCTTCCACAATATGCCGCTACACCTCTCCACAGCCTGCCGACACTGGCTGCCGAACTAGGACTCGGACACATCCTGCTAAAAGACGAGTCGGACCGGTTTGGCTTGCCGTCGTTTAAGATCTTGGGCGCCTCGTGGGCTGTCTACAAGACTTTGGCAAGAGCCGTCAACCTCCCTAGCGAGGGACCCAATGCCGTCTCTCTTGAGATGCTCGCAGCCACTGTCCGCGCCCTCAACGAACGTTGCACCCGTGAAGATGGGCTCAGGCCACTGCAAATTATTTCTACCACCGAAGGCAACTGGGGCCGAGCCCTCGCGCGCATGGCTCGATATACGGGCGGTGTTTCCTGCCGCCTACATGTCCCAGCGTTTATGCCCCAAGCCACGAGAGATTTGCTGGCCCGCGAGGGTGCTGATGTGCGTGTCGTCCCCGGCGGCAACTATGACGACTGTGTGGCCGTCGTGCGTGCCGAGGCCGACCGCGACTCGTCTCTCCTGTTGCTGCTGGACGTCGGCTTCGAGGGCTACGAAGACGTCCCGCAGTGGGTTGTCGAGGGCTACAGCACGTTGCTGGTCGAGGCAGACGAGCAGGTCCGCGAGGCTACAGGTGGAGGTGCTGCTACACATGTTATTGTGCCAGTCGGCGCCGGGTCGATTGCTCAGGCGGTCACGGTACACTACAAGTCGCCGCGTGGACGGGGAGGCGCCGTGGGCGCAGGACAGGCAATGACAGATGGCATGGAGGGCCAGGAGAAGGCCGAGGGCGATGTGGGCGAGAACGCGGGGGTGGACGGCGTTTCGACTGTTACAGCACATACAACGGCTGTCTTGGCGGTCGAGGCTGACACGGCCGCCTGTCTGCGTGCATCTCTTGCAGTCGGCCGTCGCGTGACCGTTGCCACAGCAGATACTATCATGTGCGGTCTCAACTGTGGCACGCTGTCGGAGACGGCCTGGCCTATCTTACACGCCGGTATCGACTACAGCGTTGCCGTCAGTGATCGGCAAGCGCATGTGGCCGTACAGCAGTTGTGGAATGCCGACGGCCGCGTTATTATCGAGGACGGCGACGAGCCCATGACTGGCATGGGCGGCAGCCAGAAGAACAGCTTCCACCACAAGAAAAGGGTGAGCGAGGCAGCCGGGGCGGCGGGCGTGGCTGCCGGACCTTGTGGAGCGGCGACGCTGGCCGGGTTGAGGAAGATTTGCTCCGAGGCGCGGGACATTGTGAAGTTAAATGGGGACTCGGTGGTGGTCTTGTTTTGCACAGAAGGTGCGAGGGAGTATGCTGTGCCGTTTGTGTGAGTTAGCACAGCGAGCGAGAACGAAACGAGCTGTGGGGAGAAGAAGTAGGCTGTGGATATCTCCATCGATTCCAATCGAGCGCAGCGACGACACACACACGCAAAAGAAGGGAAAGGAAAAGGGCGCCGCGAAGACAACAGAATTAAAGTCTGAGCGGATATAACGAACAACAAAATACGAACAACGAACAACAAACGAGCCGTGAATCAAGACTAGCGGTGCCTGGATCTGGTACCTGTGTTGTGCTGTCACCTGTGCTTGGATCGCTTGTTTCCGTCCCCTGTCATATTCTTGTTGTGACGCAGCAAGAATAGCCGATTTACCCCAGCAAGTGCGGGCGAACTCGATCCAGCCGTGTTTGACTACGACATTACCCTGGCGAGACGGAGGGAGGAGGTTCAATACCGAAAAGGGACAGCACCTAAGACGGACCAAAATCGAACAGAAAAACACATACGCGACAAAAATGGGAAGGAGGAGAAAAAAAGAAAGGAAAGACGAGGCGAGCCGTGATCCACGTGATAACGGGCCAAGTGTTCAGACAGTTAGGGTCGCGCGGATGGATTGGACGAGGATGTGAGGGCAAGGGTGATGCTTCTTTATTTTCTGGACGGGATTACAATTGGGTTTGATTTCTGTTTTACATTCTGCGTTCTGCTGTTAAGTTCGGACTTTTTTTTTTTTTTTTTTACACGTGCACTATCCCGGACCTGCTTTTCTGTTTTCTCATCACAATCGCATCTTTTTTTTCTTTTTGCATTATGTTTTCTCTTTGTTTTCTATTCTCTTTGCATATATTTTGATCTCATTCTTGCTTTTCTACAAGCACCAGTGCGGTCTAGATACCAATTGACTCAATTTTGATCACCACACTACATCTTCAGTCCTCCCAGACTTCTATACCGACCAATATGACGGAACCAAACGACTTTACCGACCAAGAGCGCGCCCTTTTTGACCGCCACAACATTGGCAAAGCTGGCGGGCTGCCATTGCCCTCGTTTATTCGTCCTAGTGAGGTCGTCGCCCAAGCTGACGCCGGCAGAGGCGAGGTGGATCGGTAAGCGGTTGCGTAGCTAGGAGATTAGTGGACAGAGAAGGAGGAAAACAAATAGAGGGACGACAGGACGACAGAAAACAAGGTCTATTGCTTTTATATCAAAATCTTTTATATCAACATTTTGGAGTATTAAACACAAAGAAAAAGAAGTGACCGAGGAAACGAATCAGATTGAAAATCGAAAAACCGCCGTGCCATGTAGAGACAGTCTTTTTGCGCCGGAGTAGAAACAAAATCCCAGAATGAATGAAACCAAACCCAAACACCGGTATAATGATGGCCAGAAGGTAGTGTGGACAAAAAACAGAGTGAGAGAAAAAGAGAATGCGTACAACTGCAGCTCACGCAAAGGCTCCGACGAGCGCCATCAGGGTAGCGCCTGCGACAACAGACAAGAACGCCTGTGTCCTCCTCCGGCCGTGCAGTGTCTTGTAGCTCTTTTCCGTCAAGAAGTCCTCGGCCAGCAGCTGCACCAGGCCCGCAAACAGCAGCAGGCCGCTCGAAATGGCATTCATGATCCCAACCATGAGCAGGCCCGTCTGGCTCATGGGGTCGTACAGGTTGTGCACAATCAGACCAATGGCCTGGCCCAAGGGCGTCGTGCAGCCGTATGCCAGGACCATGAGCCACGGCTGGTAGGATGCGCGGGGGAAGTGGATGGCGGCAATGCGGCTGCCGAGGGCCAAGCCCTCGAAGCACTGGTGGAAAGCAATCGCGACCAAAAAGACGACAAAGGCGGGGCCTGTTGCGACACTGATGGCCATGCCAATAAAGACGCTGTGGAAGAGGATTCCTGCCTCAAGGAGCATGCACTGGAGCATGAGCCGTTTCTGTTCTTCGGCGTCGGGGCGATGGGGCGAGCCACTCTCGACGGCGCCGCTGTGGTTATGGGAGAGCGAGTGGTCGTGTCCGGTGACGGGGTCGAGCTCGTCGAGGTGGAGGGCCAGGTCGTGGGAGCCGGCATCGCTGTCGTTGTCATCATCACTATCTTCGCCGTCCTGGGAGCGCTTCTTCTGAAGGTAGCCGTTGCTTGCGCCGTTTCCGTTTCCGTTTCCGTTCCCGTTGGCCCCGGCTGGCAGAGGCGACGATTCTGGCAAGGGCGACGCACCGGCCATCAATCCCTGTCCCTCCGATGTGTCGCCGCCAACATCAGCCAGGGCAATATCATCGGGCCGGTAACTAGAGCCACGACGGGCGGCCAGGCCGGAAACGTTCGCGGTGGTTGTCGAGGAGCTGCGGGCTCGTATAGGTTGGGGACGGCTTTCCACAGCATGGTCGTCTGTGTCCACCTCTTCCCACATGTGCGAGTGCGAGTGGCCGGCACCGCGCGTCGTCAGGTACGATTCGAGCCAGACGACACTGATGGCAAAGGCCATGGCGATGAGGCCGGCGAGTGGCTCGTAGCCTTGGTTGAAAAAGGGAGGCAGGCAAGGGTCGGTCAATGACAAGAAGGCTGTTGGCAGGAGATGGACAAAGGCCGTGGCGATGAGCACACCGGTGCCAAAGTGTTGTGACAGGAAAATAACTTTTGACGGCCGCATGCCGCTGCCGCGTTTGCTGAAGAGCGGAAAGCCACAGGACAGCGTGCTGATGGCGAGAATTAGAAAAAGGGCGAAAACGTGCAGTCCCGTCTCGTAGTTGCCGCGTTTGCCGGAGCCGCACTCGGGCCGTGGAGTGTTGCTGTCGCTGGTGGCGCCGCCATGGCGGCGGTCGAGCTCTGCACGGAGCAGGTGTGACGAGATGGAGGAGACGTCCATCGTAGGGACTGTCGGTGGAGTGGGAGGTGACGATTTTGTCGGTGACGATGTGTTGAAAGTAGAAGTCGACTGAAAGTTCGTGTCGTACAGATTGAGAAAGAATGATGAAAGACAGATGGCAGCTGCGACCGTGCACCCGAAGCGGCTAGCGTCACTAGGGAAAGAGACAGGGAGAAGGGCGGCACGCTTTATGCGTAGTGGACGAACGCGAAACACAACGTCCGCCAAATTAGAAAAAAAGGGCGTGCAAGACGTGTTTAGGGCGCTTGAGGGGACACTATGGAGCATTAGGGGACGATAGCGCCGGGAGCCGCGGAGGGCGTCAAGTCCCTTGCAAATACGACGTACGAGATGTGGATATAGGCGAAAGAAAGTGTAGTTTTTCTATGTACACTATAAAGCACCTCTTTACATTTCATCATACATCCACTTTGTCTCCTTCCCATCGTGACCTGAACAACTTCATCCTCGGACAAACACAAACACAAACATCTCCTTTTCGGTTACGCCGTCACTCCCAACTGTCACCAACGCCACCCACACTGCTCGCCGTCAACCTTATTCCGCTAGGTTGTTTGCAGCTTGCAGCCTTGCCTTCAGCGCAGCTACTCACACTTTCGGCACAGCCGTCACCCACGGATACGTCGTCGTCAACGGCGAACTATATGTCCCCAAGTTGTTATAATCGTGCGTCAGCGTCGTGTTGAAGAAGATCTTCTGCGCAAACGGCAGCACGGCCGTGTAGCTGCTCATGCGCAGTGGGCAAGGGCGAGGGGACAGGGACGCAAGTGACATCGGCGAGAGTAGTCCCCGTGAGGAGGAGCGCCACAGCCGTAGCGCGTGTAGTCCTCATTGCGATGACAGTTGCGATGAGGTGTAGACGTAGACTGGAGGACGTAGGGACGTAGTATTGCAGGGTAGGGATGTCTGGTAAGCCAACAGACATAAAGCGCTTCTTATTTCGGGTCTCTTTGTCCATAATCTCTTTCCTTAGAGACTGACCTCCGCTCGCCCACGAGCACCGACTTCCCCACAACCGGATGAACTCCAATTTCCTCCATTGTAGCCCTCTTCATGTTTACATTCCGTCCTACCCGACTGCAGTTGGATGACAATACTCCGGTAGTGGACGGGTGATGGACGTTCCTACCCCAACCCTGTATGCGGTTAAAAGGGCGGCACTTTTAAAACTGAACTTGGCATATCCCGCTGTTAAGAGCACAATATCCGGTAATTCTCCGGGAAAAGGCAGGTGAGTACAGTTTGACAATATATTCGAATTTGATTTTAAATCACTCGAGATAGCGGGCACACCTCGTCAGAGTCTCCGGCCCTGTCCTCGCTTTCTTCGCCTATCTACAGCTTCCCCGGCAGCAACACCAACCGCTTCTTCCGCGCCTCATCGGTATCCCATACCCGCTCCACCTCGCTCAACGGGTACGGCACGACATCCGCGGGCTTCGGCAGACTCGCGGCCATATCGACAATCGCAGCCAGCTCTTTGCCGGCCGCGGCCAATGTGTAGGCACCGGGTGCTGATCCCAACAGCGCCAAATTCTTGGACCGCAGGGTCTGCGCATTAAGCGTAATAGTCTCGTCCTGAGCAATGGTGCCAATGTTGACGTACTGCGTCTTTGTGGCGCCCGGCTGCAGGTTGTTGAGGACAGTCTCGGTGGATTTTCCGTATACATAGTCCAGGATGACATCGACGTGGCCGAGAGCCGTCGTGGCGGCGCCCAGGGTGTCATCAAGCACCAGGTACTTGTCAATGAGCCCCTCCTTGACCAGAGCCTGGAGGGCGGCTTCTTTGCGGCCGGCGCCAATGATGGTGCCCGCGTTAAACTTGCGCGCGACATGGATGGCAGTGCGGCCGCTGGTTCCCGTCACACCGAGAATCAGCACCGAAAAGTCCTTGGGCGGCTCCTCGATTCTTGTCTTGAGCGACATCCATGACGACACCACGGGGTTCGCGAGGGCGGCGACGGTCACTGGATCCTTGCCGGCAGGGATGGGCACGAGCCGCGCCTTGTCGACATTGACGTACTCGGCAAACATGGGCGCGGCAAAGGTGCCGACATAGTAGACCTGGCCCGTGGACTCGTCGACAGCAACGCCGTCTGAAGATGGATCGAGGGGCGCCGAGGTAGCTGAGAAGTGCTGGCCGTTGGCGCGCATCTGGACGAGCCGGTGGACGGCAGCGGCGAGCACCTTGAGGCGGATCTGGTTGCCCGTGGGCGCGGGCAAATCAGCGCCCTCCAGGTATTTGGGGGACTGGCCGAAGGCCTGGACTTGGGCGTAGTGCATGTCGGCGGAGTGTTATTTTTCTTTTACGACGTGAAGCTTGGTTGGTGTTGATTGATGATGGTGCCTAGTCGTGGAAATGGCCGAATCGAAGATGTGACTTCCTTCTCGATCGATCAAAAAACATCGCCAGTGGCGCCTTCTTATATTTGAACCTCCTTCTCAGGTTCTCAGGTTCTCGGGTCGTGAGGGGGAGCTCTGCTGCCCGCACTAGTGGGGGGTGAGCTGCCCATTGAGGTGGTCGTTCCTTCCCTGGATCACGCATCGCCTCCTTCCCCTGTATCTTGTTCGTATTACACACAACTTGTCAGCATTTGCAGCAATCTGCAGTGGATTGGTACTTGCTGATGCAAAGGTCTAGGCAAGAAGGGCAGCTGCAGCCAGCGTGTATCCCGTGTACTCAGCAAGTGTGCAGGGATGTCGGATATGTGGGCGCAAAATGATGCGGGTGCTGAATAATGGCGGGCAGTCGCCGTTCACCGTTGGCGTACGACGTAAATGTTTGTCATTTCTATCTGCACCACCGATCTCCTAGTCCGACCCCATGTCAGGCTCGTCAGCCAGAAATTCCAAAGAAATTGAGAGGCGACCTCAGAGTAGACAAGGCTGAGGATTATCGATGTAGTGACGAGTAATCTGTTTAGACCGCCGCCCCTCTTTTTGTTACAACGGCGTACCGAGTCCAACTATGAATTTCCATTTATCTAATTTTAATTCATAGTCGTCTCACAGCATCGTCGCATTCATAGACCTTCCTCTCCCGTCCTGAAGTCATCATCGCCTTGCAAATTGCTGCCTTCTGCCTTCTCCCCTGCTGTTGCAAGGTGGGTCTTTCTTGCAGAGCTCCTCGACCACTCTTCTTTTTCATCCGTCCTCAATCGACCGCTCGTCCGCCATGCTCGGCTGAATCACATGCCCACCGTGGTATGGCCAAAACCACGAACAAGTCTATCAAGGTGCAGATGATGCCCCTCTTCTCGTTGTTGCTTCCACTTATGCGTATTCCTGCCTTTGTCGATTGTTCTGTCGATTGTTCTTGTTATTGTCCGTTTCTCGTATTCGCATCCTGCCACGACCAATTGAATTTGTGTCTAATAACGTCACGGAGCCGACCGGGCCCGTTGTGCATCCCGTTGACCACCCCGTCGAGAAATTGCGAGAAAAGTAGGCGGGCGTTGCGAGTTATGTATAAAACTCGCGATTTGGACGAGTGTTAACTCCAGACGCTGAATGCCGTTTGGGTCTCTTTGGTGCAGAACGGGGATAGCGCGTTGATTGTCGGGCGTAGTCTTTAGGGGCTGCTGCCCGTATTTCCAGCGCTGTTTGAGCTCGTTTGCAGGGGCGTTTCAGCCCACATATCGCTCGGACTTATGATGGCCAAGACGCGGCGGGACATAACGCAATTCGCTGCTCCGTGCCGGCCCAGGAGCTAACAGCAGGCACTAACACGAGTGTTTACACCAAAAGACGGAGAGCATCCGCCAGCGAGATGACTAACACACCAAAAATGTAACCTCAAAGAGGACCTTGGTGGACTCTGATGGGCTTGAGTGGGCTATGGTGGTCCGACAAGCGACAAAGACCCATGACGACAAATGGCTTCGAGATGGATATAAAGGTTGAGGATGCCGTCGACAATTATCTGATATTTTCGTTTGTTCTTCATTCTCATCAACAAGCAATTTGACTGCAAACATCATCTGCATCATTTTCACTTCCTTTTCCCAATTTATTACATCCACTTACATCCATCTTCACACACATCACCACACATCACCAACATGCCTCAGCTCGCCGGTAAAGAAGTCGGTCCCATCGGCTATGGCTTGATGGGTAGGTCTTCCTTTCTATCTCTCTTTCTACGTCTTCTTCTTCTTTCTCTTCATCACCACTGACAAATTAGGCCTTTCTCGTCCTGATATCAAGCTGTCTGACGACGAAAAGATTGCCGTCATGCGCGCCGCCCTCGAGGCCGGTGCCAATTTCTGGAACGGCGGCGAGTTCTACGGTCCCGAGTCGGCCAACTCGCTGGTCCTGCTCGAAAAGTATTTTGCCAAATACCCCGAAGACGCCGACCGTGTCGTCATCAGCATCAAGGGCGGTATGGACAAGCCCAACACCTTCAAGCCCGACTCCAGCCGCACCAACGTCCGCCGCTCTGTCCTCGACTCCGCCGCCCAGCTCAAGGGCCGCAAAGTCATGGATCTGTTCGAGGTCGGCCGCCACGACCGCGTCACGCCCTGGCCCACGATCATTGCTGCGTTCAAGGAACTGATTGACGAGGGCGCCTTCCGCCACATTTCGCTGTCCGAAGTCACCGCGCCCTCAGTGCATGCGGCCGCCGCTGCTGCCAAGGATCTAGGCGCACCGCCCATTGCCGCCTGCGAAGAGGAGCTTTCTCTGTTGACGACCGATATCTTGACCGACGGCGTAGCCGCCGCCTGTGCCGAACACAACATTCCCATCATCGCCTACTCCCCCGTCGGCCGCGGTCTGCTGACGGGCCTTATCCGCTCGCAGGCCGACCTGTACGGCGCCATGGCGCGCTTCCCCCGCTTCTCTGAGGACAACCTGCCCCAGAACCTGCGGCTGGTCGACGAGCTTGCTGCCTATGCCACCAAGAAGGGATGCACTCTCCCGCAGCTGGCCATCAACTGGGCGCGCTGCCAGTCCCTGCGGCCTGGTGTGCCCTCGACCGTAATTCCCATTCCCGGTGGAACGACCGTTGAGCGCGTGCGCGAAAACCTAAAGGTGGTTGACTTGACCGTCGAGGATCTGGACGCGCTAGACGCGATCCGTACCAAGTACGAGGTCCAGGGTGGTCGCTACCCGGGCGGTCTGCCCGGTAAGTCGTAGATTACTGCGATGGCAGCAGCGACCGACTGACGAGCGAAGCAAGGAGGAAGCAGCGACGAGGACTGGTAAGATAGAGAAGGAACGACAGACATGAATAGCAAACTCTACTTCATTGATATTTTTAGATGGACAAAACAACAAAACTATGAAATGTAGTGCGATGTGAACTGTGCCTGTGCCTCCATGAGAAAAGCATGTAAGACGGGGTGTAAGACGGAATGCAAAGGATAATCTAAATAAGAATGAGAGTGTGGCTGCAGATGCAGATCCAGGAACAAGGAGTGAGATGGGACTTGGCAGTGAGACATGGGTCCGTTCAACAGTGGGCAGGTACGACATACATATGAGACTGGCCGAAATGGGAAAGAAAGACAAAAACTCGACGACATTGCATCACGAAAGGAGACTGGGAGGAAAAGGAAAGGAAAGAAAAAAGATAGATATCATTCAACTTGAATTATTGAGAGAAAATAACTGAAGGGAAAGTAGGAGAGCATAAAGTCGGCCCTTCGGCAGATTCCAAACTGCAAACCGAGATTGCTTCAAGTCAGAACAAACTTCGGGATATTTTGTATTGAGGATGTAGCCTTCTAATGCCGGATTTGTAAACTGAATTGGTCAGTCATGAAATGGCAATCAATTTGATTGAGCCCGTAACCGAAAATGTGTACACTCGGGGTTGAGCGTCTCTGCTATCACCACACTACAAGAAAGAGCATTGATGAAAATGGGAGAACGTGGTATTGGAAAATTATCTATGGAAGTCGCGACGAAAAAGAAGAAGAAAAAAGAAACGACAACCGTAAGGAATGATTTGAGGAAGAGAGAAAATTCAGTCAGTCATTGTGCGGCACTGATCGATTTGTAGATGCGACTGACCAACTTACTTATTTCTCAATAAAAACCAAGCCTGCCTTGGTTCGCCGCCCGACCACCCTCTGAACCAAAGCGTCGAAGTCGTCGAAGTGCTGGAGTTGTCGGGTTGTCGTCGAGAAAGTCGTCGAGGTCGTCGAGGTTGTCGGGGTCGTCGGGGTCGTCGAGAGTCGAGAGTCGAGAAAAGTGCTGGAGTCGAAAGCTCACCACCCAACCACCCCTGAGCCAAGTTGTCCAAAGTCGAAAGTCGAAAGTTGAAGGTCGAAAGTTGAAGGTCGAAAATAGAAATCAGCAGTTGTTGAGGGTGGCCCAGTCCCCGGATTAAGTTGTTGCTGATGTTGGGTTGCTGGTTTGTCGCAGGCAGAAAAAAGTCTGTGGTGAAAACAAACATGTTCGTGAGATATTCCAGAGAGAAAAAGAAGACAAAAAAAGACGGAGAACAAAAAAGAAAGAAAACTTACTCGAAGTCGACCGAGATTGCTCAGCTGTTGATTCGGCGACACATGGGCCACGGTCCACCTAAGGGTCGAGTCAACAGAACAACAAAATGCAAAAGCAAGAACAGCCCACACCCGACACGCGCTCAAATAGCCAAGCTGGCCCGCAGGGCTCCAACAAGACACCGGTTCGTCATTCCCCTTTTCCCCACCCCAACTGGAAGGCTGTTCGACGAACGTATACCCAAGCCACATCCAAGTCGCCGGCGATCGATGTAGTGTCCAGCCGTCCGAGTGCTAGAAGCATTCAAAGCCCCATCCCCTGGCGCCAAAGTTGCTCCCCCTCCGAACACAATGCCTGCGCGTAGACACAAAGGGCAAGCGAACAAGCCAGCAAGCTGGAAGCAGCCTCCCGTTATCCTTTCCCCCGCAAGCGCACTTCCTAAGCCAGTGGTTACACTGCCAAACCATTCCCCATAACACATAGGTTAGTCCTTTGCTGAGGTGCAGAGCAGAACAAGCAAAGCTAAACCAGTGAGTCAGGCGAAACGACTGGCAGATAAACTGCAAAAGGGCAAAGGCAGGAACAAGCAGAGAAGAGTTCGGGGAGACCACACCAGTTCAGCTTACCTTTGTATCCACGCACTCACAAAATGCGAGGAAAGCAAAGCTTTGACTGATAGGGGCAGCAATGAGTCCCCACAGCAAAACGGGTGCGGACTTGGATTTGCATCGGACCTATTTGGGGGCTGAAGATATCATCATCAAATCCCTTCCACCTTGGTATGGAAACAAGAGGCCAGACTTACCATAGTCAAGGGAGCCCGAGCAGGTCAGTGGCAATCCGGGAGATGCCAGGTATGGGTGTCGATTGCTTTTGGCATCTCGTGTTACTGCTGTCTGTCATTTCCAGTCGGTGAAAGAAGCGACCCAAGGCCCCAGTTATGACCTCTGATCAGTCTGGTGTCCCGAACTAGATAAAAGAAGCAGATAAGTTAGTATATGACCATTGAAGACATGCCCGACAAAAAAGCGACTTTGAAAAAGAAGAAGAAAAACTCACGGATTCAGAAAGGAGGATTTGACAGTGTCCCTGGAGAGACCCAGGGCTCCTTTTGGCGAGAGAGGAAGAGTCGAAGAAGAGGTCGAAAGTCGAGATGGCACACCAACCAACCACCCAGGCCGTTGTTGTGATTGTCGTCGAGAAGGCTGAGGTCGAAATCGAGTCGAAGGATGTCAGTACTTGCGAATCAAAAGGAAAGTAAGACAAAGAGGAAACTTACCTTGGAAATAAAGTCGCAAGTCGAAGGCTCGCCTCCCAACCACCCACCGAGCCTATGTCGCAAAATATGTCGAAAGATGCTAGATAGATGTGAAGAGATGTGAAGAGATAGGAAGAAATAAGAAGAAATAAGAAGAAATAAGAAGAAATAAAAAGAAATAAGAAGAGATAAGAGAAATGGGGGAAATGAGAAGGGAAAAGAAGGGGAAGGTGCGGAGAAGAGAGAAAAGATAGAAGTAAAGTAGTGATGGGAGCAGTAGAATGTATGTAGATGAAAGTGCATGATTATAAGGAGAGGAAGAGAGGAAGAAAAGAAAGTTTGGGAGGAGGGATGGGGAGAAGGAGGGGAATATTTATATTGGAGGAGGGGGACTGATGGGCAGGTGGTACGTGCGAGCGTGCAAAAAAGCTCACAGTGGGCAGAGGGCAAGAGCATCGCTCACCGCCGGCGTGGAAGCGCAGAATGGGAGGGCGGACTGGCCTTCATGCTCCTTTTTTGCCACTTTCTGCTGGTCAATGCTGGGAGTCGGAGGAAAATGGGAGGGCCTGGTCACACAAAAGGCCTTGCTGTGGGCCCGTAGGGCATCGAGGAGGGGCACATCGAGGCCTCACGCCCCCAGAAAGGGAAAGAGGCAGCTTCGTGAATAGAGCGTGAATGGAGCTGCCTAGGCCGGAAGAGCAAAGCGAGGCCTCGATATTCGCGTCGCGGTCACGTAAACATGCTCACGTTTGCTATTGTTGTGGGCAGGTGCGAGCTGTGAGTGGCGGGCTGTGTGGGCATCGAGCGTACGAGGAAGGAGCGAGGGACTGAGGGCGAGGAAGGTGCAAACAGCCGTTCACCAGACAATGGGCAGGTGTGCACGTCACCCAATTCACGCGGAGGAAGGAGCGAGGAGAGGCAGCTTCCCAAAGTGAAAGGAACGTGAGAGCGCTGTGAGGGGCGCTGGAGATGGCAGATTCAGGTCACTTCGAACACCACACATTGCAACTGCCCTTCTTACAGTTCATTCGACAAAGAAGTTATCTACGAGGAAACTAAGAATGCCTCCATGCATTGTATGTAATTGTTTGCAACTTGCAACCATTGGATCGTTAAGGTTAATGGCCGCCATGAAGCGAGACAAGCGTCGCGGGGGAATAGGTCTTCGACAAGGATCCTCGACATGGATCCAATGGCTGCAGGGGGATGGTTTCTGCAAGTCAGAAAATTCTCCGAGTTGGCGCGTTCCTGCACTTGGGCAGATCCTGGTACGTGGGACCCGGTGTCTGGGGCTTTTCCACTCTGGAAGCTTGCAGCTTGGGAGCTGTGTAAAGACTCCCCGGATTGGATTATTGGCCAATTGGAGGTCGGGGCGTGCGGACAGTTTTTCACGGTAAAAAAAACAAAAAAAAAACAACAACAACAACAATAACAACAGAAAGTGCGTGGCTGGTCAGTTGCCACACGCCCCTGGTGTGTGGGCCTTTGCAAAAAGAGAAAAATCCTGCTCGTGCAATCAGCAGTGAATGGGACTGGTGCACGCATGACCAGATTGCACAGATCTGGGCGTCTTGGCTGATGCGGATCTCTGTTCAGCGGGAGCGAGATCAATGGGAGCTGCACCGCTGCAGAATTGAAAGATATTTGAAAAGATTCCATTATTCCTTGAGGAGGAGATGGTCCGACATTGTGAAGCTCGTGAAGTGCGCGCATCGTAGGCGAGCTTCGTGAAAACTGAACAAAGTAAATACGATAGAATTGATCAATGCAAAGGATGCTTGCCAAAAGAACGGCAGCGGTCAGTCATTAATTTTCGTCTCTATTTTCTTTCAAAGTAAAAAGTAGTCTGTAGCTTACCCGCAGTTAATTCCAAAGAGGATGCACGCACAGATACGGTGGACTTGCTTTTCACACGATTGTGAGCCAATAGGATCACTGGATAGCAGGGCTGCACTTGAGGGACTCGTGGATGCAGCTTAACTTTTGCCAATCTTTCGACCATGAAAGGCAGCTGGAAGACTATCTCTGAAGGTACAAAATTCTGGGAGGGGTGGAGGTGGGGGTGTGCCCTCGCTGCTGTGAGGGTCCAAAATTGGTCGAACTGGCCGACGATTCTTCGCCATCTGCGGCCCAGCCTCACACTCAACCACGCCCTCATGTCACCTTCTTAACTGCATATGCGCCTTATTTAGACCATTGTCCATCCGTTGAAGCTTTTCTTGCAAAAATATAAGAAGGTTGATTAATCCCGAATTTTGGGAAAGTGAGGAGCATTTGACACCAATTCGAGGAGTGTCGTCGAAAATTAAAGTGGGGCATTTGATCTGGGAGCTGCTCGAGCTTTTGGGGTGGTTCAGAAAAATAGTGGGGAGCTCAAAATGGCGTCCAAAAGAAAATAAAAAAGTCTGGGGTGCGTTAGTAGTGCAACTACTCCGTACAAAACAGCGAGACAGTCACCAAATTCACCGTGTCCACAAAATAAAAAAAATGGCCAGGGTGACGGAGCAGGAGGGGAAACGACAAACGGCGCCGAGGTTGCGTGCGTCATTGCACAGAGTGCAAATGTACCACGTTGTACGGAGTACGGAGCTACTGTGTGATGTCTCGCAAGTGGAGAATTTTGAAGTCGGTGGGACGTGCACGAAATTGCTCTGAAATGACAGAAACAAAGGCGAAGAAAGGAGCCATAATACGACAAAGCTTCTATGTTACACTTTTTCATTACGGAGAGAGGCCCAGCTTGAGGTGGGGTCGAGTTGGTTGTGAGATCTGGCCATGAGTCTCTTTAAAAGATGGCGGTGTCTGTCGGCAAATTTGCGAAAGAAGACTACACAGAATTAGTGGAAGAAATCTACGTTGCAGTGCAGAACGGCAAAGGGCCAGTTGAAGTCTGTTGGCACGGTTATTGTCAGTAGAAAAGAAACGGTAGAGGGAAGGAAGAAGAGGAAAGTGGAGAGAAGGGGATGAAGAAAAGAAAAAAAGCGGTTTCCAAAAATGCAAATTCCATTGCCGTGGCTGCAGCACCGAGATTGATACAAAGTAGCAAAAAATAAGCCAAAACGTCTTGTGACTCTGACGAAAAAAGTATACCAAGATTTCCTTCTCTCTCGCCGGGAATTGAACCCGGGTCCCGGGCGTGACAAGCCCGTATACTGACCACTATACTACAAGAGACGTTGTTCTTGGTTGTTGATGGACGGCGGGGCCCGGAATCGGGTCTATGGTGGAAGTTTTCTGGTACGAAAAGTTGCTGAAAGAAATAAATCAACCACTTTCACGATGGCAAAAAAATGTGATCGATCTCGGGATCGAACCGAGGACCTACGCCGTGTTAAGGCGTCGTCATAACCAACTAGACCAATCGACCGTTTGTGGATTTGCTTTGGAAGTGGAGACAGCTTCCAATGGTGGGGGCGCTCGTATGTAGAGTCTTTATGGAGCATTCGTTTGTGGAATCTTGAGACAAGATTAGTTGTAATGGAGGAGAATACTCCGTACTTATACGCAAAAGATATTGCCGGCCCGTAATGAAAGAAAAGCAAGCCGAAAAGAGAGAATAGCAAGCAGAAGAATATCACGTATCCAGGAAGTTTTCTTTTGCAGGAAAAAGCCCAGAGTTCTGTCTGGGGGCGATCGTGAAATGAAAGATAAATAATCGGACATATCTGTGGTAGGATGAGTTCCAGCCTCTATCCGCCTGTCCGTTTTGTTTCGTTTCTTTTCATTTCAAGGGGCGGGTTGTGTGACCTAGAAGAAATTTATCAGTAGACACCAGAACCAGCCGGATAACTGGACAGTGGCATGGGGCTAAAGAAGAGGTCCAAGCACTTGTTTGATTCTGGGTGAGCTTGGGGGCTGGAAAAGGGGTCTACTTGCCGTTGTGAGAAAAGGAATTTGCTCAATTTGGATAAAGGCTTCGGCTGGTAGTGGGAGATGCGGGTTTTGAAAAGATGGATGTAAGTCAGAAGAGAATCACAAGATAGTTTTTTAATGGGGGGAGGGAGGTGAAATATTTCTTGACGAATAAGAACTTTAAGTTCACAAGCTGCTGGGAGGAAACGTGGCATGTGCAAAGTGACAAGTGTCTTGTGAGGAGACGAAGCTGCCAATCAGAAACGTGGCCAGTAATAAGTGACAAATTTGTCCAAGGTTCAGCAGGAGAGAACCTAAGAGTCGAACTGGCACGAGGTGCTAACAATCGCAGAGTACGTCGTGTATTACGAGCAAGAAATCTTGGAATAAGAATGAGGCGTCATAGACATGGCAGTGTCAGTGCGACCGGAGATGGAGTAGTCATGATTCCACATGGAGAGCAAAAAAGTGCTAGTGAACCAGAATGCAGCAGGAGAACTTATGGCCGGCTGTGAGGGGCAAGCAATGGCAAATATGACGACGGCGGGTGGAGCCTAGATAACGTGAGACTTCTGCACTTTTGAGAAGAAATAAGTAGATATGTCCAGAAAATGTCTCTGCGTAGATCCAATATCGTGAAGTAAATCGGCTGGATCGAAAAGGGTGTGATTGTGGTGATTGCGAGACCTCCTAGCGCAGAGAAAGATCAACAAGGAACTGGAGCGCGATAGCTGCTGGAAAGGACGGAAGAGGAGGGAACGTGACCCAAATAGACCTCTATTGTGAGATGGAGACAATTCTTGTTGAAAAGGGTTGTAAAGGGAAGAGTTGGATGGAGAGGGAAAATAGTTTAATCCAATTATGGAGGGGGTAGGCCAGATATTTATAGACGAACAAAAAATGTTTACCACATCTCTGAACCATAAATGAGGGTAAGCATGACGCTTCTTGCAGCACGCTAAGGTAATGAGGCTTATGTTGTACTTGGGAAGTGCAAATCACTAAGCAGCTGTGTTGATAATGATAGTACTTACGGCATCTAATAAAAGTTTATGGAAAACCATCAACGTACATTTTAAAAGTCACTATTTTAAATGTATAGGCACTTCTCAGACAGACACCGCTTAACCGTACTTTTTATAGGGCTGTTTGTAAGAGTAGAAAGGAGTCCCGAAGTTACACTATTTGACTCTGAATACGATACCGTCTACTTCCAAAACGCATTTCGCCCGCAATTCGTACTCTAGAGAAGACAACGCATTCACCACATAGATTACTCTTATACTTTTCAGAAGGAGAGGACGTACAGGATCGCCGGTGACGTTAGCTGCTACCAAACACACGCCTATTCGAATACCATTTAGATTCAGCTTATCCAGAGTGTACCGACACGAAGTAACAAAAATAATAATAAAACAAGAAAGAAGATCCTACGATTGGAAATAGAGACATTATCTACGCTCCTTTTGAAGCCTGAGATTAAGCACCCATGATATCATGATACGAACAGCCCCTCCACATATTCAATCACTTTCCCGAATAGATGTATGGGTTGTACGAATATTGCTGCATATTTCTTGAGAAAGGCCATCAGTGGCGTCACGTGACGCTCCTTTACGCTCCCAGCGCTGCCTTCTTTTACATGGCTGGAAAGCTCATGGCAGGACGAGAGATAGTATTGTAGCATTATTTGATATCATTTAATGACAGTTTTACGCGAGATTTACCTCTTCTGCTTGCCTTGTTTAGCTGAATGTTGTTGCACATTGCGAGGATGCCGTCAGATTAAGTATTATGTGTTGAAGTGGAGTGGAGACAACGTCTTTTAGCGGCCGCTGCGGGACGAATTACGCTAAAACTCCATTGATCGCGCTTTCCTTTTGAGTTTTCTTGGTGCCTGAGCAAATTGCAAAGCTACGACGTACGCAGCTCCTACTCTTTCCTGACGTGCCCCAACTGGCACCTGCCTCTCCTGGCCATGTGTTGAGACCCCCTTTCCGACACTGCCCAACCTTAACGTCCATCCATAAACACTCTCTCCTCTATCCCTCTTTTCATCTCTCCATCGACAGGTGGCACACACAAGCCATCCCCATCACACACCGACACAATGGCCGACGACCAGGCGGGTGCGCATGCCCCGCCGCCGACCACCACCATGCTCGGCTATTTCGACATGCTGCCACCTGAGCTGATGCTCGACATCATCAGCAGGATGGAAACGCGCGATCTGGCCATCTTGATGCAGTGCAGCAAGAGTTTACAGGACTACGTCGAGCCAGAGGTCTACCGCCACAAGTACGTGCGCGACATCGCCATGACCTGGGCCATCCGCAGCAACAAACCGGGCCTCGTCCACCGCCTCGTCACGAAGTATGGCTCATCACCCTCATTCTATGGTGGCTCCCTGGCCAGTGACAAGGCGATCAAAGCCATGTCTGGCATGCGGGCTCGGGGGCCTAGTCTGTACTGCCGCCCCAAATTGACGCTGCTCAGCGCTATAAAGAACCGTTACGATGACGATGAAATGCTGCGTACGCTCATTGACCTCGGAGCATGTCTTGACCCATATGCCTGTGAACACTCGCAGAGAGACATTCAAGCGGCACACCACCCTGAAGGCAACATGGGGTCGATCTTTCGCGAACAGGCGTGCCGCTTTCCGCGGCAACTGGTGCTTATGCGGGTGTGGACGAAAGGCCAGGAGAAAGCAAAGCTCACTGCTTTCCGTTACTACTACGACACTGCCCGCGAGTGGTTTATCAAGAACCTAGGTGCAGCACCTAGCATTCTGCATTCCCTGCCCCGCCTGATCCGTTCTGATTGGGATCTGCCGATCGTGCGGTTTGTCTTGGATGCAGAAGGTATACCTGAGGTGAAGGCAAACAAGATAAGGCTCGAGAAGTGGGAACAAATAAACAAAGGCATCCACCCAAATAGCCGCAATTTGGACATCGCTCACGTCGTCGTGCCCAATGACGAAGCAAACGACAACAGCGACAGCCCATTTCACGAATTGCGTGGAGCTGACGTGCCCGGGGAAATACTAGTTGGAAACACACAGGGGAGCGTACCGCAAGCCGAAGCCGTACGAAAAGAACATGACAGGATCAAAGACACAAAGACGACAGAAGGGCAGAATGCAAACGAGGATACGGAAATGAGTTACAGCAACACGTCTTCCAGCTACGCTCTCGTGGATCGCCCTGACCGCTGTGGTCCAGACGGCGCTCCCATCTCACCACTGTCGAAAGCGATTTTGTGCGACGCTGCAACTGTTTTTGATCTGCTTTTTGAACGCGGTGCAGATATCAATGGTCCCAAGTTGGACTTCCGGAAACACGGCCCAACTACACATGGCTTGCACATCCCCATTTTCGCAGCGGCACATGGTCTCGCCCGCCGTAAAACCCACGAAACTGGCGCATATTGGATGTACAAATGTTACACCATGGGCGCAGATCCCAACCATATGGCCCTGTGCAAGCTCTCAGGAAAGCATCGGCCCTACAAACCTGTTACCGACTCACTGGGCTACTACGCACAGGGCATGGCGTACCCGGTTCTCGATAACGTCTACTTTTGGGCAACACCAATCGACGTTTTTGTGGACTGCCTGTCCCTACGTTATCTTCGACAACGAGTGCGTACCGAAGACGACGATTTTGGCGGCGACGACATCACCTACAGTGCCCACTCGAATATGGTTGTCTTTCTCCAGAACCATGCCAAAGCTGATCTCGCCAGCAAACGAGCACCGCCGCGCAGAGTAAACCCAAGCAGATCCAAGGACGAGCGCCCAGAGGACGTCAGTAAAATATACCCAGGCGAACCCACAGACCCGTCACTCGACAAATGGAACAACTGGAAGCGTGTCGTGTCCCCAGTGACACTCGAGATCCTTCTGGATCGCATAACGGTGTCCGGAATGGCGCACCCAGTAGCGTCCAGCTATGCAGAGCTCCTCAAGAGCATGTTCAGCAGTAGTCTCGGACAGGCTGCGCGACTCATGTCCAAATACGACGGACCAGCACCGGAGAGCCGGTTCCCATCGTGGACGTCTGGCGCTGAATCCGTCGGACGCCGGACGCTTGCCATGCTGCTGCTGTGTGACGATCAGTCTGATTGGCAGAGCAGTGAATTCCACCGGTACATTGTCTACGCAGTCCGGCGGGCCGGCATGCTATTTATGGACAAGGTCATCGACAACATCGAGCAGGTCTTCTCCGAAATGGGCTGTCAGAACCTTGATGTTGAAGGACCCTACATTCCAAATCTGGCAGACGACGATGTTGAACTCCAGTACCATTATTTCAACAAGAGTGCCGATCCCATGATAAATCGCACACAAAGTGCTCGAACAGACCAAAATTGGACTGCGCTGCACGAGATTTGCCGGTTGTGGAATTTGCAAATAATTGCCTACGAGAAGGACAAGATGAAAACCGCCTCACCTACTATTCCCCGGTTTGCCAGAGACACTGCGACGACGATGAAACTGCTGGCAGCTCTCGTGACGCACCAATTTCCCATACACCAGATAGCCGAGGAGAGGATGGCACCCTACGAGCTGCTGCTGAAAGACCCCGACTCCGTCCTGAGCGAGCACAGCGTAAAGCTTTTGAAAACAATGGGGCAGTATATGAAGACCACAAGACTTGTCCTCAACCTTTCACTACGGTATTGAGACTTCTGTTCAACAATGAATTGGGGCATTATTTCCAAGCAACAGCAAAAAATGTTTCCACGACGATTCTCCGACAACTTCCCTATTCGTCCAGCGTCGGCGTGTCGCCATAATCAGTGATGACGCCCTGACCCATCTTGGCGCCCACCACACCAATATCATCGACAATGCGGCGGATGGTGGCGACCTCGTCGGCTGTCAGCTGCACACTACCTGCTGCGGTATTCTCGTCGAGGTAGGGAATTTTCTTGGTGCCTGGGATGGGGATGATGTCGTCGCCCTGGGCGAGCAACCACGCCAGCGCCAGCTGACCAGAGGTGCATGGCGGGTTCTTCTTGGCAGCCATCTCTGCAATGGTGTCGACCAGGACAAGGTTCTTGCCAAAGTTCTCGCCCTGGTAGCGTGGCACAGCACGGCGCAGATCCTGCGGGCCAAAGTCGTCAGCGGAGCGGATCTGGCCGGTGAGGAAGCCGCGGCCAATTGGCGAGTACGCAAACGTCGTCACGCCAAGCTCACGGCACGTCTTGAGCAGGTCGGTGCTTTCGGGGCCCTCAATCTCGAGCGAGAACACGCTGTACTCAACCTGGACGGCGGCGACGGGTGCCACGGCATACGCGCGCCGCAGGGTGGTCGAGGACGGCGCGGAGATGCCGATGTGGCGGATCTTGCCCTCGTCACGCAGCTTGACCAGCTCGGCCATGGTCTTCTCGATGGGCGTGACGCCGTCGACACGGTGAATGTAGTAGAGGTCGATGTAGTCGACGCCGAGACGTTTCAGGGACTTCTCGCAGCTGGCACGGCAGTACTCGGGGCTCGACGAGATGGTTATGCCCGGCTCGTTGGTATCGGGGCGAATGCCATATCCCAGGGCAAACTTGGATGCCAGGAAAATGTCAGCACGGCGCTCAGGGTGCAGACCAAACCACTTGCCCAGCAGGTCCTCGTTGTCGCCGTAAAAATCAGCCGTGTCCCAGTTGGTGGCGCCAATTTTCCAGGCATGATCGAGGACGGCCAGCCGCTCGTCGTCGGTGCTACCAGTCCAGTTAGTGTCGAGTCATGAATCGAGCCAATCGAAAGCCCTTGCCCCACAGGACATACCCCGGCGTGCCATATGCAACGCTCAAGCCCATGAGGCCAAAGCCGACAGCAGGAATAGCCGGGCCATCACGGCCCAGCTTGCGGGTTGGGATTGATGCAGGCATCGTGTGGATGGAGGGTGGAGCTGGAAGTAAAGATGGAAGATTAAGAGCTCAAGATGAATATTTGAAACCGGGCTATTTTGAATACTTTGGGACGAGTAATCCATAATATAAACAATCGCATACTCTTGATCCGGCCGACAGTAGAGACTAGGGCATGTGCGGAGAAGCTCTTAGTGCGGCGCCATCATTCCGAGAAGAGAAAGTGCAGACCAAAAAATGCCCAAGACAGCGTCATGGTCTAAATGTTGGGGTAGAATGCGGCCCATTTGCCTGGACGAATACATCCGCAGAAAGTTGGGGTAGCGGGGAAGAGAAACGATACGACGTGCATGGCCAGCTAATCGCATCTGCAGCATGGGGCCGCACATGATTCCAAGTAGAGTCTGTCTCTGTGAATATTCCTCTTTTTTTCTTTCTAAGGATTTGCTGATCTCTATGGTTTCTGAACATTCACGTGGTAACACGGCATGGACGGCCTTGGCCGTAGTCCCCCCAAACTGGTCTGACACAGATATATCAAGTCTTAGCAACTGCTTGTATTTTCCCGCTCGATGCCGCATTCACATAATTAATTTACCACAGACACCCGTCTTGCACAAAAGACGACAAAAAGAGGGCGGCATTTACGGCTGGAGGGTCTGCGAAGCGAGCTGGTGTCAACTTGCTGCTTGGACGATACGACAGTTCTCGCAACGATGCTTTGGCGTCGTGCACGGGGAATGCTACGACAGACTGGCGGGCCTACTCTACAGCCGCAAAAGCAACCTACGGCCTATGCCACTACGAAGAGAGCCGCAAGTGCTTTGAAAAAGGCACTCGAAACACAGAAAGCTCTGTCCAGGACGGTGGACAGTGCCCTCCAGAGAGAACATGCGCGCTGCCTTGCTCGCGTCCGTAAAGAGACCGAGGGCACCGACGGCGCCTACGCTTTCCCGGCCATGTATGCGTCTCTCAGTCTACATAAGAGCCAGGTACAACCCGTACTTTGAGCCCACGCGTGCCTCCGTTGCCCTCTATGCCACTATGGTCCGGCAAATGTGTGACAACCCGTCGGTGGCAGCCAAAGTGTTGCAGCCTCTGTACGGCGGCGATCTGGAGAGAAGTGAAAAAGAGGGCGAGATGGTCGACGGTGTGCCGGTCGTGGATGTCTTTCTGACCGAGACCATCCGGCTTTGTGCCAGACTGAGGCAAAAGAACAGGCCCAGGCAGGCCATGCGCACCGTCGGTCGCCCTCTCCATACGGTTCACGTCGTGACACGTCGTGAGTGCTCTCGTGATGGGCGGCGAGGCGCATCGGGCGTTGGGACAGATAGAGGAGGCCAAGGCGTGTGACGCGGCCGCACGGCTTGGCATTCGCGTGGTCACAGGGTTTTCAGAGGATGTTGCCGCTATCGACGAAGGAGGGGAGGTAAGTGTGTGAAAATGGAGTGGAATGGGAGAGAAATGCGAAAGTATGTAAATACGAACGTACTTGGTGTGCGAGTTTTGGTAGAAGCGAGGTTGAGCAGAATGCAATATCGGACTTTATGATAAACACCGACGCTCCCGCTTCCCTGATGGTCTCTACCCGAATAGGAAATCCGGACCTGTTGTCTATCAGCGCCCCATCGGCCCACTATTCCTGCGTGTCGAGCGTCATCCAGATCAGGTGATATAATCTCCGTTCTAACAATCTGCTGCCTACGGAGAGAATGTCGTCCTAATAAGTCCGGTCTGTCGTGCATTCGCATCGCCAGGAGCTTTCCAACTGTCAACTCTCCTTCCCACACCATCACAGACAGGCTTTCTCCCGTCACATTTACCTCCAACAAATTCGATAGTCGTCTTTTTTGCTGGAACGGCTGAACTCAATACGGTTTCACCTCCGGACGTCGAAAATCCTTCCGTTCTGCGAGACAAAGCGGCACCTTTACCAATTTATATTGACAAACCTTGACCTTTTAGTTCCTTTATTGTTTCCCCCCCCTCACTCATGCCCCTCGGCAGCATCTCCCCACGGTCGGCGGCGGCCGGTACTGTGGCCAGAGACCGAGACCCGTCTGGCTCCTCTGTTGGCGACGACCGGGCCAAGGCAACGGCCAAATGGGGCGCCGCATGCGCGTCCTGTGCCGCAGCGAAAGCAAAATGCATCCGCACAAATGAAGAGCACGGCTCGAAATGCGATCGGTATGTTGGGCAACAAGAGTCTTAATTGTGATGCCTTGCCGTCTTTTTTGGTTGTTGCTCTGTATATGTGCATCGAGACGAGATCACTGTTCACGACTTTATGAGTCCAGGACAACAAACACCCCTTACCCTTTCTTCTTATAAGTTTTTCGGTCGTACGTGACTAACAAAGACAGCTGTGAGCGTCTCTTCAAAGACTGCACCGACCAGATCCACCGTCCGCGCAAGAAGCGGGCCAGCAAGCCATCGTAAGTCGATCCATGTTGTACTCCGTACCGTTTGCGAATTTCGCCTTGTCTCGCACCACCCGTGTCTCTGTTCTCTATGTTGTTCTTCTGTCCCTTCTCTTTTGTCGTTTTCATGCCCGCTGCCACCCTTGGCGTCTTTTCTACATTGAATTCACTGCATGCTCGCTTGTTGTGGCCAGTCTCGGCTCGCCGTGGCGTTTATACACAGGATATTCTCCATGCGCCTCCCGGACATTCGACAAGTGCAAAAGTCCGCTGCGGCTGCATGTGCCAATGAACAACGCGGATGAACTGAACGTGCAAACTTGCATGAACGAACAATACGCCGTACTGACCATCCAGGAAAACGGCTCAACTCGAAGAGAGACTCAACGGACTGGTCGACCTCTTGAGAGCGTCGGGTGAACTGCCCACTGGAGTCGCCGCAGCTGCTGCTGCCGCTGGAGTATCAATATCCACCGGGGTGCCATCGTCCTCCACAGCTGACCGGCCCGACTCCACCTCTACAGACTCACCCCACAACCCAGCGTCGGTCCGTTCCGCGCCGTCTGGGCCATCGACGGGCCCGTCGCCTCCTGATACACGAGACTCGCGCGACGTCTACAACATCCACAACATCCGCGATGACTACCCCGAGCAGGATGCACGGATCAGAGAACAGCGCGATGTGCGCCGCGAGACAGTGCCCAACACCACACCGGCCACCATCCCGTCGACGTACAACTCATTTGCGCCGCCATCGTGCATCTGCCGCCCCGAGATTGGCGACACCATCACCGATGCCGTCGAGTCGGACGAGGCCCTGTTGCAAAAGTACCGCACACACATGCAGCCGCTGGCACCCCTTGTTGTGCTTCCGGAATCGATCACAGCAGCCCAGATGGCCGTCGACCGTCCATTCTTGCTGCTCGCCATCCGGACCGTCGCCTCGGTCGAAAACTACCGGTCCATGCAGGGGCTCATGTACCAGCTGATGAACCATGTCGCGGACTACATGCTGCTGCGGGCGGAGCGCTCGCTCGATCTCGTCCAGGGCCTGCTCA
Organism: Sporothrix pseudoabietina; assembly: GCA_019925295.1. NCBI lineage: Eukaryota > Fungi > Ascomycota > Sordariomycetes > Ophiostomatales > Ophiostomataceae > Sporothrix > Sporothrix pseudoabietina. Next base: position 833,707 of record JADHKS010000007.1, read on the forward strand.
CCATCATGTCGTGGTACCACCACCACTGCATGATGCATTCCCAGCTGGGCAACCTGCTGCATCTGGCGTCGAGTCTTGTGTCGGACCTAAATCTGGCCCGTCCTGCCCGTCTCGCAGAGCGCACCGACCTCATGGTCCTGCACCCGAACCCGCCGAGCCCGCGTACCCATGAAGAGCGCCGTGTGCTGCTGGGCCTCTGGTACATGCGCTCGTGCGTAGCCCTCTGCTTCCAAAAGATTGAGCCCATGCGCTTCACGCCGTACATTCGGCAGTGCATGCACGAGCTAGAGGAGGCCAAAGAAGTGCCGTCCGACGCCGTGCTCGTAGCCATGGTCCGCATGCAGCAGCTGGCTGAGAAGATGGCCGCCTTCAACAGCCGCGAAGAGTCCGTCGACGACGACATCCCGCACTACCCGCGCGCACCAAGGGCAGCATACAAGATTGCCTTCCGGAGCGAGTTGGATCAGATGGTGGCATCCTTTTCGCCCGCGGTACATGAGCACGTCATCATCGAAAGCCATGTGCGTGCCATCACGCTGCGTCTGTATGAGCCGCCACTCCTCGACTTGCCTTTGCTGCAAAAACTGTCGACCTCCCTGACCTCAGCGTCCTCTCCGATGCTGGCCACGGCACTCGACATGCTCTACAGTGCCCGCACGGCCCTCAACGGCTTCTTTGACCACTTCTTCTCCATCTCCATCCACGTCTACCAGTACCTGCCCATCCCACTGTACGTCCACCTGATCTATGGCATCACCATGCTGAGTCGATGGGCGCGTCTGATTGGGCCCACACGGCCGCCGCCAAATGCCAACAACAACGCGGCCAACCTACGCGGGCCGGCGTTTGCCAACAAGGACGCGTCGTCGGGGAATACGCCGGCATCAACGGCTGCCGATGCGGCTTTTTCATCAGCCACCAGCAACAACGGCACTGCCGCCTCCACGCCGTCTTCCTCCACACCTAACCTGGAACTCCGCGATCCCAGTCACCGCTTAGTGCCCGGTCAGGGTGCCGCTGCCACAAGACCTGGTGTCAGCACGCTCGGCGGCGGGCCCGCCACTACCATTCCGTTCCAATTTATTCCGGGCATGGACGCCCGTGAACTGCAGCGGGACCCCTCCCTCCTCAAAGCCGTCGCCCGTCTCCGTGAACACATGCGCCAGCAGCCCGACCTGCAGCTCGACATACAGGCCACTCTCGCCACCGTCTGGGACAAGTTTGAGCAGTCGAACCGAGAAATGCGGGCGTCCGGGGCGGCCAAGTTTGGAGACTCGGTTGGGCGCGGGATGAATGTATGGGACTTGACAGCACGCAAAATTGCCATTATGCGGTTCAAGGTCGGGCGGTATCTGGATGGAGCGACGGCGGCGGCGATTGGTGGTGCAAACGACCCCGGCTCTGGAAATAACGGCGCATGGAGCAACACTGGAAACGGAGGCAACAACGGCTCAAACGACAACAACAACAACAACAACAACAACAAGAACAATGCGGCGAATACTGCGAATACAAACAGTGCAAGCACTTCTCTGCCAGACCAGCAGCAGCAGCGGCAACCGCCGGTCTTTTATTCGTACCTGCCATACGCACAACAAACGTTTATTCCTGGCGCTAGCATGGGACAACAACAGACACAAACTTTGTCACAAACACAGACACCAGTATCGCATCAGCAGCATCAGCAGCATCAGCAGCTGCCGATCCACACAGTCCACTCGGCCCACTCAGGAATGACGTTTGGCACGACTGTGACAGGAACAGGAACACCGCAGACGCAGACACAGACGCAGACGCAGACGCAGCCAATCACCGCAGGTTCTGTTGGTTCTCAAACGCCCCTCAATGGCCCTGCGCCCGACATGAACGGCTACGCCATGGGCGGCACAGATGTCCCTGGCGCTGGTTTGGCTGTGGCCGACATGAGTTTTGGTCTGGGGAACCTTGAGGGCTGGGAAAATGATCCCTTGTGGGGCGCGGACCTCTTTGGCACAGGGCCCGATCCGGCCATGTGGGTCGAGAACATGGACTGGGTCGCAACTTTGAGGTGACGTGCAGGCGTGTAAGTGGGAGGCGAAAAAAGAAGAACAAAAAAAGTGAATAGACAGGTCGGATGTAATGAATCAAATAGAAAGAATTATGAATGATGTGATGGAAGGGATCTTGTATTATTATGACGGCGCTGCCATTTGTTGGTCTCTGGATTGATTTTGTTTCGTTCTCTTCTTTACTTTCATTTGTTCTCCCACTCCTCTATGAGACGACGCTGAACTCTTTTGAATTACGGCATACAGAATACAAACACAAATACAAGAACAGAACTTACAACTGTTCTCAAACCCACGATGAGAGGCCTGCATTCGTTTATGGGCATAAAAAGCCAAAATACGCCAATCGACCTCCTTCGACGGCACGACGCAGGCAGACAGCATTGTGTGCCTGGCAAGGCAGACCAGCACCCTCTCGCTGGCTGGCCGCCTCACACCGCCTCTAAATGGACCTCGCCTTTATCAAGACAGCCAACACCACATGCACCGCCAACATCACCAGACTCTCTCCACCAAACCGACTCGGCAAAATCCACGTCCGCTGCCATGGCACTCCAGATCGTTTCGGACCTGCATCTCGAAATCCATGACGACTACGCCGACTTCACCATCAAACCCCGTGCGTCCGTCCTCGCACTCCTCGGCGACATCGGCCTCGTCGCACGGCACCGGGATGCACTCGCATCGTTTCTGGCGCGACACTTGCGAAAGTTCGAGGCCATCCTTTTTGTTCCTGGTAACCACGAAGCCTACCACTCGACATGGCCGCGCACACGCCAGATCCTCCGGCAATTTGAGGACGAAGTCATGTCCCGGCGAGAAGCCGGCGATGCATCGTTGGGCGACCTTGTGATTATGGACCGGCAGGCCTACCGCCTCCCCGGGCCCAGCCACCAAAAAGTCGTCGTGCTCGGCTGCAGTTTATTCTCTCATGTCCCGCGCCTTTGCGAACAGGCCGTCCACCAGGCCATGAACGATTTCCACCTCACCGCCGGCTGGGACGTCGCCACCCACAACGACGCCCACCTGCGCGATCGCAACTGGCTCAACGAGGCCGTCACAAGCATGGAACTCAATGGCGATCCGGATCTCAAAATTGTCATCCTCTCGCACTGGAGCCCCACGCCCGATGCCCGCGCACGCGATCCACGACACGGCGATGCACGAAACGACTCGCTGGCGAGTGCGTTTGCGACCGACATGACCCAAGATCCGTGTTTCCAGTCACCCAAAGTGTGCGCCTGGGCATTTGGGCATACGCATTATAACTGCGATTTTTTTGTCGACCGACAGACAACGAGCGGTGCGCCGCCGATACAACTGCTGGCCAACCAGCGAGGCTACTCCAATGGCGGCGCACCAAAATTCGATCCAGGGAAGACGTTGCTGATTGAATAAAGAAGAAAAAAACGCAAATAAAAAAAGAAAGAAAGAAAATGAAAACAAAAAATGCTGAGTATGACTTATTGAGAGCGAGTAATTTATATTATTTTCTACCATCCCAATCTTTTTTATTATTTTCCCACAAGGATTTCTGCGTAGCAAAGAACTTGTTCACTGTACGGAGTACGTTCGTACAGGGTGGACAAAGAGGTGCATGGGTAGCTCTTTGATGCAGACAAATGGGAAAACCTTATCCTGTTTGAGCGATCCCCAAACGACCAAGCTCCCACAGCTTTCTAGAGCCGCCACGGCGTCAGGCCAGCCCAGCGGGGTATTGATTCTTTATTTTTTTATTTTTCCTTTTCATTCTCACTTCACCACACTGAGCAGCATCATGGCCTCGATTGTAAACATGCGCTGGATCCTGCGTGGCACCAGCGGCGGCATCGGCAACCTTGAGTATGGCCCGGCAGCCCAAGTTGTCTCCGAGCTGGGCCCCAACGATGTCCGCGTCACCATGCACGCCGCCTCCCTCAACTACCGCGACATTGCCATTGCCAAGGGCAGTCTTCCCGCAACACAGCCGGCACCCGGAACGATTCCCGGCTCAGATGGCGCCGGTGTCGTTCAAAGTGTTGGCAGCAGCGTCACTGCCTTCAAGATCGGCGACAAGGTCCTCCCGCACATGGTCCATCCGGCCGCCGACGACTTTTTACCGCGGCTGGACAACATCTCTAGCGGCCTCGGCCAAGCTCTGAACGGCACACTCGCCTACGAGTCTGTATTTCCTGCCGAAAGCCTTGTGCCTATGCCTAGTAATATGTCTTTCACCGAGGCTGCGACTCTTGGCTGTTCCGGTCTGACGGCATGGAATGCCTTGTTTGGCCTACGTGGGCGGGAGGTCAAGGCCGCCGACCATGTCCTCGTGCAAGGCTCTGGCGGTGTCAGTATTGCCGCCCTGCAGTTCGCTCGTGCTGCTGGTGCTACTGTTGTGGCCACGACCGGCAAGGGTAGCGATGCTGCCGCCCGTCTCACCAAGCTGGGTGCCGCCCATGTTCTCAACTACAAGAGAGACTCCGACTGGGGCACAACGGCGCGAAAACTGACCCCTGATGGCCGCGGCTTTGACCACATCGTCGACGTTGGCGGCGGGTCTGCCACCCTTGGTCCATCACTCCAGGCCATCCGTACTGATGGCATTATTTCATTGGTGGGTGTTCTCGATGCAGGCAACACCAGCCCGGAGAATAAGGTGGACATGATGGCAGCTCTGTGGACGGTGGTCACGGTTCGTGGCGTCCTGTTGGGATCCAAGAACATGTTCCGGGACATGGTCGCCTTTTGTGAAAAGCACGACGTGAGGCCTGCCCTTGACGACGTCATATTTAGTTTGGCAGATGCCATCGGTGCATACAATAGACTTGAAGTGCAGAAACACTTTTCCAAGGTCGTTATTGAAATTCGGTGAGATTGTGTTAGTTTGGCTTGGTTTATTCGTTCAAAGATTTATACGTACGTTATGTATATGATGGAAACTCTAGTTTGTTGAGATCATTGAGATTGCATTTGAAAGTTAAAGTATTCTTTTAGGCCGGCTTACCGAAGGAGCTGTATGACAAAGGAAAGAGTCCTGAAGAGGAGCGTAGTTATTTGGCAGCAAAAACCAAAGACAAAAAAAAGGCTGGTCTCGATAGAGTGTGGGAAAGCAGGAAATAAGACACGACTACGTTCTACAGCACCTACCGCTTGCCATCTACACTCTCCATGACCTTGACTGGCTTAAATGGTCTTGTACCACTTACTGGTACTCAACACAGTCAAAGTACTGCGTGTGACGAGAAGACGAGCTGTGTGGCTCCCGATGGCGGCGATGAGAAGATGAGGAAGAGTGGTGGTGGGAAGAGGAGTGAGAAGAGCCATGGCGCGAAGAGGACTGACTGTGAGAGTGGCCGTGAGATTGTCCATGCGACCGAGACGAGCTGCTGCCATGTGAAGACGAAGAGTGGCCGCTCGAGCGGGAAGAAGTCGAAGCGTTGCGGTGAGCGTTGGAGCGGTGCAGGCCAGGAGCAGGGGCAGACGACGGAATGGGGGCAAACGAAAGAGAGGCAGGCTGGGCGTAGATACCAGGACCGTAAGAGTTGTAGTTGGCCACCGGCTGACCGGCATTGTAAGAGGAGTTGCCAGCGCGAGGAGCAAAGTCAGTCGAGTAGGAAGCAGGAGGAATACCAGCATTGTAGGTCTGGCCAGGGCGAATAGCAAAGTCCAGCTGGAAAGGCTGGGAGGCGTTGTAAGAGGTGTGGTCGTGGCGCATAACAAAGTCAGTCTGGGTCTGGTAAGCGTGGGAAGCAGAGGGAGAGGCAATGTAAGAGTCACCAGGGCGCACCGCAAAGTCCGGTGCAAAGTGCGCAGGATGGGCGGGCAGTTGGTAGCGGCGGTGGCCGCCAGAAGATGACTTCTTGAACATGCCGAATATTGTGAAAGATGCCGTGAATGGAGTAGCCTTACTTGGAATTTTTTGGTGTTTTTGGAGCGGGAATGAGCTGCTGGAAGCTGTTACTTTGAATGCTGCGAGGGCTGTTATTGTTGATAATAAGAAAGAAAGGCAACAAGACAATAGACGGCACTGTCTTACGTACTTATACACTCATGACGCCTCTATTGAACATGTAGAGTTGTACTCCGTACTTGAACATCGATGAACAAGGTTAAAGCTGTATTCACGTATTTAGATAATTGCATCGTTTTATTGATGTATCTGTAGGTGACAGATAAAGTGTGACACTCAATGTGTATTGTAAGTGTGTTCCTGAGCATTCTGAACAGGATAAGCTGGCCATAGCTTTGGAACAAGCTCGGTGGCTTGTGCTAAAAACAAGCCACTAAAGCTTGTTAGTGAACAAAGAGAGCAACCGCGTACTCGGGCATGTCACAGAAAGGTAAGAAAATGTCATTACGTGTTATAATTGCTTGCAACAGTTTAATAAATATTAGTGACGTATCTTGAACGATCGAAAGGAGCTCAATCGCCATTATAGTCGAAGTTACCAAGCTATGATAAAACTAAGTCTTTTCTTTCTTAAGAACCGGCTTATATATCACGAAAAAAGCTTTTGCATAACAATTATTATATACTACTATATTCAAATAAAATCAAAAGAAAAAGAAGAACACAAAAACACCAAAAACAAAAAGCGAGGCAGCATCCTTTCCTGCGGTGCAAGAGTCCATGGTGGATTCAGCAAGAGGAGAGAATAGATACTGACAAAAAGGCACACAGCCCAATTCTCGTGATCTGCTTTGTCGTCAAATGCTTCAAGTTTGAGCCTCAATTTTCAACCACAGTTCCAGGCAGCCCAATCAAAAAAAAAAAAAAAAAAAAAAAAAAGAAAGTTTATACGCGTCACCATCTGAGCCACGACTGAACAATTGCTACTTTAGGGTCAATAAATGGGCTCGATAATTTCAAAGGACCTTTTTCAATATCCAACTGTTACTACGTTATAAGACGGGCAAAAAAGCTCTATCCCTAAAAGTCCGTCACGCCCTGGTACGGACTGCGATCGCCCCACAAGGTCTTCCAGCTGAACTGCTTCTGCTTCTTCTGGAACTGGGCGATACCGAACTCGCCTTCTGAACCTGGCGCCATCATATTATTGAACGTCTTCTTGACAAGACGCGCCTGCTCAGGGCTATCAGGTGCCTCCCAGGCCAGCCGTGTCAGCTCCTTGTTGATGGCTACTGCGCGAGGTGCAACACGATCGAGCTGGTTCAAGTATGCGTTGAGGCTCTCGTCGAGGCTCTGAGAGGCAGGCACCACAGTATGGATGGCGCCAATGCGGTGCAGCTCGTCTGGCTTGATCTCGCGTGCAGACAGCATGCCCTCTCTAGCCGTCGACGGACCCCACTCGCGGACCAGATACTTGGAGATGACGGCCGGACTGACGCCAATCTTGGCCTCACTGAGTGTCCAGCGGGCCTTCTCCGAGACGATGCGCACATCAGAGACAAAGGTGAGACCGACACCGCCACCGAAGCAAGGGCCATCAACTAGAGAAATGGTCGTCTGCGGGACATGGTCGATGGCATCGTACAAGGCAAAGACCTTGGCGTAGTAGTTGTCCTCGGTCGACGCGTCGTGAGTATCGGTATTTCCGCTCAAGTCCATACCGGTGCAAAAGTACTTGCCTTCGGCCTCGAGAATAATGCTGTAGACGTCAGGGTCGTTGGCGACATCGCGGTAAAATTTCGTCAGGCCAAGAAGCATGTTTTCTGTGAGTGCATTGCCGTTGCGAGGCCGCGTCAAAGTGACCTTGACAGCGGTGCCTGAGCGCGACAGGCGGTACTCGCCAGCGTCCTGTATGACTTCCCAAGTGCGAGATGTCTTGGTGGATGCCGGGGTTTCCGCCTTCTTCTGTGTCTTGCTTCCCAACGACGTGCCCTGCCACTGCTTTTTGGCCGCAAGAGCGGCACCAACACGGCTGCCGTAGGGAATGCCAATCTCCTTGGATACCCATTGGCCGATGTCAATCAGCTTGTCCAAATCGACACCCGTACGTATACCCCCCTTCTCGAGAGTGTAGATGACGTCTTCCGAGGAGATATTGCCACGTGCACCCGGTGCATAAGGGCAGCCACCGAGGCCAGCAACACTACTGTCAAAGGTGCGGATGCCCATCTCGTACGACTTGACAACGTTGCCGAGACCCTGGCCGTAGGTGTCGTGGAAATGGCCGGCCAGGCGGTTGGCAGGAATAACAGGCAAAAGCACCTCCAGCAACCGCTGGACATCCATGGGGGTGCCGACACCAAGAGTGTCGCCGAGAGCCACCTCGTAGCAGCCCAGGTCGAGCAGACGCTGTACGACGGGGAGGACGGCCTCGGGAGGTGTTGGGCCAGCAAAAGGGTCCGAGAAGATGCACGATGTAGCACTGAACCGTCAATACATTTTTGTCAGTAGATATTCCTTTTTCTGGCCTGCTCATCCCAGCTCCAAGATTGCACTCACCCTCTGACGCGGATACCAAGCTCACGCGCCCGCTTGGCCACCGTCTCGGCCTGTGCCAAGGCTTCATCGATGGTGCAGTTCTGGTTTGCCTTGCTGAATGGCTCGGTCACAGATGCAAACACGACAATTTCTTTGGCCTGTGCCTTGTGTGCATTCTCGAGACCTTTGAGGTTGGGTGCCAGCACAGGAAGGCCCAGCGGCCTCGCATCTGTTGACAGCGGCCGTACAGCGTCCATGACGGCCGCGCCATCAGCCAGCTGCGGCACCCATTTTGGAGATACAAACGACGTGGCCTCGACTGTCTGAAGTCCTGTCTCGGCAAGCCGGCGGATCAGCTCAATTTTTGTCTCGGTCGGGATCTGTTGCTTGATGTTCTGGAGGCCATCACGGGGCCCGACCTCGACAATATGAACGTCTGCATTGGTGATGGTCCGAGCGGCTGCTATTGAGTAGAGTCGGTGATCTCTCGTCCGTGTGTTTGCTGCAAACCGTAGAGGTGTGCGCCGAGGCTGCAATGCTGACCTTGCGAGCCGTTTCGCCGAAGCGGCCAATTGTGGCGATAATAATGTTGTCTGGTTGTACATTGCGATCGTTTTGCAGGTCAAAGATGAATGTCGAAAAGCTTCCTCCGGCTTGCGATATCTACATATAGCAACAGCGGCTCTCAATGCCATGCCAAACAATTCACCGGACCGCCCAACCCGAGGGCCGAGAGTCGGCGGAATGTACGACGTACTTCTAGCAAGAACCCCATTCGCCCCACAACAAGCTTTTGGAAGCTGTCGGTCTCTTGCAAGCAGTGAAATGTGGCGCTTTGTCTTCGGCCCCACGGCCGTACACACGTCGGCGTATGCCGACTTTGAATGCAAAGTGTTGCATTGAACAAAACACGTCAAGAGGTGATTTGTTTTTGGTACGAAAAGAGGATCTGGATGTATGACATAGATGACGAGACAACAAACAAGTCCACAGACAACGCGATGCAAGATTTTGAGATTTTGAAATTTTGAAAATGACCCGTCGTCACTAAATGACATTGTTTATTTATTCATTTCTACTCTATTTGTTTTTGCCAAGCGGGAGATCTCTGAATCATACTGTTTATCTGATCTGCCAGGAACAGTGCAATTGTTCTGTTCTTGTTAGCCCTGTGCACATATTTTCTTCGTTGCGTTAAAATGAAACTTACGAATGCGGCGCAATGCGCATGAGATATGGCCAAAATCCACGGTAGAACTGCATTGGGCCTTCGCTCCTCAATACTTTTGAAAAGCAGTCAAATGTGCCCCTGTACAGGGGTAGCCCTCCCTGTGTTGCTGCTGCCGCCGACTGGTTTTGTAGGCGCGTCTTGACGAAGTCAAAGGGCAGGCTGACCACAGCGCCCGCAAGCCCGGCAATAAATGCTGCACAGACTGTACGCAACGGCACCGATACTTTGTCGCCGAAATGCTTTTGGATCTGATGCTTCGACTCCGAGAAGAATGCCAACTGGCCAAAGTTGGTCGACATCGCACGGATAATGGTTGGTGATGCGCCCTTCCACAGACCCAGGACACCCTCTTCTCGTGTGATGCGCGCCAGAGCATTGAATGCGGATGTGTAGTTGCGCCGCAGGCTGGGCGGCTTCATTGTGTCTGCCTGCATACGGACGAGAGCAACCTCCGTTGGGTTGCCGATAAATGCCGCTATGGCCCCGGCACCGAGTCCGGCCAATGCTCGGCCACCAAACGTGAGTGTTGTCCCGCGATCCTGGGCTCGCTGTGTGAGTTTGCGCTCAAAGGTCGAGAAGAGGCCGAGCCGCGCTGTGCCGTAGACGAGCTGCCGGAGAAGGCCTGCAGACAGGCCTTGATAGAGGTTGAAGATGCCGCCGCGTCCAGCCACAATATCGCGGACTACCGTCACAGGAGATGCTCTGATGCCGCTGCCGCTGTCCATCAATTGCATGCGGACCTTGACCGTATCGATGGGCTGGATGCAGACTGTGGCGACCATACTCGAGCCACAGGCGACCGTAAAGGGAACGCTCGCCCGGAGGAGCGTGTTGACCCTCGAGGAAGCAGATTGTGGCAAATCGACAGCCATGATGTTTTGTTGCGTGGTGTTTAATCAGTTTGCTGTTTTTCTGTGCATCAAGCACATTAACAGGCGCGTCGTCTCTGGTGCATAGCACGCACGTCTTGTCCTCATCTTATTACAGCCATCCACTCAGCAAAATTGACATGTACGGAGTTCACAAGAAGGACGCGACAAAATGAAGCGTGTTGCAGTTTTCCGTGACTCCTCATTTACAGTGCAAAGATCCCCGTCCTCGGTCTTTTTCCGTTTTGGATAGCCGATGAATATTAAAGCCCTGTTATTCGGCGTTGCCCGAGGAGAATTTTAATGGGCGTCGCTACCCATTCCGCGACTTTTTGACTTACACGCCATTTTAGTCTGCCACGCATTTTGGGTCCCGGGGACAGAAAATTAGTGGGTCGTCGACTTCTTTGCAGGATCAGTGAAAGAAGTCGGAAGTATTACGTCGTAAACAGATCGAAATTGACAGGCAGGAAGTATCAATGATAAGATTGCATAAAATCAAAGCATTTAATAAACGATCAATAAGTAATCGATACCACCGTCTCAAAAAAATGTAGAGGCCTCTTACCTGATCCTCGAATTTGACAACAATAGAGAGCACAAACAACGCTGCTCCTAAACAGATTCCTGCATTTCACCTCTACTCCAACGTTACAATCCCACAACAGTCAACATGCGGGGAACACTCTTCTCCACGACGAGAAGTTTGGCTTCGGGTCTGCGGCGTCCAGCTCGGCCTCTCCTTTCCTTTGCAAGCCGGCACGCAACACCACTTTCCTCCTCCCGCCTCATCCACAGCCGGGCCACCGACTTCCTGCCCGTCAACCTTCCCGAGTGGTCTGATGCCCAGCGCTCCGTCCGCGAAGCCATTGCCAAAATCGTCGCCAAATACCCAGACGAGTACTGGATGGACCACGATACGGAGCACAAGTTTCCCTGGGAGCTGTACAAGGATCTGGCCGACAATGGCTGGCTCGGCATCTGTCTGCCAGAAGAGTACGGCGGCTCGTCGCTGGGTATCGCGGAAGCAGCCGTCATGCTACAGACCATTGCCGAGTCGGGCGCGTGCATGAACGGCGCGTCGTCGGTGCACATGAATATTTTTGGACTGGAACCGGTGGCCAAGTTTGGCACGACGGAGCAAAAGGAGCGGTGGCTGCCGCCGCTGATTGCCGGCAAAGAGCGGGCGTGTTTTGGCGTCACCGAGCCCAACACCGGTCTGGACACGCTGAAGCTGCAGTCGACAGCACGGCGTGAGGGTGACCATTACATCGCCAAGGGCTCCAAGATTTTTATTTCGACAGCGCAGGTCTCCCAAAAGATTCTGCTGCTGGCCCGCACGACACCCTTGGACAAAGTGGACAAGCCGAGCCGCGGCCTCTCGCTCTTCTACACGGACCTCAACCGCGACGCCGTCAAGATTACAGAAATTCCCAAGATGGGTCGCGCGGCTGTGGACACCAATGTGCTGTTCTTTGAGGACTGGAAGATCCCTGCCGAAGATCTCGTCGGTAACGAGGGTGACGGGTTCAAGATGATTCTGCACGGCATGAATGCTGAGCGGGTGCTTGTGGCGGCCGAAGCCCTGGGCATTGGTTTTGCTGCATTGCGCCGGGCCAGCCAGTACGCTGGTGAGCGTGTCGTCTTTGGGAAACCGATTGGGTCGTATCAGGGCATCCAACACCCACTGGCAGAGTGCTGGATGAATCTGGAGAGTGCTCGTCTCATGGTCTACCTGGCTGCTCGTCAGTATGACCAGGGCTACACGGGTGGCGAGTACGCCAACGCCGGCAAGTTTTTGGCATCAGAGGCGGCGTTCAAGGCGGCCGAGCGGGCCGTTCTTACCCACGGCGGCATGGGCTATGCCAAAGAATACCACGTGGAACGGTATCTCAGAGAGGCAACTCTATCACGCATTGCTCCTGTGAGTGGCGAGATGATCAAGAACTACATTGGCCAGCAGGTCCTCACGCTGCCAAAGAGTTATTAGTGTTGCGAGGGAGAATTTATTCGGAAATAGACAGCCATAGAATGGAATACAGAGATAAAAGTTGTGCACAATATTGCTACAGGTACACATTCAATAACAAGTTCTGGGCACGTAGTAAAAACAAATTGCTGCTGTACGATGATGCATGTGGCGGGAGAGCCATTGTGAAAATAAAATCAAAGATCAAAGATCAGCCCAATTCCGCGTAAACATTATTCAAGTCGTCAGGCACAGCATTCGTCAGGTCAGGCCCAGCATTTAGCGTTGCCAGTGCTCGTGGCGCTAAAAACAGACTGCAGAAGAGGGCTCGGCAACCTCCGATGCTCTAAACTGGGTATGCTGAACAGCCAACAGCAAGCTTTGTGGACGTACTCCGTAGACCAATGTCAGATAGAATAGGTCGGTAAATGCCGTACCGAGAATAGCAAGATATTGTTGCAGAACACGCACAGATCTCGTGTCCTTTCTACTGCAGCCTGCCGTGGATAGGCTGTAATTAGCGGGTATTACTACAGCATTATCCAAGGTCTCCAACTTTTAGGGCAATCAAGCATTGAGGTTGGCAGACATATGAATACGGAGTATGGCCTGAAGACGGTTCTCCAAAGGCCACGAGAATCACGGACCAAAATAAACAAACGGCCAGCTTTACAATGACGATGCTGCAAACACGACACATTGCCCGCCCTCTGCGAAGAAGTGGCACATCGATATTGACCACATTCTCTACCCGCAAAGCTTTTGTTCGCCCATTTGCAACTGCAGACAAAAATGCAACCTCCGCAGCAACGCAAGGCTCGCTAAAGGGCCTACGAGTGCTCGACCTGTCCCGAGTTTTGGCAGCACCGTTCTGCACACAGATTCTAGCAGACTATGGCGCAGATGTGATCAAAGTTGAGGCCATCGGGCAAGGAGTAGGTCGACCACCCTTTTTTTAAATCAAGAGTGCAGAAGTGCAGAATTGCTCACAGCTACCCCCTCGCAGGACGACACCCGGCACTGGAAGATGCCTGGCGAGGATGCGGCATGGAACAGCGATGCCGGGCCCATGTCAAACTATTTTGCCTCTGTCAACCGCAACAAACGCTCCATTACACTCGACTTGAAGAAGGAAAAGGGCCGCCAAATCCTGTTCAAGCTTGCAAAACAGGCTGACGTGGTGGTCGAAAACTTCAAGCCGGGCACAATGGACAGGCTCGGCGTGGGCTACGACAAACTGAAGGCGGCCAACCCAGCCATCATTTATGCCTCAATCTCTGGGTACGGTCCTGGCGGCCCATATGGCTCACGCGGCGGGTACGATCCGATTGCCGCCGCTGAGGCAGGCTTGCTGCACATTACCGGAGAACGCACGGGCCCGCCTGTCCGCACGGGCATCGGCATGATCGATATGTCTACGGGACTGTACATTCACGGTGCCATTCTCGCAGCTTTGTACTCGAGATCAGCTACTGGCCAAGGCCAACGCATCGATGCATCGCTGTTTGAGACCCAGATCAGCCTGTTGACCAACGTCGGCCTCTCCTGGCTCAACCTTGGCATCGAGGCCGAGCGTTGGGGCTGCCAGCATCCCAGCATTGCTCCCTATGATGCATTTGAGACCAAGGACATGTACCTCGTATGCGGTGCCACCAACGATGCACAGTATGCCAAGTTCTGCAAGCTGTTGGGCCTGGACGACCTCATCACCGACCCTCGCTTCGAGACGAACCCCAAGCGCGCGGCAAATCGGGACGAGCTGCTTCCGTATTTCCGCAAGAAGTTCCAGGAAAAGACAACCGACGAGTGGCTGGCTGTCTTTGAGGGCACCGGTCTGCCCTTTGCGCCCATCAACAACATGCAGCGCACCTTTGCCCATCCACAGACGGCCGCCCGCAAGATGGTGGCTGAACGTGCGTTTGATGCCGCCACGTCGGGCGAGATCAAGCTCATTGCACCCCCCGTCAAGTTTGGAGCCACGCCGCCGACCATTCGGACCAACCCGCCGCGCCTGGGCGAGCATACAGATGAGGTTCTTGCAGAGAGCGGGTTGAGCGCAGAGGAAATTGCCGAGCTGCGGGCAGACGGTGTCGTATGAGGAGACTGGGGCCGATGATAAAAAAGAGTGCAAAAGAGTGCTGGTGGTACATACATTACGACATAGGCATCGCGTTGTTATCAATCGTTTATTCATTTGTCCACTTTTTGATATCATTCCAGTATCCAGTGTCCAGTATCCAGTGTCCAGTATCCAGTGTCCAGTATCCAGTGTCCAGTATCCAGCATGAATCCTGAATCCTGAATCACTAGCTGCTGCCGACGAGGACGGCTCTTTTGTACATTTGTGTAAATACGCATAGTATGTCGTAGTCAGATTCCCCACTTTGGTGGTTTTTTTGTTGGTGGAGACGCATGTCACCCCTCACGCATCCCTGCCAATTTAACGAGCACGCGCCTTCTCCAAGCACAACGTGCGTTGCGGCGATTGCCGAGCGGGGTACGGACAGTACGGGGTTCCAACAAGATAGAACACAAAACAGGCAAGAAATCAAATAGGAAGCCAAGTTACCCCGGACTCGCCCCCGTTTGTCGGTTGCCTCGGCGCTGGATTAATGACTCAATTGTCCAGTCGTACGACGTACTTCCCCAAGCCTCCGCGGCAAATGATAAGCCTCCGCAGAGTGAGCAAGCAATGAGGAGCGCCGTCCGGGGTAAGAGGAGGAGATACCGTCGTAATCCATACTCCAGGACTCGGGCCCCCTACCCCATAAACGTGCACGCTATGCGACTTAGTGGAATGATCCATTTCTGACATGAAGATACGGACTCCGGTCCCGAAAGGTGGCTCAGGGTAATAGCACGAGTATTTATATTCATCCGTGTGCGCTGATCTCTAGTCGTCTGGTTTTGATTAAAATTAACACTTTGTGCTCTGTTCATAGTTTGCTTTGTCTCTGATAATTTGACGTTTGCAGGGCACTTATTTTTTTGCTTTGATTTTTTTTCTCCTCTCCTCGGCAATATTCGTTATTCTTCCCAACATGGCTGACACGGCCGAGAAGACGGCTGGCGGCACAACCTGCACGGCTGCTCACGCCGAGACAAACACCGTCGCTGTTGTCAACGATCGCGATGAAGACGGCGATGTCAAACCGGTCGCTGGTCTCGATGAGGCAAACTTGCCCAACTACGACGATGCCGAGACAAAGCGTGTCCTCCGGAAAGTTGATTATCGGCTGGTCCCAATACTGATGCTTTTGTATCTCATTTGCAATGTTGACAAAGGCAACATTGGCAATGCCAAAGTGGCTGGCATGAATAAAGACTTGGGCTTGACCAACGCGCAATACAATCTCGCATTGATGGCAAGCCTCTCTCTCTCTAGTCACTGCATTCTATCACTTGAGACATTACTGACAGATTTTGTACAGATTTTCTTCGTCCCATACACACTCTTCGAAATTCCTAGCAACGTTGTCCTTAAGCTTATCCGCCCTTCCTGGTGGCTGGGTATCTTGCTCGTGTCATGGGGCACGGTCATGACACTCCACGGCATCGTCCAGAGCTCTGGTGGACTGATTGCCGTCCGCTTTGTGCTCGGCTTTGCCGAAGCTGGCTTCTTCCCAGCCGCTGCTTACCTTCTCGGTGAATGGTACTGCCGTTTTGAGCTGCAACGTCGTGTGTCCATGCTGTTTGTTGCAGCCTCGCTGGCTGGTGCCTTTTCAGGCCTGCTCGGCTTCGCTCTGGAACTCATGGACGGTATTGGCGGTCTGGAAGGTTGGCGCTGGATTTTCATCATTGAGGGCATCTTCACTGCCGTTGTCGGCTTTCTTTTGCCCTTTACGCTGCCCGACAGTCCTGAGCTGGCCTCATTCTTGACGCCTGCCGAGAAGCTCTTTATCCAGCAGCGCCTCCAGCAAGACTCGGGCACATCGGCCGGTCAGCTGCAGACAAACGAGAAATTCAAATGGCAGTACATCCGCGATGCGCTCAAAGACTGGCGCATCTGGTTCACCATCTTCATTTTCTGGGGCAACACCATCACGGTCTACAGCTTTACGTTCACGGCACCCACCATCATTCTGGAGCTAGGCTACACCGCCGCCAAGGCCCAGCTGTTGACCATCCCCATCTATGTGACGGGTGCCATCTTCAGCTTCATCATTGCCTGGTTTGCCGATCGCCGTCGCACCCGCTGGCCCTTTATCGTCATCCCTTATACATTTGCTCTTGTCGGTTTCTTGGGCGTTATGGCCACACCCAAGGAAAGATACCCAGGCCTTGTCTACTTTTGGCTCTTTTTCATCCCCGGCGGTGTCTATGCAGCTGTTGCTACGCTCGTCGCATGGGTCAGCAACAACCTGTCGCCCACTTGGAAGCGTGCTGTTGGCGTAGCTATAACCATTATGATTGGCAACATGGGCGGCATCATCGGCACCAACATTTACATTGCCAAGGAGGCGCCCAATTACTGGACGGGCTACGGTATCTCACTTGCCTTCCTCCTCAACGCTATTGTGTGCACATTCGTCCTGCGCTACTTTTGGAGCAAGGAAAACAAGCGCCGCGATGCCATATCCGAGGAGGAAGTCTTTGCCACCTACACGGAGCAGGAGCTGCTCGAGATGGGTGACCGCTCGCCGCTGTATCGCTATGTCCTGTAAGATGCGTGGACGAGTTGGGTAAAATAAGTAGCTCGGACTGGTAATACTGAAGATAGATAATATACTGGTCTCTATTTATTTATGTGCAACGAAGATGTGTGTGATAATAATGTGCGCTCCTCCTGTCGCCTACTTTGTATCTGCCAGCCTGTAAACCAGCTTCTCGGCTTTGACCTTGCCCTCCTTGAGCTTCAACAGACCGTCAGCAATGCCGTTCAAGCCACCCTCCTCGATACGGTACGTATGAGGCTTGATAAGACCGGCAGACACCAGCTTTTCAGTCAAAGCATAGAATTTCTTGCCAAATTCAAAGTCCTCGGCGCTCGCCGGCATCTCCTGATCCGCACCGAACAGGAATGTCTTGCCAAACGATGTGTACATGACGGTAAACGTGCTCTCCACATCCTCACGCGGGCACTTGGTGGGCAACAGACTGCCGTACTTGGGCGTCTGAGTAGACACATCTGTCGAGAGAGCGTTGGCACAGATTTGCGCCGAGGCCGGAACACTCACCGTGTCCCAGGCGTGGTACAGCTTGTTATTCGTCAAGTCTCGGATTTGCTGACCAGCATTGGCATCGTGATAGTCGACAACATGGTCAGCACCAAGGCTCTTGACATACTCAAAGTTGGCGGGCGAGCATGTCGTAATGACTTTGTAGCCAGCCAAGCGGGCAAACTGGATACCCAGGGCGCCTGTGGCAGTGCCGCCGCCATAAATCAAAACATGCGCATCTCTCGAGGGAGGATTGGCCGCTGTTGCAATATCCGGCAGTTCGAGTTGCATGGCCTTTTGGAACAGGCCCTGGCCGACTGTGATGGCACCAAGAGGGATCGTTGCTGCACCTTCAAAGCCCACGCTGTTGTCGAAAAGCTTCATCTGCAAGTCGGCCATCACAACGCCGTACTCGGCAAAAATACCATCGTCCGGGTCGACAACGTTGGAGCCATGTGTGCAGCCATACACCTTGTCGCCGGCCTTCCACTTGTTCTGCTTGGCCGCATCCTCGCCCACGGCCACAACCTCGCCAGCATAATCGCAGCCAACAATACAGCCTGGCTTGGCACGGCCACCGTAGAGACTGCGCCAATCGGTCGGGTTCAGGGCCACAGCGACAGGCTTGACGAGCAGTTGGTTTTTTTTTACCTTCGGTACGGCCCTTTGGCGGTCGACAATGCCGGCCTTGGCCGTAGAGTCAACAACAAATGCTTTCATCGTGGTGGCCATTGTTGCGGATTTTTGGCCTCGATTTGTTGTCGCAAAAAAACGTCGTAAATTGGTTGGTGCTTCTTTAAATGGCCGGGCTGCTGCATTTCCGAAGATGGTCCGGGTAGAGGCCATACTGATGAGCTTTTATATGAATGAGTGCATGTAGCTGCAGTGGTCGTCTGTCTTTGAATATATTCTGCTTGTGAATCCGTCTTCAGCCTTGACAGCAAAGCGTTATTCCGATAGATCGTGGATTATAAAGACAGCTTTCCAACCCACCCTCTATATCGTGTTTCTGGGCTTTCAATCGTTACGGATGACAAATAATGCTTGTATGTGTCTGGACGGTCTATAGTGTAGCCTCGGCCTTTACCGTTGAAAGGGCGACTTTGGCAGACTTCCCCACATTGCCTCTTCGGCCGCATTTCCGATCCCCGATATTTGCCCAACTAAGTACTCCGTACAGATCCAGTGTTAAATTGTTAGCGGACGGATTAAATACCGGGTACGGAGTACTTTGCAGCAAAATATGAAACAAAGCATATCTGAAGGAAATAGTCGGTCAGTAATTCTTGTGCTGAGCCAAAGCCCTTGGTAACATGGAATTTTTATCAGTGATTGTCTCCGAAACTGCCTGGAACGGACAAGGAGCCGAAGTGCTGGGGCGGATGCTTTAAGCCCTGTTCGTCCCGTTCTGCTCCATGCCGATGTCGCTGCCCGCATCGTTTCCGGGACGGCTAAACCACTTTATTTTTCGGAGACATCCGACCACATTCGGCGCAGCTATTGTCGTCGTCGGCGGCATATATTGTAAACTGTACACAATCCGCCCATCGCCGATCAGCACAATGCATGCGAATAGCCGTCATTTGAGCGTCATTTGAGCGTCATTTGAGCGTCATTTTGATTTCATTATATTTAATCTTTCGTTTCTATGGGACTTAATCTAGTAGTGGTCCTCCACAGACAGAGTACCAGTCTTCGTAATGAGGAACTCGTTCACAGCAACGTCCTTACCGCTCTCCTTGCCGACACCGCTGTCCTTGATGCCACCAAACGGCGCCTCGGTAGCAGAAGCGTTGCCCGTGTTGAGGCCAATCATGCCGGCCTCAAGGTTCTCAAACATGCGCCACAGGCGATCCACGTTCTTGGTAAAGACGTAGCTGGCCAGACCCATGCTGGTGTTGTTGGCGCGCTGGACGACCTCCTCCTCGGTGTCGAAGACGGAGATACCCAGGACGGGGGCAAAGACCTCGTCGTTCGACATGGCCATGGAGTCAGTGACGCCCGTCAGGATAGTGGGGGACAAGAAGTAGCCGTCGCCCGCAGATTCACGGCAGCCCTGGCCGAGCAGGACCTTGGCACCGCCCTTGACGGCATCCTGGAAGAGCTCTTCGGCCTTATCGAGACCGCGAGGGGTAGTGACGGGGCCCAGGGTAGTACCGTCGGTCAGGCCATGGCCCAGCTTGAGTTTTTGGGTCTCTGCGACAATGCGCGCCACCAAGGCATCGTGGATGCCGCGCTGGACGTAGACCCGGTTGGCGGAAACACAGGCCTGGCCGGCGTGGCGCCACTTGAGGGACTGCAGCTGGGCCACAGCCTGCTCGAGGCTGGCGTCGTCAAAGATGATAAACGGGCAGTTGCCGCCGAGCTCGAGCGTGCACTTTGTGAGGTTGCGGGCACAGAGGCTCGAAATGATCTTACCGACGCGTGTGCTGCCAGTGAAGGTGACCTTCTTCACGAGAGGGTGCAGGCAAAGAGACTCTGCGACTGCCGGTGTGTTCTCGAGGGTTGTAGAGAGAACGTTGAGAGCGCCAGGCGGGAAACCAGCACGGAGGGCCAGCTGTGCCAGACAGAAAGCCGTCACGGGCGTCTCGGGCGAGGTCTTGACGACCATTGTGCAGCCAGCGGCCAGAGCAGCGCCAGCTTTCCTGAGAACAAGAGCAAGAGGAAAGTTCCATGGCACCAGAGCAACAGCTGTGCCGATCGGCTGCTTGATAACAAGACCGCGGCGACCGGGCAGCGCCGAGTTGATCGTCGAGCCCTGGATACGGTCTGCCTCGCCCGTGAACCACCATGTGAACGTAGTGCCGTAGTCAACCTCGCCGAGCGCTTCGGCCAGCGGCTTGCCTGTCTCCAAGACCAAGATACGCGCCAGGTCGTCGCGGGCCGCTACAATCAGCTGGTGCCACAGACCCAGAGTCTGCGCACGCTTGCGCGGCGTCCACTTGGAGTACTCGAGGAAGGCAGCGTGGGACGTCTTCACGGCCTCGTCGACATCGGCTGCAGCGCTGTCCGGGCACGAGGCCCAGGCCTTGCCGGAACCGGGGTCAATGACATCGAAGCGTTTGCCTGACGCAGCGGATGTCCACTTGCCGTTGACGCAGTTGTCGGTCTTGAGGAGTTCGGGGTCGTTGAGGGTGAAGGGGAGCGTTGTGGACGTCATTGTGGCGGTTGTGAGTGTGCGGTTTGACGGCAGGATGGAAGTTGTGAATGCGGAAAGAGCGAGTCGAGATGAGAAGGTGCGAACGAGTCCGCGGGTGAGCATAAGCTGGGGCCGGGACGAAGCGATGGGACGAGATGGGACGAGATGGGACGAGATGGGACGAAAATGAGAAGAAACGGCAGGAACAGACGGGTGTCGTTCGATAGAGCCCGGTATAGGAAAGAACGCTCGGTATAAGTCTGGGGGAAGCAGGAAGGAGCCAAGGAGCAATCTGGGGGAAGGCGCAACCTCTGAAGAGAGAAAAAAAGAAAAGGCTGTTCGTTCGAGTTCCGCGGTTCTGCTGTTGTGGTGGTTCGCTCCTCTTCTTCTTTGGTTCCTGGAAGTTGGCGCGGAGAGCGACACGAAGCGAAGAGCGGAGGCGAGAGCGGAAAGCGGAGGCAGAAAGCGGAGGCAGAAAGCGGAGAAGCAGAGGTTGAGCAAAGAAAGGAAAAGAAAGTTGGCAGGCAACTGGCGCACAGACAGGCTGACAGGCTAGACAGATTAGCACACAAAGGATCGCTGGGTGGCACTGCAGATGAGAAGAGGCACGCTCCGCGTTGTGGAGAGGCGCACGAGGTCACTGCGATGTGGCACGGCCGCACGAAGCAGCCCCTGTCTGTTGGTCACATTTGCTCGCCTTTTTTGCTTTTCGTTAAACTTAATATCGTTTGGGGGCCACTGAGGAGTCCGCTTTCAGTCCACTGAATGCCCTGACAAGCGCACTGTCACGCAGGGACGCCCTGGCACGCCTGTCGAGTTTAGCGCTCGTCGGTGGCGTTTCTCCACATGCAGTTTTTTTTCTCGCTGTCTCGTTCTCGCTGGTTCGCCCTGTGAGAGATTGTTTTCTTTTTGTCGTGTCGCCGAGTCGTCTGGGGGTCACCACGCCCTTTCTCGCCTTTTGCCTCGCTTCAAGGCTTGTTTGCTTTCTCCCACACACAGCTGCATCAATCCGGGGTAATGGGGCAGATCCACTCGTCTGGGTTTTTCGCCTTCTTCCTCTCCGCTGACTGCTGACTACTTGATATTTTTTGTCGTCTTTTTCCCCACTGCTGATGCCCTCTGAGAATATATATTGACTCTCTCTTATCTCTTTCCCCATACTCTCCCAAAATTATCTCCCTGTGATCCTTCCTGTGATTTCCTGTGATTTCCTGTGACCACAGCCTGTGTTCCTGTGACTTTTCCTGTGATATCGAATTAGTTCACGCCTGCAACACTCAACATTAGCACCACATCGCGTCACAACAACACACATTGTCGACATGGCTACCACCGTCGCGACTCCTCGTCGCAAGACGAACCTTTACAACCGTCTCATCACCGTCGCCGTCGCCTTCGGCTCTTTGGTATGTCCTCTCCATCGAAAACTGTCTTTATTTACTTCGCGTCCACTGACTAACCTGCCAGACCTACGGTTACTCTTCTTCGATTATTGGCTCGACCATTGGCCAGCCCGGCTGGTACGAGTTCTTCAAGCTGCCCCAGACCGGCGAGCCTGGCTACGGCACCACCACCACCCACGCCATCGCAACTGCCAACGGTCTCTACAGTGCCGGTGGCGCCATTGGCTCGCTTTTTGTCATGTGGGCAGCCACGGCCCTCGGCCGCAAGCGCTGTATCCAGATGGGTGCCGCGTGGGCTGTGCTCGGCGGTGCTCTGCAGGGTGGTGCTGCCAACCTGGCCATGTTCCACGTCGGCCGTGTCTTTTGTGGCATCGGTATCGGTCTTCTCGTCACGGTCTGCCCCATGTACATGTCTGAGCTCGCGCCACCCGAACAGCGCGGCTGGCTCGTCGGCCACCACGCGATCTTCCTTGTCTTTGGCTACATGCTGAGCGCATGGCTCGGCTACGCCTGCTACTTTGCCACTGATGTCAACCCGTCGTTTGCCTGGCGCTTCCCGCTGGCGATGCAGTGCTTTGCGCCGCTCATCCTGCTCATCACCTCGTTCTGGATCCCCTACTCGCCCCGCTGGCTGCTGCAAAAGGGCCGTGTCGAGGAGGCCTGGGAGATTCTGCGGACGCTGCGTGCCTCGGCTTCGGACCCGGACAACGTTGTCGCCAAGGAGGAGCTGTACCAGGCCAAGATGCAGAATGCCCTTGACGCGGCCAAGCTGAACGCCACGGGCTACGGTCCCTGGATGGCCGTCATCAAGAAGAAGAGCTACCGCAAGCGCATGATTATTGGCTTCCTGACGCAGTGGGGTGCTGAATTTGCAGGCCCGCTGGTGATCAACAACTACGCCGTCTTGCTTTACACCAACTTGGGCCAAACTGGCAGTATGCCGCTTCTTCTGTCCGCTCTCTGGCTGACGACGGCCGGTATCCTCTACAACCCTGGTGGCGCCTGGCTGCACGACAAGGTCAACTCGCGCCGCGGCATGTTTATGGTTGGTATCTTTGGCTGCTTGTTCACCACCGTCGGCCTGGCTGCCTGCATTGCAAAGTACTCTGGCACGGACAACAAGGCCGGTAACGCGGCTGGTGTCTTCTTCGTTTTCTTCTACCTTACCTTCCAGGGCACGTGCTGCGACACGACCATGTACACCTACGTGTCTGAGCTGTTCCCCACGGAGATTCGTCCCATTGGCATGGGTTTCTCGATGTTCGGCCAGTTCGCCGCCACTTTGATCCTGCTGCAGACGGCCCCGATCGGTTTCGTCACCGTTGGCTGGAAGTACTACCTGGTTATCATTATCTGGTGTGCCGTTTTCCTTCCCATCATCTACTTCTTTTTCCCGGAGACAGCCAAGTTGTCTCTTGAGGAGATTGGCCAGCGTTTCGGTGACGATGTTGCTGTGCATGTCAACGACATTTCTGAGGCCCAGCGCAAGGAGCTTGATGAGTTCCTCAAGACGACAGATATTGTGCACCTCGAGGGCTCGGAGAAGGTTACGCCCGCCGCCCAGCCTCGTGAGGTGGCATAGATTTACGGATTGTACGATCGAGTTGCCAAGGTGCAAATTAAAAGGATGTTACAGAGTAGTTATTGTTATTAGTTGGGAACGAATAGAATAAAGCGTGTTTCTATCCACCGGTGACATTTCTGAATAGTTTAGGACTAGTGTGTTTCGTTGCTTTACTTGTCATGATTCCGGCCAGCAGTCGCTCCCCACTGATATATTTCGCCGTTTCGCCTCATGCCGAGGTTCTTGACAGCAAAAAGCGCATTGCCGATCGTTATTCAAATCGGCCGATTTCGTAGTCAGGTCTGAGCTGAGAATGTTTGTTTTTGTCTTTCGTCTCATTTTGCGTGATGTTTGGATCGGACTTTTGCCAGTCTGGCTCTTTCCCAAGTCGGCTCCCTGGCTCCTTCCTAATGAATCAGTGTCGCATCGTCCCGCCCTGCTCCTGCCTTTTTGCGTAACTAGGGAACGGATTACCCCGTACCTTCCTTCAATACGTATGCAAACTCAACGTCGCCTCTTCAAAACGTCTACCTCTATCGTGCATATATATACTCTAGATTTTATGAAATCATTTATTCAATCACATTACGGTCTGTTGGTCTAGTGGTATGATTCTCGCTTAGGGAGTTACCCTGAGTACAACTTGCGAGAGGTCCCGTGTTCGATCCACGGACAGACCCAACTTTTTTTGGCTTTTTGGTGACCTTGAGTTGATTTCTCTCTTTTCTCTTTTTTCCTTTTTGGGGGTCTTGGATGATAAAAATTTGGTCACTTGGCTATACATTATTTCAGACAGAGGCTCCTCGAAATAAAGTGCAGCTATTCCTTCTGTGCTTGTCTCCGTTCCGTAATCGCGTTGGAAAACTTTGCCAGGTTCGATGTTTCATGGGGGCCTCGCGTTCTTTTCTTTTCTTGGCATGTCATATTTCCCCGCGTGGATGCCGCACACAGGTTCTCTACCCATACAATTTGTTGTACAGCTTGTCTTCCTCTGCTGTCACTTTTACTTTGTCTGTTTGACACCCCGTTTCGCCAACTTGACGCTTTCTTTTCGTCTCTGCTTATGAAT
This sequence comes from Sporothrix pseudoabietina, assembly GCA_019925295.1. Classification (NCBI taxonomy): domain Eukaryota; kingdom Fungi; phylum Ascomycota; class Sordariomycetes; order Ophiostomatales; family Ophiostomataceae; genus Sporothrix; species Sporothrix pseudoabietina. Next base: position 858,525 of record JADHKS010000007.1, read on the forward strand.
CATGACTGGTCGCTTAAACTTGTTCATTGAACAGTGCCACAACGCATGAACCACCTTTCGGGCAAATGGTTGAAGAATAATACCTCGTAGTCTCTGCCTTTAAGTGGCACCTGGCTAGTTTAATTTATTTTTGGCCCCACATCCTTGCTTTCCTCTGTTCCTCGTAAGGCCGTCGTCGGCTCATTTGCTCCCCCTACTTTTGGTGCACGTTTACGGTTGCGTCTACGGTTTTTATGAATAAATTGGACAGAAACAGCACTGCCGTTTGCCGAAACAAAGGACAGACCAGCAACACATCCACAACACCCTCCACACTCCAAGCATCCCCAAAGTGGCACACTCCGCTGAGTGCAACGCTAACGAGCCATTATTGCGATACGTCGTATTGTGATCCTGGGTGCGGAGATTTTGTGGAGAGAAAAGGGTGCATTTGGGGTATTTTCGTATGGAGCGAGCGGGTGGCCAAAATTGATACACTTTGTGGGGAAGCTACGTCCTCATGCGTCGGCTTTTTTTTCCCTTCAAGCTCCAGAGGTTTTTGACGTGGAGGGGACCGCGTTGCATGTGGCGACTTTCCGCGACCGCGTGAGCACCAAGAGCAAAAAAAAGAAAAGGAAAAAACGAGGGCCAGGCAACGAAGGAAGGGACAGGGGGGAGATAGGGAAGACGTGAGAAAGCGAGAGCGGCAAAGCGGCACAAGATCGCAAAGAAAGACATCGAAGGCTGAAAAGAGAAACCGGCTCGTGCCCCATCTTGCAATCCTCTTGTTCATATTTCGGGGTGTGCTGACCTTTTGTCACAAGCTCGGAGTATATTCTCTTTCAGACGAGAAGACCAGTCGCGTAACTTCTCGAACACAAGGCAACTTCCTTCCGCCCTGATTCGAGCTTGGACAATCTGGGGAAGCACGGCTTTTTTTTTCTTCTTTTTTTTCTCCCTTTTGCCTCTCCCAAACACAGAGAAGAAGAATACGAAAATCACAGCTCATCCCTATCTTCACAGCCTTACTCTCTTCACTTGCCATTTATCATACGATACAACACCTCTTATCCGCCCTAATGTGCTCCTGCCACTTACAAAACCAAAATACACAAACTGTGACGATGGGTTCCACCCACTCGGCTCCGGACCCGGCTGCGGCTGTTGAGGCTGCCAAGACGGAGGACGTTCCCAAGGTTGCAGAGAAGCCCGTCGAAGTTCAGCAGACGGAAGCTGTGCAGGAGACCGCTGTGCCGGTGGCGGGGGCTGTCGCTCCAGTTACGGCAGAGGCAACAGAGACGACACAGACCCAGATCGAAACTCGAACCGAGGCCCCGGCCCCAGAGTCCTCACCAGAAGCTACCACAGAGCAGCCCATCGAGAATGCTGTCGTGGTCGAGGTGGCCGATGCCCAGCCGGCCGCCGAGACTGCTGCCGAGACTGTTGTCGACACCCCTCCTACCGAGTCAACACCCGCCTCATCAACAACTCCCGTTGACCTCCACTCCCTTTCCTACGACGAACTCCCCGACAAGCGCCGTGTTTGGCCCGGTGCACCTGGCTCCCGCGAGGAAGGTCTCGGCCGGTTGTGCCTGCTGACCCCAGACGTTGTTGCTTCTGCCGCCGCCTCCTCCATCCGCACTGGCAAACGCGTCGCCCTCAACTGGGACCTTACCAAGCTCGACATTGCCAACTTCAACCGCGCGCCCACCCAGCACCACATCGTGTCCCTGCTCGGCGGTGCCGGCTTTGACGATGTCTACATTTTCAACCCGCAGCAGTCGTCACAGTGGGACGGCCTGCGGCACTTCTCGTCGCCTTACCCAGGCTCCAGCCAGCGTCTTTTCTATGGCGGCGTGACCCCCGGTGAGATCACCGATCGCTCCAACACGCGTATCGGCATCCACCACTGGGCCCAAGAGGGCATTGTCGGCCGCGGCGTGCTGCTCGACTACGTCGAGTACGCCAAGACGCACCTGCCGGACCTCAAGTACAAGGCGCTGAGCGACCATGCGGTCCCGCTGAGTGTTCTGCAGGACATTGCCCGCGTGCAAGGCGTCACCTTCCAGCGTGGTGACATTCTGTTTGTGCGCATTGGCTTGACCCAGGAGTGGGACAACGAGATGAGCCCGGCCGACAAGCTGGCCTATGCGCAGAGCTCGAACCCGCAACACGCCGGCGTCGAGGGCACCGAGGAGATGCTGCGGTGGATCTGGGACACGGGTTTCTCGGCGGTGGCCGGTGATGCCGTGTCCTTTGAGGTATACCCGCCGCAAAAGTCGTACAAACGTGAGGGCGGCGCAGAGGACGTGCCCGGTCTATTTATGCACGAGTACCTGCTGCCCGCATGGGGTATGCCCGTCGGCGAGCTGTTTGACCTTGAGGCCCTCAGTCGCATGTGCGCCGAGCACAAGCGCTGGACCTTCTTTGTGTCCAGTTCACCGCTCAACATGCCGGGCGGTGTTAGCAGTCCACCCAACTGCTTGGCCATTTTTTAAAGCGCCGTGTCTCTTTTTTGTCTTTGTCTCGTTATTCCTGTATATCTTGTTTTTATTTTTGCATTCTCGCATTCTGCATATCTGTAGCCCCCATGATCATAAAGTACATTCATTATACTATCGTCTATATATCAAATTATCAGATTAAGTTTCTGTCTTAGGGCTGCGTCTCAAGTCTGTGCCTGTGCGTGACCTTGCTGAGCGTGACCTCCTTGGGGCTGTCCCTGGTGGTTGCCCGCCAACACGGTCGCCTCAAAATTCTGCAGAATCTTGGTAAACTTCTCTGCCAGCCCCCAACACTTGAGTCGCTGCAGCATCGCCTGCGCGTCGCGGCTGATAGCCAGTGCACCGCCCTCAGCAAACAAGTTGGGCACCGAGCCGATGGCTGCGGGACCGCCGTGCGCAATCCAGTTGTCGACGTCGGCCGTGCTAGCAATGCGGTGGGAGGGGATGTCGAGCTGGATGGCAGCGGTTGGTGGCGTTGACGGCGCAGCCGGTGGTAAAAATAATATCGATGGCGGCACAGGCGAAGTCAGCGGCAGAGCCGAGCCGAAGGGAAGACCTAGCTGTAATTGGGTCGGTAATGCCTGTGGTGCAGATGCAGGCTGTGTGGTCGACGTGGTCAGCTGGAATCGGTGGCTGTTGGGACAGTAGGCGGCAAAGACGATCAAGAACGTGTAGCCCATAAACAGTCGCAAAATCTCACAAGGGGCCGACACCAGGTAGTCGTTGGCGACGGCCACGATCTGTGCGGCGTGGTACACCAGTCGGCGAGCCTCCTGTGGATCCCTTGAAAGTGTCGCCACGAGCCGCCGCTTGGCCATCTGGATACCCTTGTGGTACTGCAGCTTGCGCGCTCCCTGTGCGACCGTGTTGCGGACAATATACAAAATGATGTCTAGGACGTCCTGGGCGGTGTACAAGTGGGAGTAGTGGCCAATGAGGCTGGCAATGTTGTAGCTAATCAGATCGGCAACGGTGGCCGGCTGGTCCATGGACACCAACAGGTGGTCGAGCGCACGCAGGAGGCGGACTTTGTTGGCCGCATGGGCAGTCGACAGCGAGGGCATGCCAAAGTACTCGGATGAGGACAGCGTCTCAAGCTGCTTCAAGTCCCACAGGAGACGGCCAATAACCTGCGCACAGAGCCGCTTGCCCCAGAAAGAGACTTGCGGCGATGCCATGCTTGAGCTGGTCTTGCGCTCCGTTTTGGCCTTGCTAGGTGTGCGCATCAACACGCGAGGCGTATCGCGATCCGTCTCGACATACGTGCCGCTGCCGCCGATGCTATCGTTGCTGCCAAGATCCTGTTCATTAGGGCTTTCATTGTTGTCGTTTTCGTTAGCTCGATCTTCCTCGTAATCATCACCCATGTCCTCGTCGGCGTCATCCTCTTCTTGGGAGAGGGCAACCTTGAAAACAAGCGAGACGGGTGCACCTTGGGCATCCGGGTGGAGGCGTGTGCGGAGTGCTGCCCAGGCAGTAGCGGACGGCGCATCCCACAGTGTCTCGGCACAAGGCAGCCGGCTCGGCAGCTCGCTCAAGTCGACAGCACCGCGGCGACCGGTCAGTGTGCACAGACTACAGTCGTACTCAAAGGACGACCATGCAGTCCGCTTCTCCCGCTCACGCCGCACCCAGGCCATCCACTGCTCGTGCTGTGTGGCGGGGTCGGCGGGCAATGCCGGTGCCGAGGGGTGCGTCGCGGTCGTGCTGTATGTCGCGCTATCCCGTGCCGTGCTGTTTTGTTCTTGCTCCAGCTTGTCTTCCAGACTCAGGCGTGTCGTTAGGCAGCCCATGCCACGCAGGCCACCCACAAGAATGCCGCGTGTGCGGTCAGCGTTCTGGTACAGCTGCCGGTTACCAGAGCCAAGTGAGTAGATCTGGTGCACGCACAGCGCGCTCAAGTATGCAATGTCGCGGTAGTTGGCACTGTCAGACGAGCCAAGCCAGGCAATCATGGGCATGCAAATGTCGCTGATGGACCACGCCAAGCCAGCAACACTCTCATCATCACTCAGCAAACTACCTACACAAGCCATGGCAGAGACCAGAACAGGCGGGCAGGCACCGAGGTCCCATGTGGGGACATGCAGCAGCGGCAGGATGGGTTGGAACTTGGCGACATAGGTATCGACCAGCCGCTTGAGCAGGCTGGCCGCGTGTGCCATGCCCGGATCCATAGTGTTGATGGCCATCGCCATGGGCCTGGTTGTGTTGTTTCCAGGAGGCTTCTGTTGTTGCGGATGACCCGAAGAGGACTCATCCGTGTCGTCACTGGCACCATCCACAGTCTGCGGCATGCGCGTGTCAGACATGAGCGCCACCAGATTGGCCAGCACGGACTTGTTGGGCGGTGTCGGGTTCGTCGATTGTGAGAGCGTGCTCTGGAGTACCTCACGCAGAGGCGGCAGTGAGTACCCGTGCGGTGCCACACTGTCTGGAGTATCGTCAAACGGCCACGGCAAGACAGATGTTGGCTGCGAATGGGGTCTTGCGCCAGGTCCGCTTGCATGTGGGCCGGGAGGTGGAGGGCCACCATAGGATTGGGGGAGATTGGCCGGGTAGTTGGCATATTGGGAGCTTGGTGGCCGGTCCAGAGAGTGGGGTGCCTGATGTTGCTGTGATTGGGGGTATGAGTGAGAGTGAGGGTTTTGATGTTGATTTTGTGGGTGTTGCAGGTGAGATTGTTGGTGAGGTTGTTGGTGATGCTGCGGCTGCTGGGGGGGTGGAGGCGGTGGAGGGTGTGACTGTTGTTGTGGTTGGTAGTGCTGCTCTTGGCTGTGATATTGTTGCTGCGGTTGCTGATGGCTCGCCAGGCTCGGATCAATCTCAGGCATGCCCGTGTTGTCGGCTGTGCTGAAGACATCAGGGACATCAAAGTCCAGCCAGTCGAGGCCTGCCGTTCGGAAGTCGAGCTGGCCTGCGGCAGATAGCGAGGCGACAAATGGAATCGTGTCGGCAGTAAGGTAAAAGTCATCGGAGAATGAGGGGCTTAAGCCGTTCGCGGACAGGCCAGGGGGAACATTGTTGCTAGAGCCATCGAGATATGGGCCGCTTGAATTGTCGTTTGGCGACACATTGGACGCGACATCCATGACATCCACAGAAGGAAGCCCTGCACCGAAGTTCGGCTGGTGAGGGCTGTATGCGCTGTCTGCATTGCTTCCATGGAACAGAGGCTGCGCTTGGTTCTGCTGTGCTGCCATGCCGCTCGGGTCGGATGTTGTGTAGGCGTTCATGATCACCTCCGACTTTTGGGTGGTTGTAGCTGGTGCGGTCCTGGATTCAGCCTGGGGGTACTGGCACACGGCACCGCCTGCAGCACACAGTCGGCACGGCTGCTGGCGGTCGCATTTGCGCCGCAGGTGGACGCAACGATAGCATGATTTCTGTGCGGCCTTGGGTTGCGGGCCCGGATCGACGCCGTGGGCAGTACGAAGGTGGCGGAGGAGCACATCGTTGCGTCCAAAGGTCTTGCCACAGCGGTTGCAGGGTAGGGAAAGACGGCCTTCGGGCGGCAGGTGGGTTCGGTAGTGACGATCGTGGTGGCTCGGTCGGGAGAATTGGCGGTTACAGACGGCGCATTGCAAGGGACCGGACGCGGAGGTCTTGGCGCTGCCGGGAGTGGTGTCTTCTGCGGCGGTCCGCTGCTTCTTGAGCTTCGGCTGTTTCGGCTGAGAAACGGGCATGTTAGTAAAGCGAGGCAGAGATGACGTGGGTTGCGATCAATGTGGCTCGGAGAAGCGCTATAAGGAAAGTCAACATACAGTTGACGACATTTCGAGAGCAGTCGTCCGAATGTCAGAGTATCGTCTTCGTCTTGTCTTGTTGAATCGCGTCCAAGTAAACCGTCGTTTTCTCGTTCGATCAGGCGTTGTCGTACAGGGGACAGGGCTTCTCGCATCGCCGTGCGATCACGTTGCGAGGTTGTGCGTGTGACGGATGAGAAAGAAAAACGGACGAGAAATCGGGGAACGGACAGTGATCGCTTCGAAAAAGTGGTTCGAAATGACCTAGCCAACACTGGCTCGCGGCGCCGAATGCACCTGTGGAAATGGGAAAGGAGGAAGAGACAGGGGGGATGGCAGCCAACTTGCAGCCAAATACCACCAAATAGCAGCTGCTCAGAAAAATCTCGCTCTGACAAGCGCGCAAAAGCGGTTCAAAATGGCCCAATCCCCCTCGTCGCCCTCCGCTTTTGCGAGAATGCGGAGAAGCGGGGCGAAAATTAAACCGGCCCAGAAAAAAAGCAGCGTGAAAGTGTCTTTGAAAGCGCCAGGTCCACTATGCTGCAGCTGTATCGCTGTTCAACCAACAGACGCATAACAGGTGGGCCGTTTTCTTGTTTTTTCCTTGCGATTTGCTGCTACATGCTGCAACTTCCACGCACTTTCTTTCTCTTCCTCGCACTTGCAAGGCCGGTGCCGGTTGGAGCCAACTTCGCTTGTTTCTCTCCCCCTCCTTCACTCTTTCCCACGTCGGATTTCTCCTCCTTTTTGAGCAATCTGGCGCCCTCGCTTCGACCAAGATGCACCACGACGGAGCAAGAGGGTGGGAGAGAGGAGCTCAAGCAGAAAAGCATGCGTCCCGTGGGCCATGCGTCTGCGAGAGAGGGCAAGGAGGGCTGGACTGATTGAGCTTTTCAGGCGGCCAACGGACGATGCTGCAATTCTGACGTCGAGTATCCTCGCAATCTCGCGCCGGCAGTTCTTGAAGCGGATTTTAATGTGTTGGCCCTCGACTGGGCTCTCTTTGCTCCCTGCTGATGTCCGTCTCGACGGATAAACGGATTTGCTTCCTGGTCCCTGTGACAGTAATTAGTCCCCGCCCCCTCTTCTCCGTGTCCACTCCAATTGGGAGCGTCCTCATGGTGAGGCTATTGGCTTACTCATTATGCTTTCAAACACGTTTCCAATATGGACAAATGAAGGCCGACCCAATCTCTAGCAAAGCAACAATAGTTCTGACTGGACAGACTAGCCGAACGAAGAGCTTGAGTCGTGGTTGTGCAGACTGACAAAACCTGTAAGCGTCTGCGTGTGCGTGGTGGAATTGCTGTCGGCTCCTGCATGTGGAGGTTTTCGCCCGAATGCCCATGATGCATCCGCCGTCGGTCGAGATCTGTATCATTGTCGTGGAGCAGATAAAAGGGTTTGCATGAGAGAGAATATGAAGATTTACTATTTGGCAAGATAAGGGGTGGCCATCCAAAAAAGGGGTAACATTTATAGTTTGCGGAAGGTGCGATCGTGAGCCAGGAAAGTGCGATGCTTACAGAATGGGAAGGGGCAATCGGGGCGACAGCCACGAAACCATTTCAATGAGGAAACCGCAACATTACAGCCAGATTGCACTTTCCTAATCCTGATACAGCAAGCGTAACTTTCAGACCCAAAACAGAAAACATGACTTGACATTAATTAACATTCTTTTATTCTCCATGTACAATGCAAACGCTACTTTGATTTCGGTTTCAAGACACCCTCTCTACTTCGACAACAGCTTCTTCAACTCGGCACACACAGCCTCGCCAACATCGCGCGTCGAAGACTTTCCGCCCAGGTCGGCCGTCCGGATCTCCAGACCACCAGCCGACTTCTCCTCGAGAACAACCGACACAGCCTGCTCAATAGCATCGGCCTCGGCAGCCAGCAGGAACGAGTACCGCAGCATCATGGCGACACTGAGAATCTGGGCAACAGGGTTCACGAGGCCCTTGCCTGAGATATCGGGGGCGCTGCCGTGCACGGGCTCGTAGATGCCGTTGCAGCGGCCAGAGCCACCGGGAACAGCCGAGATGCTGGCACTGGGCAAGACACCCAGGGTGCCCGTGATACCGCCGGCAATGTCAGAAAGGATATCGCCAAAGGTGTTGTCGGTGTGGATGACGCCGTTGAAACGCGTGGGTTGTGCGACCATGAGCATGGCCATGCTGTCGGCCAGCTGATGCTGGAGATCAATGTCGGCGTACTCGGGGGCATCCAGGACACGCTGTGTCACTGTGCGCCACAGACGGCTGTTGGCCAGCACGTTGTACTTGTCGGCGCTCCAGACCTTGGCGGCCTTGGACTTGTCCTCGGGGCGGCCCATCAGACGGGCGACGGCGGCGCTGACGTGTGCCAGACGCTCAATCTCGGGCGTCTTGTACTCCCACAAATCCGACGCAACCTCGGCCTCTTCGCGCTTTTCGCCAAAGTAGGCACCACCGCAGTTCTCGCGCACAACAACAAAGTGCGTGCCCTTGACGAGGTGCTCCTTGATGGGCGACTGCTTGACGAGCGAGGGCGCATAGAACGCACAGGGGCGGATGTTGGCAAAGGCGTCGAGGCGGCGGCGCAGGGCGAGCAAACCAGACTCGGGCGTGGGCACGGCACCGGCCCACTCGGGGCCGCCAATGCTGCCAAACAGCACAGCATCGCTGGCCTCGGCCTTGGCAAGGACGGCCTCAGTGATGGGCACGCCATGCTTGTCAATACTGGCACCGCCGGCCAGGTCAAAGTCGCGCTCAAACTTGAGGCCGGGCCGGCTGGCCTCGATGACATCGAGAACCTTGAGAGCCTCGGCGACGACCTCGGGGCCGACATGGTCACCGGGCAGGACGAGCAGCTTGTACGTCTGTGACATTTTTGTGGATTTTGGGTAGGGTTTGGAAAGGTGTGTCGAGGGAGTTGCGAATGATCGAAAGGCCGTGATTAATGAGGCAAATAAAGATCACAAACTTGTCTTATTTGATCGCCACTCAAGCCCTCCACGACTCTGGACAAGTTTTGACAACTCAACAACGTGGATACGACACAACTCCATGTTTCCCCCGAGTTCGGCTTAAACTTGTCTGTCCAGTCCACAGCTAACCGTTTAGGCCACGACCGGCACAATAACCACGCTTGTCGCCACTGCACAGGGGACTTGCAGCATTGGCGTGCGCCCCGGACGTGCCCTGGAATGAATGGGCGGGAATAGTGGAGGAAACTGAAGTGGCACTTTGATTCCTTTCCCTTTTTGGTGGGGGGGTCGCAGTGGTACGGTCCGGGTGGTCTTCTCAAGTTCTTTCTTGCGGAGTTCTGACCGGAGTCGACTGGTTCTGACTGCCCTGTGACGATGAATGTCCAGTGCGGGGAAGACTAATGCGAGTAGCACGCACACTGGCGTCCAAGACGGCATCTTGGCTCCTCGTTTCTTCGCAGCTCGCGTCTTTCGCTCGTCTCTCGTCACACTTTTTATTCCCACCAGTACTGACCATCGCCGAGGTCTTAGCATTGATTCTCATTTGTATCGGCTGCATACTTCTCCAGTTCCCGTAAAGGAGGGTGTTTCCATTTCATGACTTTTGTATTCTGAATCCTGTACTTTCCTTCCTTTCAACCGTATTCATCTTGACACTTTATTCTTCAACTTCTCCAACACTCCTCTTAACCTCCTCTCCATCTGCTCTTTATCCTCCTCTCACCACCACAAACCACACACATACATCACAATGTCTCGTCTTCAGGGAAAGGTTGCCATTGTCACCGGTGCTGCCTCCGGCTTCGGCAAGGGCATTGCCGAGAAGTTCGTTGCTGAGGGCGCCAAGGTCATTATCGCCGATCTGTCCGCTGACGCCGGCAAGGCTGTCGCCGCTGAGCTCGGCGATGCTGCCGTCTTCCAGCAGGGCGACGTCACCAAGCCCGCCGACTGGGAGGCCCTCCTGAAGCTCGCCGTCGACAAGTTTGGCGGCCTCGATATCGTTGTTAACAACGCCGGTGCCACCTACGTCAACAAACCTACCGAGGATGTGACCGAGAAGGAGTTTGACCTCGTCTTCAACGTCAACGTCAAGTCCGTCTACGTCTCGACCAACGTCCTGCTGCCCTACTTTATCGAGAATAAGCGCCCCGGCAACTTCATCCAGGTCGCCTCGACTGCCGGTATTCGCCCCCGCCCCCGCCTCACCTGGTACAACGCCTCCAAGGCCGCTGTCATCAATGCCACCAAGACTATGGCTGTTGAGTTCGGCCCCCACAACATCCGCTTCAACGCCGTGTCGCCCGTGGTTGGCAGCACCGGCATGACCCACCTGTTCATCGGTAAGCCCGACACCGCGGAAAACCGTGCCGGCTTTGTGTCGACCATTCCGCTGGGCCGCCCGTCGACACCGAGCGACATTGCCAACGCCTGTGCCTACCTGGCAAGCGACGAGGCCAACTTCATCACCGGTGTCAACATCGAGGTTGATGGTGGTCGGTGTGTGTAAGCTTTTGAGGAGCAGGAAAAGGGTAATTAGCATTATGAGCCAAGCATCTACAAGCATGTAGCTTCACGACAATACAAGTAATATGAACAAACTTGAAAAGTGGCGTATGCTCCAATGTGAATGCTGTTGATTTTGATTGACCTCATCGTGGTGAGATGACTTGAAAGGATAGTGTTTCATTTCAAGACAGTCTTCGCAGTGCGTAGTTGCTTGAAAAAGTATGCAAGTGCCCTTTAGCGATTTGTTGGTTTAATGTATCTTGGTTATTTATTTTTTTGCGTGTCTAATTTTTTTTTTTTTTTTAAAAAAAAGGGTTAGAATTTTCTTCGTCAATAGTGATGTCCAAGGGACTTCTTTTCACAAGATAAATAGAAATGAAAGAAAAAAACAACCCTATTCTAGAATGAGAACAAGGAAATAGAATAGATAATGATACAAGGGGACTATCAAGAATACGAAGAACAATAATGAACTATGAAAGCGACAAAAGTTGAAACGTTTTCGTAATTCAGTTGGTCGTTATTCAATTGGAAGAAAGTAAGTCGACAACAGCATTGTTGCACATATAGGAGCGCCGCATTTCACGTGGTATCTGCTTGACGATTGCATGTTATTTACCTCTCCATGCCTACGAACCTTATGAGATGAAAATTAATGAGATAAAAAGCAGTAAGCGGAAAATGGCTCGGTCCTTGGCGGCCGTGCGTCGTGTTGCTGTAAATGGTGTTGGGGACCGGAAGACGGCAATTGACGATTGTCCGGCCAGTGGGGTTCCCAAAATACTCGGGGAAGTTCATATTCAAAACAACAAAAAAAGCGGATGGTTTAAGCGATGTCAGTCAAGCTTTCGATTTTCCCGTGGGACTAGCTCTGTAAGTCGTGTACTATGTCTTTATGCCACTTTATTGTCGATTGTGTCGTGCTTGAAAAAGCGCTGAGTGGACAATTTTTGTGTTAAATCTGAAGCACGTGGGCGATATCTTTGGGTGTTGTGCACGTTTTCTCCTGCCGGTCTTTTTCACCACCAGCATTGTTTTTCTCCCGACTTTCCGACTTGCACTAAATCGAATCCATATTTTGCCTCTTTCGGATACCGAGGAATCAAAATACAGCATAGAAAATAAAGAGGCGTTTTCTTTCTCGTTATGTCCAGTATCTGAACATGTTTCCTGCAGCTATGATGACGCCTTTGGGACCGAAACGACAACCGAAAAATCTTGAAAGGACAAACAAGTAGGCAAAAACTGGATTGTGTTCCTGCATAGAGCGGACCTAACCGCTGTTATATCTTGCCTCTGCTTTTTTTTTTTTTTTTTTTTTCCTCTTTCGTGGGGAGTATAGCTTCGTGAGATATTTCACACGATATGCCAATAAGATGCAGCACGTGCTCGATACCAGGCCAGGGTTTCTCGCTTTTGGTCATATAGAAGCTTGCGTGGCCATTAAATGGCACGCAAAAGACTTGACTGAAAGAAGGAAAGGCTTTCACAGTCGTTGACAAAAAGGAAAGGCTCACCGGTCATGGCGATGCCGAGAAGAAATACTAAAGGTGGGCGAGCTCCCCAGACTTCGACGCTTGGCTTTTGTTGATAGTGCCGAGACTACTCTTCCATCTTCAGCCTCTTGAGGACTATTGGTTTTTACTAAATCCTATCTACTTTCTTTTTGTTCCCTTCTCTTCACTATGCCCTCCGCCAAGACCCTTCTGGCTGCGGCCTTGGCCCTCCCAGTGGCCGTGCTCGTCTCGTCGGATGGCCCCATGGTCCCCAGCTACGAGATTCACCTGCAGCTGGACCCTACTGTCGTTCTTGACTCAAGCTACCGCCTTGTGTCGGCCGTCATTGACGAGTTTGCCATGCCCACGACCGTCACCAAGAAGAATGTGCAGTACATTGACACTGTCGACAAGGCACTGGACGCCCAGGGCTGGAGCTGTCGCATCCGCAACATTTAGAACGAGAGCGGCTTCGATCTGACCTACAAATGGCGTCTTGATATTGACAACGGCGACGTCACGACGGCCCTCAACACGGCCTACGCTGACGGCTGGAACTCAGGCCAGGGCAACTACGAGGCACAGGTCGACTGGTACCGGACGTTCCAGGAGCTGTCGGTGCGGCGCGACTACACGGCATCGTCGAGCGGCTACAGCGGCACAGACGACCCGACGGAGAAGGACTCGCGGACCATGCTGATTAACAACGCGCCCAAGGCGTTTGACAACTGGGTTTCGTCGGGCTGGGGCACGACGGAGCTGGAGTCGGGTGTGATTTACGGGCCGGTCCTCACCAAGGTCAGCGGGGGTACATGGAACGGTGTGGAGCTCGACATTGAGATCTGGCCCATTGAGAACTCGGCTGGCACGGGCATTGACTACCTGGTGGAGGCGTCATTCAAGACGGACAACTACACCTTTGCGGCTGACGGCCAGACGCAGCTGATTGACCTGTTGACGAGCAAGGGCTGGTTTCTGGACGCGAGCAACTCCAAGGAGGCGCTGGTCCCGGCCAACTACCACCCTACTTCGTAGACGAGGTGGGAAGGACACAATTTGGTGGGGACATGGAGGACGATGTGATGGTCAGAGATACTATGATGGCATGGCAGTAGACATATCGATATATCATTAATCTACTCATAGCAAGTATCGTTTAGTCTTAGTCTAAATTACACGCTCCTCTTTTGACGTGTTTAGGGGTGAGAGATCCAACACGACTTGTTTTTATCCCGACTTTGTATTCCCAGCTTCCGTCTTTGGTGCCACCGGCGCCTCTGCCTCTTTGAGCGTCCCATCGGGGTTCCGTTTGGCAGCAAACGGTACCTTGTCGTAGATGACAAGCATCATGCCTGCAAAGGCACAGAGAATAAAGGCCGTGGAAATGGTACAGAACCAGCCGATGCCGATACCGTCAGTGGCCGGGATGGCCAGGGCAGTACCAGCGGCACCAAACATGTACCGAATAAAGAAGTTGCCACCCAAAACTTCTGTTGACCGCCCTGGCACGACATCGATACAGTATGTATTGATAGCCGGGAAGATCATCAGCTGGGTAAAGCCTTGGATGAACATGACCACAACCAGAAGGGCAATGCCACCCTTGTTGTATTGCAGGCACCATCCATAGATCAGCATGCAGGCGGGTGTACCAATGCCCATCCACGGCATTGCCGCCCGCAGGCGGTCCTGCGGGCGGCGGATTCCGTTGCGTTTGCGGATCCACTTCTTAACGACACGGTCTGCGTTGCGGCCACCGAAGAAGGTGGCCGTCAGATACCCAAAGCCGGGAGCGAGGTAAAAGAGACCGGCCTGCAAGGGTTTTGTGAAATGCAGGCGGGGGTTGATGACGTAGATAATGGGCGCAAAGAAGGCGTACATGTTCCAGATGAGCGACGAAGACGCTAGGGCAACAAGGAAAAGGTCAGGCCGGCTGAACAGCTTGAACAGGCGGACAGGGTTGAAGGCAGCCAGGCACTCCGACACACGCTTGTCTTTGGGAATAGATTCCCAACGGCGAGTATGGGAAGTCTCTGGGAGAAAGAATACTGTGAGAATGGCAGCAATACCAGCCAGGCCCGTCTGGAACCAGTAGATGTTGCGCCAGCTGGAGTAGGTGACGATGATGCCGCCAATGGTAGGACCGAGAGCTGGGCCGATAAGTGTGCCGCTCATGATCCAGGCAAGGGCCGTACCTCTCTCGGTCGGACGATAGATATCACCAACAACGGCAGGACCACAGACAAGAAGGCCAGTGCCGCTGAAGCCGCTCAGGATACGGAAGACGAAGAAGGCGGCCAGGTTGGGTGACAATGCTGAGCCGACGGAAAAGCACGCAAATGTAATGACACTGGGCACCAAGACGGCACGGCGGCCACCAAGAACACCGGTCACGCCCCAAATAAAGGCAGACACGCCCATGGCCCCCGTGTACAGGCCGTTGCTGATGTTGATGATACTGCCCGAGGTGTGATAGGCGTCGGCAATTTCAGCGAGGGCCGTCAGACAGCCAGTCGTGGCAATGGGTGATAACAGACCGCAGAGTGCAAGGATGACGCAGAACAGACGCTTCTTGGCCGGTAAGTAGCGGGCATACATGCGCTCGGCGCGTTGGGCAGGAGTAAGGTCGGCATCGGGAATGGATGGATCGGGTGGTCCTTCGACGGGTATGTTGTTTGCTGGTGGTGGCGGTGGTGTTGTCGCTGTCGTTGCTGCTGTCAATTTTTCATTCTGTGCTCCCTCCACCTTTTCTACCGATAATACACCCTTCTCGACATCCCTCTCCGTATCGTTGGGATTGCTCTCGGCTTCGTCCGTCTGCTCCTCGGCAATTGCCGTAGAGAGCGTGGCCGCGTCCATGTGCGCCTGAACGCCGACGTCGAGTCCATTGTCCTTCTTGTCTTGGAAAATATGAGGGAGATTGTGGTGATGTATATGTGATGCTCCTATTTCTGCCTTTTGTTGTGAATGTGAAGCCGTTTGCTGTGCTGTTTGCTCTGGTGATGCTGGTTGTGCGGTGTGTGCGGACGCCGGAAGTTGAAGATCCGTCGTCTCCGTGCCGGTCGTGGCTGTTGGCTTGTCGTCTGCCATCATGAAGTGCCCATTGAGTATGATGAGAAAGTAAAAAACACAAAATGGGATAGAAAGAAGACAGACTTTGGGAGACAAAAGCCTGAATCATAAAATCAAAGAGAAGGAACGAAGGCAAGAAAGAAAACAGTCACAGGACGTTGGAACTACGGAACGTGGAGACTCGATATGCGGGCAAATGACAAGGAGCGGGAGTTGTGAAGGCACGCGGATCATCAGTTGGAGGTAGATTAAAAGTATTAGCAGGGGAAAAGAAGAAGAAATCAACACACTTTCAATTCAAAAAGATACATACAAAGCCTCAACTTGAAAGGGTGCACGCCTGCACGCATCCTACCGGCGAACGGACTCCTAATCCCCGGATGTCGGCACGCCTTGCAGCCAAGAGACGAAGAAAAGGAATACCAGAGAAACAAAAAAGAGTGAATAGACACTAATAGCCAAGGGCAGAGACAAAAGAAGGAAGACGCCCTTCCGCGGGCCGCAACGCTGGGGTCGCATTGAATCAGTCGAGTCGTGCACCATGCCCAAAATACAACAAGAGAAAGGAAGAGTTAAAGAAAGAACAATTGATGATTGGCCCGGGAGTCTGCCCATCCCCAGTAAACCTACTTCGTAGTCCGCGGAAGCTGTGTTGGAGAGAAAACCGGGGCTGCCAGTGTGGAGCGGAAATACAACTAAGCTTCCGATGAACAAGGCCACTGACTCTTCCAGTATTTTGAATTTGGGGCCACGACCAGTCGTGAGAGCGGAAGGATGTTTCCTCCTCGCTGACAGGTCTCCATAAAATAGACATTGGTGTCGTTGGTCGTTTTGGTTGACAGGTCTCAGGAACACTCAATTTGGGTGATATTGTAGATGTTGATTGCTGTCAAGGCATGCAAAGAAAAGAAACTACAATGAATTGAGAAATGCACTGTGTAAACAATGGAGGAGACGATTGGCCAGAAAAGAAGAAAGAGAGAGAGAGAGAGAGAGAGAGAAAGAGAGAAAAAGAGAGCAAAAAAAGACAAAAAAAACACAATTTGCGTCGGCCGGGAATCGAACCCGGGGCCTGTCGATGGCAACGACAGATTTTACCACTAAACCACCGACGCTAGAAGTGGTTCTTGTTGAAAAACTGGGTGCTTACTTATATATATATGGTCTGTACTACAGTCAAGGTACCAGCTTTGTCATACAAGCAACAATCTCAGACAATTCCCAACAGGAGTCTCATAAGATAAGGTCTCCCTACAACTTTTTCTACGCATACACAGTATCAATTTGTTGCAACACTGCCGGCCAATCGACTTGTAGCGCTGGGTGCAGGGCGCTTTCTCCGTGTATTACACCGTGTAGATGGGCTGAAAGGGTAGCTGCAAGTAAACAAAAATAAAGGGCACAAAGACACCACGAGGCGGGGAACGCGACGATCACCAGTTGGAACGTTGTGGTGGAAGATTGGAAGATTGGAAGAGATACAACAAACGGAGTAAAGGGAAGAGCGGGGAGGAGAAGGCAAAACAAAAGAGTCGGTCCTGTGTGAGAAATGTCCTAAAATGTACTGTACCATCTTACAAACTGACAGCATCAACACACAATTATGCCGTCCAAAAACTATCGAGATGTACATATAGCGTATGCTATGTACAAGAGACCCATTTCGTGATAGAATTTCGTCACAATGCGTTTATAGGTGCATGAGTTTGAAAAGGCGGCTTTTAAATCTCATTATTGTGTACTGTCATGTCTCTGAACGGTATCATCTCATCAAATGAGTGTCGATAATAGAAATCTTTTGCACGGCATCGGAAGTAAGATAGAATCCGTCTGCCCCATTTCCGCTCTTGGTGCCTCGCTCACACTTGCTGATCCTGCTCACTAATTCGACAGTACGGAGTACCTGGCCATAAATTGTGCGAAGGAATCTCCCGTCCCGTTCCTGTCAGCACTCTAAAATAAATTGAAATATTCATGACTGCCGTATTGCCAACAGCAAGTTCTTGCAGCGTTGCAGTGTGCTGACAACCACCAACAAAGAGTCTCGACATCTTACGACTTACACCAATGAGATAAACACATCTTCGTTCTCTTGCGGGCTCCGCGAACAACTGAGAGTTGAGCGAGAGCCCCTTCCATAGACAAAGCATAATTTTGCGAGCATCTCTGCTGACAACACTTTACTGGGAAATCATTCGCGAAAGCTACACTGCCGTTTGTTGGAGGCCAGGCCCAGGGACTACAGTAGCCTTGCTCTAGCTGCTCCTGTATGGAGTCGGTCGGCTCGCTCCTCTTCTTTACAGTACCCCAGGTTTACCGGTTTGAAGTGGAGGTTGGGGAACGGAGCACGGCGCATGGAGACAAAGCGCATCCGGTGCCATCTGACGCCCCCATCAATCGGACTTTACTGCCGCGCTTTTGTTTCATCCAAACGGGCAGCGACAAGTACGGAGTAGAGCCAAGCCTTATGACATACGGCATGCAACCGTATTATCGGGATTGCACACGCAAAGATTCCCCGCAGTGGTAGGCGAGGCAAGATGCCATTCCTGTGATGGCCAGACCGGTCTTTTTAATTGGTGGAGGCAGCGTGAGTGTCCAGCATGTCCGTCGGTCAATATTTCTGTCCGTATCATGGGTCTCCCTTCTCTGTATCATTGCTATTTTCAAGGCCGTAGCCCGAGAACGATAACGAACGCGACCGCTAGGTGCTCAAAGTACGAGCGTTAATTGCCTGCAGATCATCTTACCCTCGCAGTGTAAGAATACAGCAAAAGCGCACGTAGGGGCACAAAAGAACAAAAGTGCCATTGCACTACAGCACAGCAGGAGCACTGGCGAGCCGAACCAGGCTGACATGTGTAACGATTTGCCCCTTCCTCTGTGAGTCTGTCGGTGCCTTATTAGCCTCTCCCCTCTGCCAGTCGCGACTCGCTGCCAAGCAGCGATACATTTCAGTAGAGAAAGGCAAATCTGAGCCGAGGCTTCTTTCGCCTTCCCCAGAAAGCAGACAAACTTAGATCCAGAATGAGGGGAAGAGGGGAAGACAAGACCAGGAGACTAACGGAATTGTGGTGGCTAGGGGCCAATTAGCACACTTTTGCCTCGTTTCTGGCTACGTTTGGCTCGATTTTTGTCCGAGTTTCTTATTTTCTGGGGCAACAGACCAACAACAATTAATAGTCGTCAATGGCCGTAAATGGCACATAAAACCTGGGGCGATCCAAGGCAACCTGGGGTTGATACCGGAGTCAGCATGCGACCGATCTCTAAGGGCACCTTCCTTTGCACACAGCTTTCCCCATCCGAAAGCTGCAAATCCTACCCCAACGGCATGTGACGAAAAATCCCACGCAATACGTCGTAGTTCGT
The DNA here is from genome assembly GCA_019925295.1 of Sporothrix pseudoabietina. NCBI lineage: Eukaryota > Fungi > Ascomycota > Sordariomycetes > Ophiostomatales > Ophiostomataceae > Sporothrix > Sporothrix pseudoabietina. The sequence goes on from JADHKS010000007.1 coordinate 877,174, forward strand.
ACTGCAACGCTGAAAACCCCTTGGAAAACGCCGACACCGACAAGGAGAGCGCGTCACTTTTACTCACATCTATCTTCATCATCGAGACTACTTCGTATAGGCTCAAGGCTCGTTCGGGACCATTCCGACATCTCTCTTCTTTTCCTTGTTCCTTCCTTTCTAGAATTTTTCTTTAAAAGTCTTGGAACTGCATCGACGCCCCTCGTTCCTGCCTCTCCAATTCTAAATCTTCCCTTTTTTCCCCATCGATATCTCGCTCCTTCCTAGCTGCATATTTTCAGCCTCGGGGTTCCTTCCATCCCAACAAAACTCCACATCGGGCCATTGTGCACCCTTCTTGCGATTTTTGACAAAACCATTTGCATCCCCCTTTCTCTCACCTCCTTTTCTTTTACGTTCCCTCCTTTTCACCTGCCTTTCTGCCCCACCACAACAGCGCATCCCCATACCGCAACAATGGGTTCCGCAAGCGTCGAGGACCTCGACGTCATCATCGTCGGCGCAGGCCTGTCCGGCCTCAACTCGGCCTACCTGCTCAAACAACAGATCCCCGACGCCAAATTCACGATTCTCGAAGGCCGCAACATCATCGGCGGCACCTGGGCCTTCTGGAAGTACCCCGGCGCCCGCTCCGACTCCTCTGCCACCGTCTTCCGCTTTGCCTGGCACCCATGGCCGCACGACATGAACTTTCCAGATGCACCCTTAGTGCAAGCCTACGCTGAGGACGCCGCCAAGACACATGGCATCGACAAGCACATCCGCTTCAACCGCAAGGTCGGCGACCGGCGGTGGTCGACGGCTGAGCAGATGTGGACAGTGGACGTGACGGACGCCGAGACAGGTGCACAGCTGCCGCCGATGCGTGCGCGCTGGCTGATCAACTGCTCTGGCTACTACTCGTACGAAGAAGCGCTCAAGGTCGAGATCCCGGGCATCAAGCAGTTCAAAGGCGAGGTCGTTCACCCGCAATTCTGGAGCAACGACATCAAAATGGAGGGCAAGAACGTTGTGATTGTCGGCTCTGGCGCGACCGCCATCACCATGCTGCCGCACGTCGGCAAGGTCGCCAAACACACGACCATGCTGCAGCGCAGCCCTTCGTACGTGCTGGCTTTGCCACGCAAGGACAAGATCACACTCCTGCTGCAGCGTCTGCTGCCGCGCAGCCTTGCCGACTGGATCGACTGGTACCGCCAAATTGCCATTGAGTCGGCCTTTGTGTGGTGGCTGCAAAATTTCCCCAACGCGGGCCGCAAGGTGCTGCGTGCCCAGGCCAAGCGCCGCCTGCCCGAGGACCTCGATGTCGACGTCCACTTCAAGCCCGCCTACAACCCCTTTGAGCAGCGTCTGTGTATGAGCCCAGACGCCGATTTCTTCAAGGCGCTACGGACGGACAACTGTACCATTGTCACCGACCACATTGAGACCGTCACGCCCACTGGCATCAAGCTCAAGGGCTCGGGCGAAGAGATCCCGGCCGATATGATCATCACTGCCACCGGCCTCTATGTGCAGCTGCTCAACGGCCGCGTCCCGCTGGTCGATGGCGTGCCTGTCGACGTCACCAAGCTCTACAGCTGGCGCTCCTGCATGGTCGAGTCGGTGCCCAACCTGTGCTTTATCATTGGCTACACGACGGGCACCTGGACGCCCGGTGCCGACGCCCACTTCAGGACTGTCCTGTCGGTCATGAAGGAGATGCGGAAGACGGGCGCCACGTCGGCCACGCCCACCATCAACCCCGAGACCAGAGAAGCACTGCCCAAGCTGCCCGCCCTCCCCAACAGCTCAGGCTACCTCGTGCAGGCCCGCGACCGGCTGCCCATGTCCTCGGGCAAGTACCCCTGGGTTACCGGCCTGACGTACTTTTTCGATGCGTGGTACAACCTGATGGGCAGCCCCCGTGATGGCATGGTGTACACAGTGCCGGATAAGAAGCGGGCATGATGAGTGACGACGGGTTGATGGAGAAAGGGTGAAAGTGGCTGTGTGGGCAAAGCAATGTACTGTTTGGAATTAGAGTCGGGTCATTTTTTTGGTTCTTTATGTATCGCGTTCTTTTGCTTGTCTTTTGTTTTTCGTCCTGATCGTCGTCATGCAAGATATCCCATTGTGTCGCGGGCGGAAATATCTCGACAGTGTTTCTGTATGCCAACCAGTGTTTCTTTTGTGTCAATTCGGTTCACGGTCATATCCCAGTCATGTTATAGTCATGTCACATAATGCATGTCTGCATATCGGCAGAAATGTTATGAATTAAATTGGTATTGGTATAATTCCATACAAGAGCTAACAAAACGCAAAGATAATAGCAAACGCCGCTTGTGTGTATCCAGGCCGTTTTCCAATCGTGATACAATGCAAATAAACATTAGAAGAGATAAAGGAGACATCAACCAGCAACCCGCTCGCTTACAGCAGCGACATGACAGCCTGGATGCCGACCAGACCCAGCAGGGCAGCGGCCGACATGGGCACAAGACCGCCGACAGCAGCCGACTTCTTGACGACACTGCACTCGCCAGTCAGGTTGTAGTTGCCGCCCTTGGCCAGGACCTGCTCGTTGGAACCGCAGTTGGCAGCCTGGGCCATGTAGATGTTCTGGTTGTCCTGGTCAAAGAGGACGTAGGCAGAGCGCAGGAAAGTGTCACCCAGCAGAGCAGTGGTCGACTCCGAGGGTAGGGCACCGACGGCACACGCGTCGCCCGCATTCCAGATGAAGTCGGACAGAGGAACCGAGATGACGAGCGAGCCGAAAGTGAAGTCAATGTAGCCACCCTTGTTGCCGTAGTCGCAGTCGACAATCAGCGAGCCGTCGGACTGGGCCTTGACGCCGAAGCTACTGGCCAGCGAGTCGATAATAGTCTGGGGCAGGTAGCTCAGCGACGAGCCGCTGTCGAGGACAATAGGCATGCTGCTGCCGCTGATGGTGTCCGAGTCGGTCTTGCCGGGCTTGGTGAATCCAATCGAGTCAAGCTGGATCCAGTAGCGCCACGGGCTGCCGGTGTCCGAGGCCTGGGGCGGCAGGTTGGTGTACTTGTACAGGGGGCCGGCAAACTTCTTGGTATCGACACCACCAAAGATGACAATACCGTTGCCAATGTTGTCACCAGGGTCCTCACGGCCATTGTCCGAGGTGGCGCTGCCCAGAGCCAGACTCAGGGTGCGAGAGTTGGTCACGCCCTGCTCCAGCAGCTCGTCGACCAGGTTGTTGTAGTCGAGATTGTAGTCCTTGCCGAAGCTGACACCTAAAATGGGCACGGCAGCGTCGGAACTGGCGGTAGCAACGCCAAACTGGACGTCCTTGAGGGTGGTGTTGTCCGTGCCGGGCACAACAACGTTGTCCGAGACATAGGCAATATCGACCTCACCAAGGCCGTAGGCGAGCTGGTTGGTCTCCTCCAGATCGGTGACAGTCGACGAGTCGTTGGGATCGTAGGTGCCCACAGTCTCACAGAACTTCTGGCTGGCCGCATTAGTGACAGCGCTGCAGTCAGGATCGACCCACAGCTCGCTGGAGCCAGTATCGAGCTGGACACGGATGGTCTGGGCGGGAGTACCGAGGCCAAGCTCAATCATGTAGGCGACGTTGGTGTGGTTGTAGAGAACGGCCTCGTCATCGCGGCGACCGAGGCCACGGCGGCGGATCGGGGGACCCTGGTAGGTACGGCGCTCGACAATGGGGAAGCTGAGAAGTGAGCCGGAGTTGGGGGCGCGAGCAGCGACTGCCTCTGCGGCGGGTGCAACAGGCAGAACTGACGCCGAGACGGCCGACAAGGCCAAAGGGAAAAGATAGCGAGACATTGTGAAGACGAATGTGATGAGAAAGCGAACTGAAGGGGAAGAAAGGGCTTGAAGTGATATGCTCCACGAAATAAGGATATTCACGGAATGCGGGAAGAAGAAAGGGGGCGGCCGCGTCTATTTAACTTTATCTCGAGCCTCGCTCATGATGAGGGCCTCAGCAAAGTAGGACAATAGGACCAGGAGCAAAGGACGAGCCGGTGTGACCCATACGAAATACGGAGACTGGTCGTGAGCATTAAGGCTTTCGAGGCCAAACGGCTCCATCGCCAGCCCCATCGCCAGCCCCATCGTAGGACCCCATGCTCGTTGCCAAGCCCAAATAAGATTGCCGCCAGGAAAAGAAAGGAAAGAGGAAAAGAGACGGAATTGGGAGAAGGACCCACTGTTTACTGCTGCAAGTGGTGCAAGTGGTGCAAGTGCTGGCCAGCACCGCCCCCGTGCGGGCAAACCGCGAACCCAGGCGCGTGCTGGCTAGGTAGCATTGGGACACAAAGCGAGTAAACATAATGGAGAGAACTGAAGAACAAAGAACCCTGGCCGCCAAGCCGCTCAAGGCCCCAGAAGGTAATCCAGGCAAGCCAGGCAGCCGGACGGCCTCAATTCGCAAATGACGGCACGACGAGAAGGGAAATTGAAAGACAGACGAGACTTTGGAGAGCAAGGAAATCAAGTGTACGAGGACTGTGTAAATCGGAGGAGAAGCGACCTGAGCGTGGTGAGAATACTGCTGGCAGGCCCACTGTCAAGGCTAACCCGAGCTTGGTTTCTTGTTTCTTTCTTTTCTTTTCCTTTTTGTTAGACCAACAATGAACACTGAGAGACGAGGACAACTGTCAACTGGGCTGTTTCCTCCGACCGCAGTGTGACTTGGCGCAGTCGTGGCATAGGCAGATTGAAGTGTCAAGTGAAAGAAAGTGAAAGGAGCTGAGGAGCAGCAATAGGCACGAGAAGGACAAAACGGCCTGGCAATAGTTTACTTCGCGCTAGCAGGGCATGCTGGACACTTGGTGAGAAGTCTTGGCAGGGCTCACAGGCAACGACTGGTGTCGAAATACGGAAGATACGGGGAGGAAGATGGATGCAGCTGGTGTTTGAAGCTACGACGAATTTAGGTCAGAATAGTGCAAGAGAGTGCACAGATGGACGTTGACAGCGAAAGTGACCGAGGAAGGCACGAACAGTTCCCAATACAGACTGCTTTGCGGTGTGCCAGAGCAGGAGCCAAGGCGGGCAGTAGCGGGTGCACGCGGGTCAGCCGCAATTCATGCGAGGAAGGCGAGAATGATAGGGAAGGAGCGATGGGCAAGGGAAGCTTACAGCGGTAAAATCCAGCGATCTTGTTGTTGATCGGGTCATCTCACGTCTTTCACGATGCAGACGTTCTTTCGACGTAAGTAACCTTTGGCCACCAATGTCACGATGCATCCATAATCGGCAGTGGATTCACCAAAAAGTAAAATAAAAGGCAATGTACGACGTACGAACTATTGCCGCTGCCCTGTAAGGCCTGTAAAGCCAAGCAAACAATGCCCAGACTTGCCCCGGCGCCAGCCAGACAAGCTTCCAACCTTCCCTGGACCAAGAGTTTTTTCAACCCCAAGACCCCAAGACTCTAACGGTAAACTGCACACGCCATTCCAAGCTTTCGTTTCCAAGACTCTGGCAATGCTTGTGATGCTTGGAGGCTCTTGGTCTGCAACCTGCAAGTGGCATATCCGCACGTTAGTTCCAGGTTCCAGGCCGATCGGTGACCATGTCCGTTGCCATTCATAGTTCGCCGTTTACCTAGAGCTCAGCCTGGTTTGCTTTTATTTTTATCTTTCTGCTCTGAAATCTAAGGCAAGTCTGCCAACGCCAATGCATGTTGGTGTGCATATTGCACCTATTTTATTCTTTTTTTCTTTCTTTCTTTCTTTCTTTCTTTCTTTCTTTACACTGCCCCCTTCACCACGCTATCGTTTTTTTGCTGTGCGTTTCAATAGACTTTCAGTGCCAAAAACAACCTTAAAACAGCGTGAAAGGCTGACTAGCCCAAGAACAGGCAGGATCAGACCAAATGGGATCAATGGCCGGTGTGTGGCGCCGGAGCTTTTTGTGGGTAACCTTCCTTCAGCTGGGCCTTGTTTCTCATTTTTCTCGTCCTTTAATTCCGCACTTGGCCGCCGACGGTGCACAGCCGCCTTCTCTTTCCTTTTTGTGTTTTCGGGGCCCGAGGCCGACCTATGCCAGGCTGTCTGTCAGCCCTGTATTGATATGGGCTGGGCCTAGTCACCACCCACCGATTGCCTGACGATGCGAAAGGAGGCTCAACCCTACTCCGTAGATTCCTCTTTCATTTTTAACCTCTTCCTTCTTCCACTTGATATCAAAGTCTTACGGACCCGAAAGATACGAGGGGACGATGGGTCAATTCAAAAGTTAGAAACTTGACAGTAGGCGAGATATCGCTCATAGGATTCAACCTGCCAAGATGCCGTATCACAATGCCCCTATTTTTTTGACGAGACGAACGGTGAGACGATGCAATGCTCTGTCAATAGTCAATTTGTTTCTCATCTTCTTCAGCTCGACGCCATCTGTGCGACTTTTCTTTTGATTTTCTTGTTTCTGCATCTTCGTCTGACAATAAACAACGGCCGACGATGGCTCGTCTCCAAGGCAAAAGAAAAAAGGCAGAACAAAATGGAAAGGACTGCCGATCCAATAGGCATACGTTTAGCGCCATGCCCTACTAGAGATAGGGAAAGCGCCAGATGAAGCCGCATGGGTTACCCAGACGAATCAGGCCCCTTATCCCTGACCCCTGGTCAACTTTAATTTTAAAAAAACAAGAGGTGAAAGAAAGGTTGCCGTCAGATTGGTTGAAATGCGAGACGCGAGAAGCTACCTGCAAAAGAAGACGATGAACCAACGAGAAGAACTGAGACTGAAAAAAAAAGATAAAGACGCCAGGCCGAGGTTCAGCAGGATTCGAGACCAGCGAGAGTCACTGGCCACGAGAGCGTCGCTTTAGGAATCGCCAAAGTAGAAAAAGACAGCTGTGAATAACACGAAAAATACGAGCGACAAACTCTACAAAAAGGGCACATATTGAGCCACAACTCTTATTCCCCATGTACGCTGGCACAGCGGGCCCGGCACAGCCTCTTTTTTGTTGCAGGCGACTTCAACTGTCGCGCGGAACGTTCCTCCTCGCCTCGTCGGCATCTCACCAAGGACGCCCCAGCTGCCCCGCACTTTTGACTCTTTGCTTACGCCAAGCCGACGGACGGCCAACTTTGTAGGGTTTGACAAGGCTGTGAAGTAAATCTTTACCCGGATGGAAACCAAGCAGTATCGCGACATCAACGGAAAGACATCAAGGGTGCTTTACGTCAAATCTGCTTTATGCGCTTTTGTAAGTTTTTTTTTCTGCCCTAAGTCATTTATTTTTCTCTCTCCTTATTCAATTCACGCAATGCAAACATCTTGTTATTATCGCATATCAATTATACGGCATTTTGCAACAAATATCACGGCGTGGAATTCATTGGTATCCTGAATACCGCTGAAGCCTCGACTGACTTGCTGGTGTACCTCACCAAGACTTAAATAAGTTGTAGAATGAGAAACCTCAAATGCGAGTGGCTGCGGATAGATGGCTGCGCCGCACACAAGATCTTTGCGTGGCGCTTGTCGTTATTCATGAGAGAAGAAAACAACGATGTAAATCGAAGAATCAAATGATTAAGAATCACGAGAGTGAGCAAGAAGACAAATGTAAAGACGCGATTGTCTTTCTGCCTTCTGTCTCCTTGTTAAACATCGGTTGGGGGTACATTGCGTCTCACCGTAGGCGTACCAAAATAGAAGTACCTCATAACTCCGATCTCTGTACGACGTACGACGTAATTACACAGTATATCGTATTGAATCGCAGATGACAAATGCCGCCTGTAGCCTCAGCACGCTTCATCGCTCCTTCCCCAACAAGTGCAACGACGTCAAGCCATAAATCACGAAAGAGGCAATCACAACAAACAGCCCCTTTTCTCCTCGTATCCTCCCATACAATCTCTCACTCACTCTCAATTACGCTCATGCCCGCCATGGCATCCCGACCTCCCCGCAGCTCCGCTGGCTGCTGGACGTGCCGACTGCGGCGCAAAAAGTGCGACGAGGCCAGGCCGGTGTGCGAAGGCTGCGCGGCGCTCGAGATTGAATGTCTCTACAGCGAAGCACGCCCGAGCTGGATGGACAATGGACCCCGGCAGCGTGCCATGGCCGACCGGCTGAAGCTGGCAGTCAAAGACCGGGCAGCCTGGCGGCGGGAGAAGCGGTTCTTGCGTGACATTGAAACAGGCGCGGCGGCGATCCGGCTGGGCGAGGCAGACGACGGATTTGCCAACGGCATGGCTAACGGAGGAGGAAGCGGCGGCACAGCACACATCTTCTCGGTCGACTCACTCGGCAGCAACGGAAACAATAGCAGCATTAGCTCAATGATGGATCGTCCAGCCTCACCCCCGTCGACTGCCTCGCCGTCCGACAGCAGCGGGGCCGAGCACCATGCGCTAGGTCGAGGTTCAAGAGCAGCGGCCACAGGTCCTTTGACGACCTCAACCTCAACAATGCCCTCCGGCATCCCCTCAAATATGCCCTCGGCAGCCTGGACGCCCGAAGCCTCGCTGGCACCGCCCAACCTCGAACAGGAGCGCGAGCTCAACCTGATGATGATGTACCTCGACTACGTTTTCCCATTCTTGTACCCGTTCTGTCGTCCCACAGTGCTCAGCAGTGGCCGTGGCTGGTTGCTGGTGCTTCTGATGAAAAACAAGGCTGTTTTCCACTCGGCGCTCAGCCTGGCGTCGTACTTTTTAGCCGTCGTGGCCAACACGACACAAGCCCTCAACCACATCAAGTTGGCCAAAGACAACGGTCCAAATTCAACGCATGCAACAACACCGATGACAACAGCAGCAGCAACGCCAACACCAATGCCAGTAAGCGAGGCCATCGACAGAGGCATGGAGAGCATGGACCGCACACCTGGTAACCCCGGCACATGTCTCGTGGCCATGGCGTCGGAGCTGCACAAACAGCAAGAGCTATCACTCCGGGAACTGCAGCGGACCATTACTTGTATCTCGGTGAACCATGCACCAGAGACGGCTCACCCCGTCAGTGGCAGCGAAAGCCACTTGGCTCAATGTGCGCGTGCCCTCGAGAGCATTCTGCAGCTGCTGTCCTTTGAAGGCCTGCTGCATCGCTTCGATCGGTGGCATGTTCACTTGGACGCAGCGCTGGCACTGTTTGAGCAGATGATGCACCAGTATGGAGGCACCACTTTGGAAGACGGTTCTCCCGCTCCCAATGGTGGTGGCTGGCCTGCCATCATGCACCAGCTCTCGCCGTTTCACGCGAGCCTCACCGCCCAGACACTGGCCTTACCCGTGCCCTACGGCTCTGACCAGGCCGCGCTCAGGTTTTATGCCTCGCTCCTGCTGTACATGGACATTGTCACGAGCACCGTCACTGTGGTTCCGCCGCGGTTGCAGCAGTACCACGAGGCTTTGTTAGGCACCAGTGAGGGTGACGACGACGCGCCGGGTGCACGGCCGCCGTTTGTTCTGTTTGATGCAACAAAGAGCACACTGCTAGCCGCCCACGAGGTTGTCGGTATCCGCAACTGGGTGCTGCTGGCGTTGGCCGATGCGGCTGCACTGGCAGCCTGGAAGAAGGAGGCGGCGGCGGCACGGCGCCTGACCGTATCCGAGCTGCTGGCACGGGCGGCACCCATTGAGCAACGGCTCCGAACCAACTTGCAGCAACTTGAACACAAGATGAAGACGGCAGCCAAGCCCGGCTTTGGCCAGTACGCCGGCGAACCGGCTCTGCCCTCTGGTTTCTATTCACGCTTCATTGCCGCCTCCGAAGCACAATTCGACGAAGCCCTGGCCGAAAGCCAAAACGGGCGCCCCGACCAGGAGCAGGGCCCTCACAATCATCATCACAACCACCGCCACAACGACCCGTCCTTGCCAGCGGCACCGCATGCCGACTATGCGGCCCACCTCAGTGTCGACACCGTCAGCCACATCTGGGGCCTGGCGGTCCTGACCTACCTCAAGGTCGTAGTCAACGGCTGGCAGCCCGCCGCCGACGATGTACGCGAGACGGCCGATGCTTTGCTGCGCGAAATGGCGGCACTGCCGTCGGCGTCGTGTCTGCGTGTGGCGGCGTGGCCGCTATGTGTTGCGGGCTGTCTGGCGGCCAGTCCCCAGCAGCGGGCCATTTACCCGGGCATGGTTGGCGAGATTTGCGGCAGCGAGCTCTTCGGCACGGTCAGCGAGGCCCTGCGGATCATGCGAGCCGTGTGGGCGGCGCAGGACTTGCAGGCGTTGGGTGGCGGCGGTGCGGGCAGTGTGCATGTAGAATGGGACTTTGCACGGTGCTTCAACATTTTGGGGAGAAGGGCCTATCTCTTTTAAAGGGAGGAGAGGCAATGTAGACTCAACACTTTGTGCGAAATTATGAGATTGCCGTTTTGGGAAAGAACTTTGCAACTGATGGGTTCGGGATATGAAGTTTAAACAAATGGAAAGATACCAGGATGTTGGACAAGTATTGAGTATTTGAATAAATTGATTGACGAGTGTCTCTGATACGTCTACTCAGTATATAAAAGAAAGAAAATGAGTAATGAGAAAAAAAAAGAGAAACAAGAAAGAGTGGAAGAACGTAAAATGCAGAGGCAAACATCCCGTTTTGCCCTATTATCGCTGGGTTGTTGCCCTTTTGTAACACCCCAATTCCCATTGTCATCTCATCCGAGCCTGGTCGCCGCCAGGACTACTCCGTAAACAGGTGCTATCTAGTCTGTTATGTTTTTTTGTGTGTTTTCTGTTGTTTTGTATTTGTTGCCCGGTTTGTGTTTTGATTCCTTATTGCAAGGCCAGTCTAAGTTCCGAATGTGACGGGGAAAAAATGAAAGAAAAAGAAAAGAAAAAGAAGAAAAAGAAGGGGGAAAAAAAAAGGAAGAAAAAAATAGAACGAGTGTCGTTTGTTTACACAAACGCCACGGGTGATTGTCTTGACAGGTCCATCTCGGCCGCTCTGCCGGTCCTTGACGAGAACGGCGACAGTGCCGTCGTCTGGATTGTGGGCAGTGCCCGTCGGCCTTTGACCGTTCCACCGCGAAGCAGGCCAAGGTCCCACCACCCTTCGAGGTGCTCGAGGATATTCTTTCTAAACGAGTTGCTGGCGTGAGGCTTCTCGACAGGGACGGGTGGTGGAAGGATGGGTGAAATGGGCGACAGGGAGGTCGGCGAGACGAGTGATGTGGGCGAGTTGAGGGGCATCGGCAGCACCTTTGTCGGCAGAGGCAGCTGTACCTGTTGTCTCCGAACAGGCGAAAGCTGGAATGCCCGAGGCCACAGAGTATCGCGGGCCTCTCTGAAGCGACTCGACGGTGTTGGTGTGACAGCTTCAGGAGGGGAAACAACTGTCGCAGTGGGAAGAACGTATTTAGAAGGGTTGGCCGGTGTGTAGTGGGCAATGTGCTTGGGAATGTACTTTTGCGTAAGAGACCGATTCGTTGTCGGTCGAGCAGCTGTGGTTAGCTCTGACGAAGCTGCTGAAGCTGCCGAAGCTGCTGCTGCTCCTGTTATGGGCATCACGGCATGCGGTCCAGGATAGTAGACAGTGGTGGAAGGCGAAGAGGAAGAGGCAAGAGGAGGAGATGCCGACGACATTAGCGACGGGGATGCAGTTGGAGTCGCAAACAGAAACACGGGCGACAGTGGTGTCGGTGTCCGCGGTGTGTGGCGGCTGCTGGCGGCCGAGCTGCGGCCTGATCCAGAGCCGGAGCCGCTCCCCGAAGGAGACGGCCCTGTCTTTGTCTGGTGCGTCTGTGGTGGCGGCGACAATGGTGTTGCCAGCCCGCCATCGTTGTACATGTCGTCGTTGTCAACGTCATTGCTCTCTTCATCTTCCTTCTCTCCCTCCCTGAACGCCAGTGAAGAAGGCTTGTCGGTGCCCTTCATTGGCGTTCTCGCTGTCTTGATCCTGGGAGGCACGCGCTTCCGCTGAAGCCGTGATGCCCCGCGTCCCTATTGTGAGCTGTACGGACTGCCGGCCATGCTGCCCAGGCCGCCTATGCCGCCAAGAGGTACGGCTGCCGATAGTCGCGGGTGCAGGCTGCGGCCGTGAGCAGAAGGGAACGCAGGGGCTGCCGATGGCAGGACCGTGCTGTGCTCCGGTCCATAGAAGCTACTGTGCAGGCTGTTGAGTGAGTGCAGCGAGTGCAGACTGCCGTGCACACTGCTGTGGTCTTCGTAGTCGTCATCATCGTCGTCGTCGTCCGGGTTCCACTTTTTCGGTGGCTGCTGCTGAGCCATTTCGATTTGCTCATTGGTGCGGTAGCCGGCGGCGGCAACACTTGGTGGAAGGGCCGTGGGAGCGGCGATTGTGACGGTTGGCAGTGATTGCTGCGTCCTTGCTGCCCTCCGCTTGCCGAGAAATAAGAGGACTGTCGAAAGAGTGGTGATGGTAAAGAGCACACAGAGGGCCAAGACGAGGCCCCAGGCAGCCATAATCTCGGTGCATGTGGTCTGGTTGTCGCCGACGAACAAAATGTAGGACGACGACGAAGAGGATGGTGTGAGAGAGATGGCCAGAAGGTCATTTGCATTCTCTGGAGACGCCTTTGCCAGCACAGAGCACGAGAATCCTGCCAACGGCCTGCCTAGGACAGCGCCGACCACGATGAGCGGAATGAGGAACAACAGGTCAAGAGTGGCTGTGACGAGATACGGCATGTGTACGTCGTCGTAGGCAGTGGCTGACACGAGCGTCCACAGGAGAGCTGCTGACGCTGTTACGATTGTACCCGTCACAGCGCCAGGAACGGCCAAGTGTGCATGCATGTCCTGGGCGACAAAATGGCCTGCAAGGCCGACAAGAGCAGCGAGGCTAGCGATTTGGCAAGGCCGGGCGCCGACGAAAGCGTAGCCATAGTAGCCGTGGCCGCCTATAGGCATTCTGTATGTGTTGTCGACGGTGTTGTGTGTAAAGAAAAGAAAGAAAAATTGATAGTGTGTGGAGGACTGCTTCCTGCGCAGTCAGATGAGCGCGTGTCGATTGTTGTCGTCAAGTCGATTCGAGATGAAAATGGTCAGAAAATCGAATAGCTTGGCGGCAAGGTCGTGGAACTCTGCGGTGAGGCCGTTTGGCCGTATTTGAAGGTGCCGATCGGTTCGAAAGTGTGGCAGCTGGCACAAAGAGAAACAGAAAAGAGTGTGGTTGTTGTGGATGTTGAGATGAATGTGAGAACAAAGGTAAACAAATAATGAATGAAGGGGAGCAGAAATCAACAGGATGAAAGGCACAGCAAATCAAGGAAGCAAAGAGAACGAGGAACAAACAAAGTAAAGAGAACAAGGAACAAAGTAAACAAAGAAAACCGCAGACAGTCAATGAAGGGATAAAGAATGGTGAATGGTTTCAAAAAGGGAGGCACATTAAACAATGGTCAAAGGAAGGACAGAGGGTTGGTGGGAAGAAAGGGGTGAGGCTTGTTGGTGAGGAGCAAAAAGAGTGTGAGAGATAGTGAGAAGGAGAAAAAGAAAAAGGAAGGAGAGAGAGAAGAGGGTGCAGGACAGCCAAAAGAGCAGGAAAATGGGGGAGGCCGAAAGATAATAAAGAAAGTTGAAAAAAAATGAATCTGAAATAAAAGACGAGCGACAAAATCAAAAGAAGAGACTGGACGCAAGACGCCACAGCACGCAGGCAAGAGAAAGATGGAGACAATGCAACGAAGCACAAGACGACGAAGACCATACGACGGATACAACTGTAGCCGTGGATGGAAGAAGAACACGCACTGCGCTCACGCCGAATCCGGAGGCGTCGACAATCGTCTGTCTTTTGTCTGTCTTTTGTCTTTTGTCTGTCTTTTGTCTTTTGTCTGTCTTGGAGTCGATGAATCCGAGGCACCCCAAAAAGATCTCCAGGATCTGTTCGCTTCAAAACGAGAGTCGGCCGTCCCAGTGTCGTGGTTCGCGGGAGGGGATCCTGGTCGAAGAAGATGGGAGATAAGAAGAGCCGTCAGAAACCGCCTGCAATCTGGTGCAATTCGGTGCAATTCGGTGTGATCTGGAGCAATCTGGAGCAATCTTCTGATTTCCCAGTCTATCCCGGGCCCTCTTGGTATTCGTGTCTTGTGTACCTATGTCTTGTCTGTGTGACCAGAGACGAAGAGACGGTAAAGTAGGCAAGGAAATCAAAAGATGGAAAGGCCCCAGGACGTGGACTGATGGATGCCGACTTATTTATTCTCTCCTTTTCGGTCTCTCTTCTTTTCGTTTGCTGCCTTTCGTTCTCGAAACGCGCTCTATTTTGGGAGCATCTCGAATGGACTCGTTGAATGGACGTCTAGATCGATCGGACCACAGGCCGCAGACAGACCATAGACGCGGCCGCTTCATAGCCTTCCGTGAACGCCAACAGTTACCCAATGGTTGCCAGCGTCCATTACTCGCTGTTGTAAATTCCCGACCATTGTCCACGACTCGTTCCAGTAGCCGCCCGGGTGGGATGCCGTACGCGGTAAAGGCCACGGCCGTGTAAGTCGGGCCAAGTCAGGCCAAATCAGGCCAAGACGGTCCACAACAGGTACCTGCATGAAGCTTTGCCAGCCTATCAGCCTCAGCCCTAGCCCCCAACTAAGCGCAAAAAAATGCAGTACAGCACCCTATGAAGAAGAAAAAGAAAAATATTGTCAACATCCACAATTTTGTCCGTTCCGCAACCCTCCACAAAAGCCTCACGACGACAGAGATTCTCCACAACAAGCGATCCATCGCCTCGAGAAGCGTCGGTGGTTTAGTGGTAAAATCTGTCGTTGCCATCGACAGGCCCCGGGTTCGATTCCCGGCCGACGCATTCGAACATTTCTTTTTGATTTTTTGCCCTTTTTTCTGTCTTTTTTCTATTCAAAAAGAATGGCCATCGGTACCTTTTTGAACTTCTAACCGACCATTGCTTGTCCCTTGTCCCTTTCTCTCGTTTATTGCTGCACATGTCTTGCCTCTGAAGACCAAGCACCCAGATAACCAAAACTCTAGAATAAATAGCAAGATCCAGGATCCAGGCACAGGCAGGGAACATCCTGCTCGCCCCTTGTCGAGAACGTTGCACAGCCAATAACGAATACGAGTCTTGGTAGAAGAAGGAAGAAGGGGAGAAGAGAAAGAAGGGAAGAAGAGAGAGTCAAAAGTCGAGGGGGTGAGAGTGAGAGACAACCGCACGAGGCAAGACGGCACAAAAGGAAACTGCTCGTACAAAGTACTCCGTACATTACACCGTAAACAACATACATAGTAAACACGCGCACGCCTCTCCCCAGTTCTGTCATCTGGTGGCTGGCCACTCTCGCTTGTCGTCAGGAACGAGGCTTGCCAGTCGAAATACAAGGGCAAGTGAACCATTCGACTTGCTGGGTACCAAAGTGCGACGTACTATTATCGAGCACAAGCCAATCTGAACCAAAGTTCTGCAAGGCACTGTATCTGCTTCTGCAAGCTCTCGGAGCTCCTCGCTCCCAAGTCTTCATGCGCCCCGGGGTTTCTTTCTTTATTTTGCTCTTTTTTCTTCTTTTTGTCCCCTTCAATCCTTCCTTTCAGGTTTCTTCAAGCGTGCCGCCCGCCCGGGAACGACCCCAGTTTAGTTGAGCCAGACTTGTGCAGAGACCCCTGCACCCGCCAATCGCCAGCCCTGTCGCCTGCTCAGTCTCTGACGTGCGAAGCATGATGCCCCTGCACTGTCAGCTCGCTAACTGGCGAGAGCTGCGTGGACGTGGAGAACAAGAATAAAGTGAACAAAAAGAGAAATACATATCTGCTCGAGTATCTGCAGGAATAGGCGCGGGGGCGTTGATGGGACGAGCTGGGATGAGGATGCTTCGAAGCAGAGAGCTGGCCGACTCGACTCGTCAATCTCCGCTGTGGTTTGAACAAGCGCTGCCGAACGGGAAACTGCAGACTGCAAGACGACGCGAGAATACCGTTTGTGGTAGATTGCATTTCTCAAGTTCTTTCCTACATACTACTGAGCCTCGCTGGGCGACCCGACAACGCGGCCAAGTGCACATTGCAAAGTTGTGTGTGTGGCCGGGCGGCAGGCAGTGGCTATCCGATTGGTGATGCTTTTTCGATTTTTGAAATTCAAAAATGCTGAAACGTGAAACGAAACGCTGCTATGACAGGACAACAGAACAGAAATAGAACAAAACGTGAATACGTCGTAAACACGCAAAGAAATGGCCAAATATCTGCGAACAAATGAGCGAACTCACAAAACATGCGACAGGAGAGTGAACAGCGATGTTTAGGACAGATTAAGAACCGTTTACAAAGTGTTGTCAGTCAATTTATGGGGTCACTCACGTCTATTTGTCTAGATTCATGATTTGGAGTGTACATTAAGTTGTGTGAATTATGAATGCCCCTTTGTAGCTGGGACACTGTCGTCGATGTACTCGACTCATTAAGGTTTCTATCTTCAAACAGATAAAGGACAACGACGAAGAGTGAAAGTAAACCAAAATATAAATAAAAACATGTAACTCGAAAAGGCTTGTCAGAAACGAAGAGAACGGTTAGTGAAGGAGTCGGGGCAAAAACAAACAAAGTCAACGCATTCGCCAGTTGCAGACAAAAGGACAATAAAAAGGATTGCATAAACAACGACAAGGGGAAAGTGGGAAATGGGCAATGAGAAATAGTAAAGGAAAAAGGTATCGTGATGTGTGTCGTCTTCAAACTTTTGCGTATGTGAGCCCCTCAACAGCCACACGCATCACCCCGTCGCCGGCTCGGCAGTGCAAACACTTCCTCCCACTCCCGCAGCGCCATGCCACCGCCGCGCTTGTTTTTGCGGCCGCCAGACAGGGTGCCGTTGCGGCGTCGTCGCGGACCGCCACTGCCGCTCGCTTCGTCGCCGCCCGCCATATTATAGCTCTTGGTGCTCCCGCCGTCGCTGGCACCCGCATTCCAGCTTGCACCCGCGTCGCCGTACTGGATACCGCTCATCGGGTCGTCTGGATCGATCTCGCCCAGTTCGATTTTTGTGAGGATCATGCGCGCAATGCGGCTAAAGACCTCGTCAACACCCTCACCAGAGAGTGCGCTGACCTCGAGGGCAACCGGAACATGGACAGAGGCGGCCCAACGGCCGGCTTCGGTCGTGCTGACTTCGCGGCCGTCGGGGGCAACGGTGGCCTTGAGTTGGGCGCCGAGACCGGGCGCCGCCGCTGTAGGCGTTGCGGGGGCGGCCGATGACGACGATGCGGGTATACTCGTGGCCGTGGTAGCCACGCTCGTGCCGAGAATGGAGGCGGACGGCGAGGACGACAAGAACGAGGCTGACGAGGGCGTAGGCGCTTGTCGGCTGTCAGACACATCGATGAGGTCGGCGGCCAAGTCCAGCTTGTTGCCGACCAGCAGCGTCGTCAAGTTGGGTGAGGCCAGTGCGCGGGCGTCGTTCAAAAAGGGCTGCAGGCCGTCAAAGGAGCGATGCGCCGTAACATCGTAGACCAGAATGGCGCCGGCCGCGCCGCGATAGTACGACCGAGATACGGACCGGAACCGCTCTGTGCCTGCCGTGTCCCACAGCTGCAGCTTGATGCGCTTGCGCCGGGCACCGTTGCCGACCTTGATGATCTTGCTGGAGAACTCGACGCCGATCGTTTGCGAAGAGAGGACGCGCCACTCGTTTTTGACGAAGCGATGAAGAAGGCAGGATCTGTGTTGTCATTGTCAGTACGGTTCATAGCTCGGATTTTCGCACGACAAACTCACTTCCCCGACCCGCTCGGCCCAAGCAATATAATCTTGGCGAGGTAGTCGTACATGCTGCCGAGTTCCTGGTCGCGCGCTGTGCCGGTGCTGTCCTCGCTTGCGGCGGAGGACCCGCGCGGCCTCGTCATGACGGCGGTGTGGGTGGTGTGTGGTGGGAGGGCTGTCGGAAGATGAAAGGATCTGTTGGTTCAAGGATGTCAAGCACTGTCAAGCACTCTCGTGCGTGCAGTATCGTCGTCGAAGTCGCCGTCGAAGTCGGCGGCTGTGGCGGAACAGGGGTCAAATGAGGGATGTCGAGTACGGAGGGTAGAAAAAGCAGGACGCTGTTGAAGCGATAGAGTCGGAAAAGGCGACGGCTCGGAATGCGATGCGATGCGAAATGCAAACAGAAGGCAAAACAGCATGCGACAGGACGTGGTGTGTTTGTGTGATGTTGTGATGTTGAAAGGCTGATCACTATCGAAGGCCAAAAAAACGCATGACGCCCGAACGCCCAAAAAGACGCCCTATCTTTGGGTGCTTTCCCTTCTCAACGCCTTATCTCTCATGTCCACCCAGTAAAATAGTGTGGGTCTGGCCGAATTCGATCGGGCGATTTGCAGTGGAAGGAGCGAGCCAGCACACGTACGTCGTAGTGGGGCACGTCACGGGCTTCCCGTAGAGGAAAAAGAGGAAAATGCCAAAAGCAGCGACAGGGCACTTCCAGCGACGCTAGCCTGATGTCGTCTGGAGCAGCCTGGAATCACCTGTAATCGCACTTCTTCACAGTGGAAACCTCCGTCGTCCCAGTTCCCCATACGGAGAACAACTGGCGGCAATGCGGAGTAGGAAGAGCGGCGTCTGGGGTCTTCTTCACATGCCGAGGCTGAACTTTGAATTCTCCAGACGGATCGCGCCTGCCACTGGCTCTGCTTGCTTGCTGCCGCTCCTGCCGCCAACAACATCCAACAACACATTTCTTGTTTTCATTCTTTCCTTTTTTGACTTCACACCAAACAACCTCCTTCCTTTTGTCGTTCTTCTTCTCTGACACCCAAACACCCACACATCACCATGAAGATTGAAGGCCGCACATTCATCATTTCCGGCGGGTAAGCATACGCTCCTTTTCCGCCGCAGTCAATTGCCATCCACTAACTTTCTTGCCAGCGCCTCCGGCTTGGGCCGCGCCGTCGCTGAGGATCTCGTTCGCCACGGCGCCAACGTCGCCCTCCTCGACCGCAACGAAGACGACGGCAAAGCCGTGGCCACGGCCCTCGGCGGCGACAAGGTCGCCAAGTTCTGGCCTGTCGACGTCACCGAAACCGAATCGATCACCGCTGCTGTCCAAGGCGTTGTTGCTTGGATCAAGGACTCCACAAAAAAGCCGCTCGGCGGTGTCGTGCCGGCGGCCGGTGTCGGCTTCCCCGGCCTCATCCTCGACCGCAAGCTCAAGCCCCTGCCGCTGCCCAACTGGGACTTTGTCCTCAACATCAACCTGCGTGGCACCATCGACCTCGTCCGCCAGGTGCTGCCGTACATGGGTGGTGCCGGCGACGCCGACGGTGTGGGTGCGCCCGACGGTGCCGACAAGGAGCGCGGTGTGGTCATTATGGTGGCGAGCTCGGCGGCGTTCGAGGGCCAGATGGGCCAGGTGGCCTATGCGGCCAGCAAGGGCGCCGTGGCGGCCATGACGCTGCCCATGGCGCGTGATCTGTCCAAGCACGGCATCCGCGTCGTCACGATTGCGCCGAGCATGTTTGACACGAGCATGACGGCCGCCATGACTGACAAGGTGCGCCAGTCGCTGCTCAAGAGCATGGAGTTTCCGCTGCGGCCCGGCCGCGCCGACGAGTTTGCGTCGCTGGCGCGCCACGCCATTGAGAACCAGATGCTCAACGGCGTCGTGATCCGTCTCGACGGTGCCAGCCGCATGCCCGCGAGATTGTAGACGATGTCAGTGTATTTGGCTTTCGTATCATGTATGAACATATAGCGTCTTTTTATTTTGTGTATATAGAGCATCAAGTGTATTCCGTTCATTCTGCTCGTTGGTCATGTCTATTCAAACGTGCTTCTACACATGTATATTTTAGCCTGCCTGCTACACTGGGCGTGGTCTACGCCAACCGATTCGGCAGCTCCTCCTCGCGCGACCACTTCAGCAGGTTCTCCACCTGTGTCTCGTACCACTTCTCCATTGTAACTCGCTCGCCATACCCCATGTGCGGCGTCAACAGCACCTGACTACTGCCGTCCGCGCCGCCCCAGCTCGTCGTCCGCCACGGGCTGTCCTTGGGCAGAGGCTCCACGTCAAACACGTCCAGCGCCGCCCGGTTGATGGCGCCCCGCCGCAGAACATCCAGCAGGTCCGCCTCGTTCACAATGGGACCCCGCGATGTGTTGATAAAGATAGAGTCCTGCTTCATCAGCGCCAGATCGTTCTTGTTCACCAGCCCACGCGTCCGATCCGACAGCACAGTGTGGATCGCCAGCACGTCCGCCTCGCGGAACAACGTCTCGCGCGACACCGCTTTGAACGTGCCCTTTTCCAGACCCAGAGCCGCCGCCTGCTCGTCCGCCTTGGTTTGTGTGAGATTCTCGCTCCAGGCAATGACTGTCATGCTGAACGCCTGGTGCAGCAGCTTGGCCGTCGCGGCACCAAGCCGGCCCAGGCCGACAGAGGCATACGTCTTGCCCACGAGACCAAACGGCGGCAGACCCGTCTGCCAGCCGCCCGTTTTGACCGACAAGTCGTCCATGGCGACGTTGCGCGCCGCCGCCAGCAAAAGGGTGACAAAGTGCTGGGTCGTGCTGTCCGGGCCAGCCACGGGTGGTCCGCCACGGTCAACAGACGCCACGACGGGGATGTTGTGCTTCTTGAAGCCCTCGAGATCCAGGCCCAGGTTGCGGTTGCCCGTTGTCAGCAGCAGCTTGAGGTTCGGCAGGCGGTCAATGAGTGCGGCGGGAAACGGTGTGCGCTCGCGCATGGTCGAGATGACTGTAAAGGGCTCGAGGCGTGCAACGAGCTTGTCCTTTTCTTCTTGCGAGGTGCTGGCATGGTTGTACGGCAGCAGAGTCTCGGGGAAGTAGACAACCTCGAACGCGGCCGGGTCGAGCTTGTCAAAGTACGCCTGGGCGTGGCCCTTGTAGTCGTCGAGGACGGCGACCTTGGTGGGAGCCATTGTGAGGGTGGAGTGTAGGTGGGGAGAAGGAGAGAAGGAGACGGCTCGACAAAAAGCTGGTCGGTTCAAAAGACGGCAGTTGAGGTCGAAGTTTGTTGATTCTGGGAGGTTTGAAAGACAATGACAATGTGGTCTGAAATAGTGACTGTCGTCGACGTGACCTCGATAATATACAAAAGGCTCCCCAATTTCGCCATACAGCTCCATCGCAGCGGGCCTCGATTCCCGGCCGGCACCGGCACCGAATCGCTCTTCACCCACAAATCAGTGATCACCAACAGCCACAATCGTGCAGCTAAAACTCACCTGCAGGCCCATCCAGGGCGGGTCGCGGCGCCAGAAAACGACGTCACGCCAACGTGTGCGGTCTAAATTAGAGGAATTCAGGGCGCGGCGGATGAGAGAAAAGAGAGGGGAACGAAAGCGATGGCGGCATGTTAGACCCCGCAAAGGGACAGCAGTGTCAAAAGAGCTCCAAAATGGCGTATATCCCCGCGGCATCGTTCTTCCGCAGGATAAACTAGATTCCTATTCGCGGGGAAGGAATTGCCTTCTTTCTTGTACGTCGTACCTTCCTCTTTTTTGTCTTTTTTGATCTTGCCTGTATGGAGATACTCCTGACTATGCTTCTGCGTCGGCAGGTGCGATTGACCGGTGTCGGCAGTCAAGTTGCCAAGACCCTTGTACATGTGTCACAGTGGCAGGAACGAACGGGAGCCGATAAGATAAGTCGAAAAAAAAAAGGAAAGGAAGATCAAAAAAGACCACACAAAGGGAAAGAGCGAAGATGACGCATTTGGCGACAGATGCAATTTTGAAAACGACAACCAGCATTCGCATACTCCTCGTACCAGACCTGCATCTGTTTGTCTTTCTCTCCTTCTTGGCTTTTATCTGTACATCTTTGTACATCGTCGTCATGAGTCCAGACGTCTGTGTGTTAGACAACACCGAAAAAAACTCAGAGAAAAAGATCATACGATGTCCATCGTGCCTGGCTTGTAAATTACTGCATTCGGCAAGAGCACGCTCCACTCCGCGGTCTGGCAACCTTCGTTCCTTCCTTTTTGTGTAACTTTTCCACCCTTTCCTTTATCTTGGTTATCGTTTTTCTGAATAATAATATAAAATAAAAAATCGAAAAAAAACAAAAAAACGAAAAAACTGCACATCCAATTACCGTCCTCTTGTCTCCTTTTTTATCAGAGAAATGGACGACCGGAACAACCACCATCCAGCAATCGGACATGCCCGGCAACCATCGCCACACGCCGGAGGACAGGAGGACAAGGACTAGAACAAGAATATATGAAGGCCTTCTGACCTTTGTACTTCAACTTTGACCTTCTCGAACATTGAGATCTTTTACGAAATACAACTCTCACAACCATCACAATGCGCCGCCCGCCGCAAGAAACGCATGCCTACCTCGTCGGTGGCGGCATTGCCTCGTTGACTGCCGCCGTGCATCTACACTACGATGCAGGCGTGCCGGCCAATCAGATCCATATCATTGAAGCGGCACCGTTGCCCGGGGGCGCCATGGGCAAAGGCGGAGGTGGAGGCAGCCCAAAAGTCGACAGCGTCATGCCTGCCTGGGAAAAGGGATACACGGTCCTGGCTGCACGCAAGCTCAACTTTTCCTACCGCTGTCTGTACGAAACACTGGCCAAAGTGCCGTCAGCGCGGCATCTGGGACAGACAGTCTTGGACGATGTGAAGGGATCGCCAGTGCCGACACCCGAAACAATGACGGAAATGGAGAAGGAAGCTGGAGAATCCAAAGCAGACAAAGAGGCAACTGCCGGCAGCGACTATGAGATCGTTGACGTGCCCACGATCCCACCCCCACCAAGACCAAGACCAGCCTTTCCGTCAAATGATACAGCATCGCCGCCACCAGCCAAAGCGCCAGCATTTCCTGCACGCCTCGTAGCCCGCGGCGACGACGGCCGTCCACAGGTTGTCAACGTCCAGAGCATGGGCCTGCTCCCAGCACAACGCATGAGCCTGTTGGGTCTGATCCTGGCTACAGAGGAAAGCTTGGCGGCTGCGGCCACGTCCGAGGGCAAAGCCGAGATCCAGGCACATTTCCAGCCTGATTTCTTTGAAAGCAAGTTCTGGGACGTCTGGGCCAGCCTCTACGCATTCCAGCCCTGGCACAGCGCCGTCGAGTTTCGGCGCTACCTGTTGCGGTTCCTGCACGAGTTTTCACACATCAGCACACTCGCCGGCATCGACCATGCACCGCTAAACGACTACGAGTGCATCGTGCTGCCGATGGAGCAGCACCTGCGGCAGTTGGGCGTCGACTTCCAGTACAACACCCGAGTGGACGAGGTCGTCTTTGCCGAGGGCGACGCCCTCCATGTGAATGCTCTACAGGCTACCAAGAACGGTGCCCAGACAAACACCACGCTCGGCCCACACGATATTGTCTTCCTGACGCTCGGCAGTATGACCGCCGGTGTGCTCTTTGGCGGCAACGACCGTGCACCGCCGCCGCTGCCCGCCCAGGACGCCGTGCTGCGCGACCCAGGTCCCGTGTGGCGCTTCTGGTCGCGACTGGCTGACCCCGTCACCAATCCGGTGCACCACGCCGCCTTTGGCCGGCCCTCGGTGTTCTACAGCCATGTGGCCAAGTCGTCGTGGCTGTCGTTTACAATCACATTGTCGGGCGAGGCGGCAGCACTGTTCACCCATCTCACAGAGTGGGCTGGCTTTGGCAGCGCCACAAACACGGACAACGCGGACACGAATAACACGAATAACACGAATACTGCTTCCGCCGACGGAACAAACACCAACGGACCCCTCATCACCTTCCGCGACAGTCCGTGGATGATGTCCATTACCATGCCGCACCAGCCATACTTCACCGACCAGCCCGACGGTGTCCGTGTACTATGGGGCTACGGTCTGTACCCAGACCAAGAAGGACTGCACATCCGCAAACCCATGATGGCCTGCACAGGCGCCGAGATCTTTGCCGAGTTGCTGTCGTATCTAGACTTGCCAGCACACCTCGCAGCTCTGTTTGCAGCTCCTCATCCCGCTGGTGTCATCACTATTCCATGCCTAATGCCCTTTATCGGCAGTCCCTTTTTGACGCGCACAGCCGGCGACCGACCTGATGTCTTGCCAGCCGGTCATGGAAAAGGCAATCTCGGTCTGCTGGGCCAATTTGTGGAGATTGACCGCGACGTCACCTTCACCATGGAGTACTCGGCCCGCTCGGCCCAGCTGGCCGTGTATGGGCTGATGGGCATCGACGACGAGCGGGCACCGCCAGCTGTGCACCGCAGTGATCAGGATGTCATGGTGCTCGGTGAGATGTTGATGACGATCATGAGTTAAGTGGGGAAGGGACAACAGTGGCTACAGTTGAAACTGCTTTTTCACGTATACATGGAGGACAGGTGAACAGGAGTTAAACAGTTGTCAAAAAGTGCTTTTAAAAATGCGTTGATTTTAAGAGACCATTCCATGACCCGGGTTTTCGCTGTTTAAAATATATTTATTCGTTTGTTTTTTCTCAAAAATAGATTCAGGTGAAAAATAAATCCAAAAATCCAAAATAAAACACGACCAAAGTTATCATGATAAAGTAGATGGCGATAAACACGAGGTATTCGTCTTTTAACATGGTTGTTAGAGTCCTATAAAACCATATTGCAAAGACACGACATGTCAAACATTGCGGGTAAAGAGCCTACGAGCGCAAAAGCTAAAAAGTAAACAAACTCTCAGCCCTCACTAACACTCATCTCATGGCCACAGCAATATCTCTCACTCAGCCGTGAATCTAGTCGGACAAAGCAGGACATGAAAATGAGAACTCAATCTCTCAGATGCCTTTGCTATTAATGGCAATCGAGGGCACAGACAAGAACAAAGACAACGATGCTCTTGGTCACGTCCAATATCCCGAAAGTCGTATTGCATCGTAGCGGCGTTTTGAAATCAATCAAACGCCAATAAAGAAAGATGCACCGGTGCGCCGTAAAAACGTGTCAATACGACATACGACGTACTATCGGCAGACATGTCCACGTCGACGCACCCACGCCTCGACCACATCGACATCGCCGTACGAGTAGTGCATCGTAATACTCCGTATTAAACTGCCACACGCCTTCCCCGGACATGTCGACGCGTGCATCGCACGCCCCCCGGAGAATGCCACATGGCTTTTGGCTTTCCTGGGCTTCTCTGGCTCTTCTCGACCCCTGGTCTGGTGGTCTGGGCCACGCGATTAGGGATTTGGGAATAATATTGGTGAGGCTGGACTCGGCCTACGACGAGATTGCCGACACACTTTCCCCCTTTCTTCGTTTTATTGTTTGATTGATATCCCTAATCATATCCTGGGCCTCCTTTTTCATCTCATCTCGCGCTCCTTTCCTGCAAAGCACGGTGAATTTTGGCCTTGTAGAACAAAAAAAAAGGCTGGGAAAATGGAAAAGCGGTCTGCGTCGAGGGAAAAGGAGGCGAGACTAGCGTCCTCTTCGACGCACCCCTGTCCCTTCTAGAAGGATAAAAGGAAGGAAATTGGAAGAAATTGGACGGAGTCTGCGACAGGGGGCTGTGCCGCACATTGTTCCAGCGTAAAATGAGGAAAAGGCAATAAAGGACAAGGCCCGTGGGCCCTGTTCTTCAAGAGTTGTCCTTTTCACTTTGCAATTTCACACTTTGCCAATGTTGGGGAAACGAGACAGAGAAAGAGGACCCTGCATCGTCATCCTCGATTCCCCGTCGTGTCCTGCGCCCCATCGTCGTGGGAAATACGGAGTCGTCCTCCACTCTTTCGTATTTGCTTCTTTTTCCTTTTCTGGTTCTTTTTCTGGGCACGACGCTCCGTACATCTCCTGTCTGCCACTATTTCGAGAATTATTTCCTATTTCGGCACCATATCCTGGGATCATTATTGCTGTCACTCCTTTATTGTACTGAGTATGGAGTAGAGTACCCAGCGTTCGCCCGGACACTCTAACGCTCCTTTTTGTTGACAGGCTGCATGCACGCTGGGAGCCACTTTGCCCTCTGCACGCTACTGCAGGAACGGAAATGTGCACTGCACTCCACGGACGCGGCGCTCATACACAGTACACACACGGAGAGTATTGAGTACACGCACTGCACAGGGGTTCAGGAGGTGGCAAAAAATGGGCAGCAAGAAAGTCGTCACCGCAAAAGGAATTGGCGCGTGTTTGATGTTGACAGGTTTTCCAGAATGGAGTGGCCGTCTCTAACAGAGTGCCACTCGATTACAACGGAATAAACGGATCTGACAGGCGGCGCGTGATCGAGTTTTTTTTTCTTCTCTTTTTTCTCTCTCCAAATCTGGGACCCGCCAGCTCACCGCCACAGTGAAAAGTCCATCTGGAACGTCGGCAAGGCGGTCTGAGGGAATTATCACAAAAAGATATCACATCAAGCCATTCATCACTATCACATCTCGCGTACTGAAAAGGTGTGCCTGCGTATGCACAACTGCTACAAAAGTACCTTTCCACGTGTGCACCCCCTAGATTTGCCACCGTTCGGCGAGCCATCTTCATATTGACAAGCCTCGCTCAAAACGGGGTTGATTACGACGCCCTGCCATCTGTCATCACGAATCGATGACATACGAGTAGTTAGGAATGAAGCCAACAAAACGGGGAGACGGGCAAATAGACATCGCTGATCAGGGGTCCAATGTGGGGGAGAAGAAAAATATACGTTTACTGCCAAAAAAAAAAAATAAAAAATAAAAAAAACATGGCAGAAGCTGTGAGAGGGAAGATTGCGAGGACAACGATCAGAGCGGCCGGCATCTGCTGGGGCGTATGGATAGAGAGGCATAGAGAGAAGCACTCTCGGAGAGAAAAGAACAAAACCTGCTCCATCAAAACAGCCGTTGATCCAAACTGCTGGGAAAACCAGCAAACCAGCAAACCAGCAAACCAGCAAACCAGCAAACCAGCAACCGCAGATGGAGAAACCCTGGCTCGTTTGGTCGGGTTGTCGTATTGGCTCAGCTAGCCACTTGAGTTTCCTTGAATTCACTGGGTTGGCTTTCTATTTTATCTCCTTTTGGCAAGGCGAAACGAAACGGAGCCTCTTGTTGAAGAAAACTATATGTACATGTAAACAAAAAAGACGGCCAAGGGCCACACCGCAGCCTTGGAAGCTGGGAACGAGCATTGAGTACAAAGTGTTCCGTAGGAAGTAAATAGTAAGTCAATGATGCCAGACTGGCAATGAGGATTCAAGAATATGATCAAGGATTCACGGCCAGGCCTGTCTTTGTAAAGTGGTCGCGTCTCGACGTTGTATATTTCGTCCTTTTTGGATGTGTTCTGTCAAGCCCGAGCTCCCAAGAACGTTCCATCCTGCCCTGTCTCCCTGTCTCCCTGTCTCCCTGTCCGAGGAAGAAAGGCAGAGTGGCAGAAAGGCAGAGTGGCAAAACACAAAGGCACAGCCTCACACCCTCACACCGTCTTTTTTCTTGCCGTTTCGTTTCCAGAAAACCAAGAAAACCAGGAACAAGACTTGGCCCAGGAACGGGGGGCCACTTTCTCTTGCCTCTACGCATACGTCGTACCCCTGGTCTGGTTTTCCACGTGGAAAAGCGAAACGAAAAATGAGTAAAGTGGGACCCGACTCTTTGCCGCCCGTTCGGCCACCAAGATAGTTTGATTACAGTTGAAGTTTTTTCTTCTTTCTTTTCTTCTGTTGGCGTCTTTTGGCTTCTCTTCATTCGTTCCATTCCTTCGGTTCTTCTTGACAAGTCCCTAATGTCGAAACCTGGTCCTTACTTGAAATTTCTTCACTACGATACTGCGTTTTCCCACGTCATTTTCTGTGAGATCCATGTCTTGAGACTCTGCTAGTATTTTCTTCTCGGACGAAAGAAGACGCTTCGGATGGAGAATAAGAAAAATGAGAAGAGGAAACACGAAAGCGGAGGCGAGTGAAGCCTTGCCTGCCGCCGTTGGAAGGGAAAAACTAGAAGTACCCCCCCTCCAAACCATAACCCAGCATCCTGGCGAGCCTGGCACCGGAGACCTCGGCAGCGCACACTTTTTTGCGTAGTTTCTGCATTGAAATAGCAACGATTGGCTGGCCGGTCGTTGTTGGTGACAGCCTACCTGTCAGAATTTTGCCTTTCTGGCACATGGGTGCACACACACTTCTCACAAGAGAAACGAAAGCCTTGCCAAACGCGGCGTAGACAGCCGGCTTCGAGAGTGATTTTTTCTTTTATCCTTTTTGCCCTCCACCCTCTTTTCTTGTTTGACCGTTTTGCCTTTGCCTGTGCGGTTGGCCTCTTCTTTACCTTCGGCTCGTGGAGAAGTCCTGTCTCACGAGAAGAAGAAAAGAAACAAAAGAAAAAAGGACTCGTGACAGCACGGCCATCGTGGAAAGTACTCCGTGGTATGAAAATGATACTTCTCATCAAAGTACATGCACCTTCTCCTTAAAAATTGCACTTTCTCCTCAAAAATAACCCTTTTCTCCAAAAGGTCACCCGGACATGGCCGACGGGAGCTGGAAAGGCTAAGCAACGGAGCAACCATACCGGATACGGCAGAACAGCCTTCCAGCCCTTCAACCGCACTACCGCTACACTCAAGGCGGTGTGCACTGGGCTGACGTTTGCAGACAGGCTGACAGGGGGTTGGGGCTTGTAACTTTGCCAGTGTGTCTGTGTGCCTCAGTCTGCGTCACTGGTGTCATTCAGGAACAGCGCATGGCAGCGTGCATGTGCTTGCTGTGGAGTTTCGCGGTTGTTTCGCCCTTTGGCGTCGTTCAACGAGTCAGCATGTCGAGGGCGCTGCTGTCGTATTCTTCTCAAACGAGCACTTTCGTATGGTAGAGTTTGGTGCAGTCAGCACCTGTCACATGGCCTTTCATAAGTCGCTCTCCAAGTGGTAAGCCCTGGTCGTTTGGTCCGCATGACGAAAAATAAACACGAAGAGTATGGCGGACATTGCAGTGCTCGAGTTGCTCTCTACATGTCCGTGGAAATACATCTTGAGTTCAGATTTGAAGATGTGGGTTTACGAACGGAAACCGGACGCCGTATTGGGATTGGTGAGAGCCCGTCGTGAAAGACAAGTTGCAATTATCGGTGCTCTACTCCGAACACATATTGAGCGCTGGACTGATCGAGACGGGCCCAGATGCAGTCCATGTTTCGGTAGATTCATTCGAGTCAATCAAGACAAAAGCCAAAACAATCTCATCCCAAATTTGTTAGTTTACTGAGCATAGCGTTGGCGGCCTCATCGTGAATAGTGAGATAGTTTAAAAGGAAAGACAGCCGTTTCAATTTAGTGTACGGAGTATTGGTTTTACACGTACATGTACGGAGTACAGTGGTCTTGTGAGGTTTCCCCAGGGCTGAGATCCGGGTCGAGTCCCAACTCGGGGAGGGGTGCGGCTTGCAGAGTGGATGGGTGGACTGGCTCGACTGGAAAACAAATCCACAGGCAACCCGACAGTTTGGCCAGACCACTGCAAAGTGATAGCGACCAGAGTACGACGTAATTACTCCGTGGTGACAGCCTTTCACAGCCAAGCCTTCCAATACTCGTATTCAATATATTGCTGCCCTCGATTGCGGTTGTTCGCCCAATATGGCAGCTCGAAGCTTTTTTGTCTCTCTTTTTCCTTTCTTTTGTCTCCCAAAGGTCCAGGCCTTGTCCGTCCAGTCGAGATCCCACAAAGGCCCTCTTTGTGCAGTGCATGATATTTGAATGTTGGTCGGCGTACCTTTGTTAGTTTTACCCCAATGGGACGGACCAACACGATGAGCTCAATGGCTTGTCAGAAAGAACGCCGATGCAAGAAATACTATTCCGTACTGTTGTGCGTCACTGTCGTCGTCTCGTCCCTCACGGAATTCGCCTCCCCCTCGACTAGCCAGGCACCACGGGGTGCGCGAGACAAAA
Organism: Sporothrix pseudoabietina; assembly: GCA_019925295.1. NCBI lineage: Eukaryota > Fungi > Ascomycota > Sordariomycetes > Ophiostomatales > Ophiostomataceae > Sporothrix > Sporothrix pseudoabietina. The sequence continues at coordinate 906,928 of JADHKS010000007.1, forward strand.
GAGAACGGCGCCGTGGAACAAGAATGAACGCCATTTGAGACGAAACGGATCGCCGTTCCCTTTGTCTCCGCACAAAAAATAGAAGGAAAAAAAGGGCACTTTAGTGAAGTAGTGAAGGTGAGACGAGACACGACTATCTTGGCTGGCTTCGTTTTTCAGGAACGGCTCCGGGGACTCTCAGCTGGACAGGTACACAACCACAACGGCTTGTGAATAGGCAAGGACGCAAGGGAGCCAGAGCACCACAAAACCCCTCTGGAAGAGGGGGAAAAAGGAAGTAAAGAGAAAGAGTTCGACGGCAAGGCACACTCACGCGGGTGGTGTTTGTCGTCTGTTCTGTTTCTTTCTTCTTTTCATTTTCTCTCCCGAGGCCCAAGCCATGCGTGTGTTCGCCGTCTTACGATGCTCTGCCCACGGATAAATTCCTGACGCCGTTCTCCCGCCACACTCCTCGCTCTCGGCTCAACAGTTGTAAGAGACCTTCGTCCACGTCGCCCTCGTTTTCTCGGACGCGACATCGTCTTAGAGAGTCGACTGTTTTTTGCCCAGCGGATTGCCGTAAATCATACTCCGTACTTTGTAAAAACGAACAGGGACCCTCCTCCGCTCACAAGTCACACGACCTCTTTTTGTTTTGTGTAGATGGAGTCCTGCCGGAAAGTTAACTGGGGGTGGCGCCAGGCCAGTCTTTGGCTCGGAACAAAGAGCGGAACAAAAGAAGGCTCTCCAATTGTGCGGGCACACGGAAGTGTTGACAGGTAAAAGACCACCGTTTTGATTTCTACGTCCCCGCAAGCCACCGTTTTCATCTTTTTGATTCCCCAACAGCCTCCCCTCCAGGCTCACAGCAAAAAGCCATGCGCCATGCGACGGCCTTGCGATTGGCCGCTTGCCCGAAATGCGCCCTGGGGAAATTGTGTCTGTTGGCACTCAGCTCACTCTCAACTATGTTTCGTTTCGGGCACAAACCTTACCGGCAGCATGTGTGTGTCTGATGTCTCTCATGATACGACGTATTTCCTTTTGTTGTGCTGATATTACCCCGTATGTACGGAGTACGCCGTGCAGCTTTGCTTTCTTTTTTCTTCTTATTTTGTCGGACGTATTTGCAATGTGACATTCACAGCCACGCCCAAAAATAAAGAGTGTGCATGAGATGCATGGCGCGCCGTACGGCTGAACATTATCAGACCATTGTCTTGCTGCTGCAAGTCGTCTTACATGTTGTTTTGTGTATATATTTGTTTTCGATGTGCATACGATGCATGCACTCAGTCCTCAGGATTCCAAAAGGTACTCGGCTTGATATTGGGCGGACGGCGCGGCTGACGGAACAATACAACTTAGCGTATGAGGGACAAGCCGCGTCGCCGCAATAGTGCGTCCCTGTGTGTATCGAGTGCTTATTGTAAAGCAGACCCTGCCACAATATGAAGAAGAGTTAGCGGCAGAACGGGCTCTGTGGCAGCTGTATGACGAACCTGGAGTTTTGCGGTCGTAAAGGTAGTCAAGATTGGGGGCTTATATCTCACTAAACACGGCCGGCAAACAGTGCCAGTTTTGCCCGTATTCCTCTTACTTTGCATGCACATTCGATCTCTGCAGTCTCACGAATCGCTGTCTGTCATGTCATGAAATCCAAAAAAAAAAAAAAAAAACCGCACATGTGTACGACGGATGCTGTGCTGCCCCTCCTTCGCCCCTCACCGCGGCCGCCCGGTCAGTGGCCAGCTGTGTGCGTTGTCACTTCAAAACAAGCAAACAAGAGAACATGACCGAAACCCCGCCACTGCGCCGCGAGGCTCGGCCTTTTGTTCTGCAGCCTGCTCTCTTTTCAGTAAAGTACGACGTAATCTTGGAAGCACTGCACGTAGCACGCACTGCAGCGCATATATGTATTTCTGCATTCTGCAGTGTACTTTCCCATCTGCAGCTCTGCACGTGCAATTCTACATGCGCGAGATGCATGAGATCACCCGTCGACGTGGCAGAAAGCCTTGGCCCTACGGACCTCAAAGACGCCGGAGTCCTATGGCGGGTGTATGTACGAAGCACACAAAATTGCTTATTTTTCTTTTGGACTCTGTAAAATACACATCCCGAGACAGCCTTGTCGACTCCGGTGCCCCGTAGTGTTGCGGTGCTTCGTCATGTCCCAACGGCTTTTGTTGGCTTTTTGCGAGGGATACCGCTCCTTTGCCCATCACAACTTTATTACCGCCATGCCGCCTTACACCCCAAGAAAACTTCAAGAATAAAGAGCCCCTCAGAGGCTCAGATTGACCTACCGCTACCGCCACGCACGCCCGAATGGTCCTAGCTTGGCTGCGATGATGATGAAAAGGAAGGAAAGGAAGAAAAGGAAGCAAAAACGGTGAATAATGAGTCATGGATGGAGGACGACAGCACAGAAAAAAGGTCAGGGAACGGGGCGCTGCCTTGCGCGGGCTCGCAAAGGGTTACATCGTCTGCCCAGTTGGGAGTGGGAAAGCACAAGGATAGAGGCTCCGTTTCTGTCATTTGCTCATTTTGCATGCACGCGCTGCCAAATGGCAGGCTGTCAAAATGTAAAATGTAAAACAGTCAAGAATCCTTTAAAAAACTTTAAAAGAATTCCCCATTAAAGAGAGTCCTCGTGACCCCCAATGAGTACGGAGTACGGAGTACTGGCGGCTATGGGGGTGTGTTGAGAAAGGAAAAAAAAATCGATGATGTCTTCATTGTCCGAAGTACGGAGATCCGTTCGCTTCGGTCTTCAGTTTGAACTTTTGATTTTGATTTCTGATTTTGTAGGCGCACTTGCGGCTCACCGTAACTCCTCACCCCGGCTTGGCTTAGCTGGCTTGGGCACCGAGCAATACTTTGAATCTGACTGGATCTCACCGCTGAGGCGTGTAACCAGGCCTCTTGAATTCTTGGGTTCTTATGTCGTACGTCGTACTGTCAACAAAATTGGGCGTGTCCCCAAATGACCGCATTGCACGTTGCTAGCGCCGAGGCAGGATCTCCGTGTATTATCTCCTCAGTTTAATAGTTACATACCAACAGGCAGGGCGTGTCGTATTGATTCCCGAGACAACCGGCAGTCAGTTGACCAGGGAGATGGGAAGAAGTACAGGCATCATAGATTGATGTTCTATGTCTACGGAGTAGAAGGAAGACAGTCTCACGGTGAAGGAATACATGTACAGAAAAGAAGGCGGAACTCGTATTACTTGACAATCTTCCTGCCATAAATCATCCAACAAACTCTTGTCAAAATACAGCGGGATCGACAGGCACGAGGACAGAAAGTCTGTGCTTGCCCGAGAAAAATAATTGCAAAGCAACTGTGACGCTGAGTAGTCTCCGTACGTCGCGCTCTCATGTCGCAGCAGAAGAATAAAAGACACGACACAGTTCACAATTACAGAGTACACACAACTGGCGCCAAACGTCGACCGTTTCGTTTTGTCTTCCGGGTTCGTCCGCTGTGTCGGTGTTGGCTAGCTTGGCTGGGTCTGGTCGGCATCGTGTGTCTGATACTAGGTTATTTTTCTTTTGCGTTTAGCTTGTTCTTTTCCCTCTTCTATCCGTCTTTGCATTGTGAGCCTTCGAATTGCACAAACAAGAAATAGTCGCTACCGTTCCCGGAGTAATCTCGGATCCACAGACAAAAAAAAAAAGCCGACTGCTCTTCTTGTTTGTATTTCCGCTGACCTCTTGTTTGGTCATTCGGCCAGTGGTCCACAATAATCTCAAATCCCAGTCCTGAATCAGGCCCCAAGGAACCACAGTCCCGGCGTCGGTCCGCCACAAGTGCATCTAAGTGGAGAGTGGAAATGCGAGTACGTCGTAGACTGTCACAAGCAAAAAAAAAAGTCCACAAGAGACAATTCAAGAGAGAGAAAAACATGGACCGCGACGTTGACGACATCGTCTCCCCCGTCTGGAATGAGCGTAATACATACATCCGACGCAAGGAGACGTTGACGGCACGGTTGGAACGTGGCATTTCTCATTTTGGTGATTTGTCAATTTGACAGTTCCATATCCAACGGTTTGACGGCACTCCCGGGCCTGTTGGCCTTTTGCTGGATCTCGTGTGTCGGCCTATCTTCTATTTCGCCATTCAATCTTCCTTTTCTTTTTTCTTTTCTTTCTGCTCACACCAAATACAACGCAAAGTTGTCTTTGCCTATCCAGGGCCGTGAGATTACATATCAAGATTGACAGAAGGAGAAGAAAAAAAACGTTGGGGCGCGAAATAAGATCCCGGCTCCACTTTGTAATTTTTTTCTTTTGCCTTCAACATCTTTCGACTTCCGCGCTAGAAGCCGTAAAGAAGGACCTAAAATAAAAATAAAAAGTTGAAAGCACGCCAAACGACACGGACGCGCGAGAAATGCAGGCTGGCCAAGTAATTTTTTTTTGTCGGTGTGTCGTGGTTTAACTATCTGATGAAGCCTGATGCATGCCAACTTTTCCTTTCTCCAGCACAACACGAAATACGTCGTCAACCTAAGGTCTTGGCAGGTTGCACCGTGGGGTCCTTTCTTCAATTATTCCCTGATGCATGAGGCCCCGCCTATTTTTCGAGATGCCGTTCGGTCACGTCACACGGGAGGACGGCGTTGTTGGATTGTCGTGCTGCTGTTAATTTTCCACTTTGTCTCTTCGGCTGTCTTTCGTTTTTTTGATATATTTGACGGCCAGCGGAAACGCTTTCCTTTGGTGGCCGTTGATGTGGTGTCTGCTGGCCCGTTCCCATCGTGCCTGCCTATTTTGTAGCCGCATCTCACCCGGCGGCTGTCATCGACCCGTGCCTTTCTCTGTTGTTTATTTCAACCCCCCGCCAGCCTCGGCACCTGCCTCTTTTCTCACTTCCCTCGTTCCCTCTTTCCCTCTTTGCCGTATCTCATTCCGCCGTGCCTGCCTCCTTTCTCATCCTAACGACCATTTGCGGCACGGCTTAAAAATAATCATTAGGATCTCCTATATCCCCTTTCTCACCCCCTTTGCCCTTTTCAAGTCTCGGACAGCGGCCCCTTTCTCCTGACTCGATGTCGTAGGCGTCCCGGCCGCTAGAACGCCAGAGAACAACTGCGACGACACGTCCTTTTCTCTGCTGAGCCCTGTACCCTGGTCCGATATCACTTTTATACGGAGTACGAATAAAGCAATTTCCAGTCTCGAGTTTTTTTTTCTCAGACTTCAGGGCACCAATTTTCGATTTTAGCCAATTTCCAGCCTCCTGCATGGTCGTTCCAGGTCCAATGCACTCTATAGAGGGCGCCCCAACGCGCAACGGAAGCTGAACAAATTGCAAATTGAGCCTCTTTTAGAGACGAGGCCACTGAAATAAAACCCAAAAGAAATCAAAAGAGCCGCAGGAAGCGAACTAGCCTTGTCCTGGGGTGACCCCCTGGAAGCAAGAGAAATTGGCGGAAATTGCGCCTGGGACCACTTTCTAGGCGGCGACCAAGGCGACTGACCAAGTGGTCTTTTGTGTCGTCTCTTGTTGTCTTTTGTGGCCCAACTTGCGCCAGCCCCTGCTCGGTTTTGCATTTTTGTAATGTTTTGTAATGAGTACGGAGTACGGAGGCATTTGCATTTTTCATCATTTTCAAAGCTTTTTGCAAACACGTTTTGCTTTCTAGGGGTCTTCTGGGTCCATATTTCTCTTGTCTGGGGGACCCAACGCAACTAAAATGAGTGCAAATGATCGGACTTGATGCACAATGCGCCGGACGTGGCATCTCGAAATGTTGAGAAGGCTGTGAGATATGACCACGATATGAATACGACAGACTAACCATTACGGGCAAATAGTTAATTATAGCGATGCGCACAAAACACAAAGACACAAAGACATGGAAGTGAGACTATTGGTGCATTGTCTTTGTACTCCTGTAATACCAACCAAGTCCCAGATAACTCAATATGTTTACGGAGCACACAATACGGAGAAAAGGAACAAGACAGTGTCCTAAGGGACAATATAGTTGCATCCCAAAACAGAGAAAGCGAGGGAAGCCTAGATGTACTCAGCAGGGAAAGAGCGACTACGACGTAGGTTGCACACACTCATACTATTTACGCACACAGAGATGTTGTCCTTCTGTTTTGGGAGTTTTGATTTCACAACAGTTGTTGCCCAACCGGAGGAAGGAGCGAACTGCTGAGAGAGCAGCGGTGTAAAAGGGCCGAGATGAAAGCCACCCGAGGGCCACCGACTTTCGTGTTTGACACTGGCCTGACTGAGGGCATTCGCATACGAGCTGCCGAACAAACGACCAGACACACCAACAAAAAAAAAAAAGACAGTGACATATGGAGCTGCGCTGCAACGGCCCACAACAAGGCCGAGGAAGGCTGCACGCTGTGGCCAAAAAGGCGGCCACAGGCCAGTGCACAAGGAAGTAACGATCGAGCACACCAAGATGCAAAAAGCAACGAAAGGCAGGAGCGCCACAGCAGCGTAACAAAAACATCCCACAAACGGCAGGCGCGGGATACAGGAAGGCAGGAATTGAGAAAGGAAGGGCTTCTGTAGGGAAGGAGCTCAGCCGACGAGACAAAACGGTCGCCAGAACGGCATAGTCGAGAGTCAAAACGTCGCAAATCAATTTGCTTTCGTCGTCTGTAAACTGCGGTGAAGCCCACAACGAACCTTGCTGCCCTGATGACAATGACTTGGAGCGCCCTAACGGCAGCCTAAGAGTGCCCTAAAAGACGCTGACTGACGGCCTGACCTCGTTTGCAGGCGCTAGCGCACCCCTGCCCCTGGCTCCTTCCCTCTTTTTGCACCTTTGGCTCTTTCCTCGCATTCTCTCAGCGTGCGTTGGCCGACGCCCCCCCACACACCCCTGTCCAGGCATGGCTCCCCACCGCCCCCTGTTCTGCTGTTGCCCTTCGTTTTGGCTTCGACGCTTCAAGTTCTTCTTTCTCATCTCTTCTTCCAATATTCTATTTCGCCCGCGCAGGCACACACCACTTCCAGCGACCCATGAACCCACGAACAATCGCCCCAAGGCAGCCGAGCCCACCGTTTTCTGGTCTACACCCCCCTGCCGGGCACGCTATTCTTGTTCACAGGATACATTGGCAGCGTGTCACAGAGAGAGAGGCAGTATACTGCGTACATAGAGAGGTGCCACTGTCCGGTCGTCAGGCACCCTCCCTTTCGCTTTACTACACGCCCACTAATCAACTCCCGTCCCATCATCTCGAAACGGCCGATCTCAGTCTTCCAGTTCTCAGTACACCCCTCCCCCCCCTGGAGCGCTGGAAGAGGCTGCCTGGTCAGAAAGGAGCAACACGAAATTGTCAGCTACAAGGCCCTTGGCCCTGTTTTCTTTCTGCCCGGTTTTACTACTTTTTTTTTTTTTGTATTGTGTCGTCGTTTCCTTTTCCCCAGGAAGGCCTTTAGTTGCCTTTCTTTTCATTTTCTCACACCCCCCTCAAAGCCCATATAAGTCAAGAGTCTCCCCCGAGCCCTTTCGTTTCCTTTCTCGTATTTTTTTTCTCTCTTCTTCCTTTTCTATCCTCACCACCAACTCAAATCTTCAACTTACAAGAAGCAACAACAACAAGCAGACAACGCTCACAACTCAACCACTCTCAACTTACAAACTATCCCAACTCTTGAGCATATTCTCCCCTTTGCAACTACCAGCTTGCCTTCAACCGTGTTCTTTCTTAGAACATCACCAACCAACCTCCACACACCTCACAACACATTCGCAATGGCGTCTACACAGTTTGCCTCTATGGAGCAGCGCCCGTCACAGCTGCCGCCCTGCCCGGGCCCGCCGCCAAGTCGTCCCCTGCCGCCGCTGCCGAACCGCGGGTAGATTCATTTTTCGGATGCGCCTTGCGCAGAAAGATCTATGAACTACGACGTACGGATACACAAACGACACAACTCTGAAGCCCGCACCAAATATGGGCGTGGCGTTGCACACCGGGGAGATGAGCACGACATGAACGCAGCATGAACGCAGCATGAGAACAGCAAGACAACAGGGGTCAGGCGAGCAGAACTTCTGTCCGGCCTGGTCGTACAGTACAGCATCGTACAACCACGCCACGACGAGCCGCCTCTTCTCTCTGCTTTTCTACTGCTGTGTAACTCCCGCATATCTGCACTCGAGCTCTCACACCCTCTCTCTTGTGATCGCGGTCACCTTGTCGAGCCGGCTCGGCCAAGGTCCTCGCCTTTCATAATCACTCAGCTTTGCAATGACACCACCCTCTTTTGACCGGCACTGGTCGATTTCGACACACTTTCTTCTTTCCCTTCTTCGGCGAACTCTCTACTGCCCATCCCCTTCATTGTACTACCACTTTTATTACCCATTTCACTATTTCGATAACATTACACTCCTGTTTTAATCACGACCTCTGATTTTTTTCCCCACTATTCATCACATCGCGACGCCTGCCCCATTTGTTACAAAGCATCACCGGTTGTTTTTGTTATTTTCGGGCGGTATTTTTCATACACAGCTCTGGGATTTTATTTGTTTTTCATTGCGATTAGAAAGGGATATCCTGTTTTCGTGCCGACCACTCTGGCTTCAACATATCTTGTTATTTGTTTTTTTGTGTACCACTAGAAAGAGCATATGGGCTTCACACCGGCGTCGTTTTCCTATTTTGCTTTTTATTATTCCCAAGAAACCGAAATTACAATACTTCCGTTTCCAACTCAATCATTCAGTTAATGCTTTTACGTCATTCGCTCTCTCCCAACGCTCGTTTTGCAATCGTCATCCCAAGAGAACGAACAGATTCTGCCCGATACCCCCCCTCTCTATTCTAGCTTTTAGTTTTTATTTTCTGATTTTCTGATTTTCTGATTTTCTGCTGTCTGCTACGCAGCAGCTCATTTCGACCAAATCCAATATGATTTCACACTCGCAACTTTTTGACAAAAGAACTACGTACAAACCTGTGATCGACACTCGATTTGTGTGCTCGTGTGAATGCTCGTGTGAACTCTGTAAACCCAAAAGAAAGTATTGTAAGACATAAGGCAACCACTTTACGGATTACGCTCACTCTTTTTCAGAGACAGATGCCGTCACACACACTTTCTCACTCTTGCTTTCCCGTCCGTGAGACAAGCCCTCCGCATTTTCGGACTGCGCGACTGACGACGTAGAATGTATGGACATTTTGTTTCTGGTACCTGTTCCGGCGCCTGTTTTTGCTTTCTTTTTGTAAACTCCCGTAACTCTCATCAAAACATCTGGCTCTTGTGCCTGGTTTTGACCAAAAGCAGCTCTGGGACCTGCCTGGGACCTGCCTGGGACCTGCCGTATGTTTCACTTCGGGGGAGCAGGAACAAGAGGCAAGAAAGGGAGGGAAGGCGGGCTGGAGGGGAGCAAAAACTTGGAAGAAAAAAAAGGGTGTCCGACGACGAGATCCGAGAGGACAGAAAACCCCCGATTTTCTTTTCCAGAGACAAAGAAAACACTGCAGAAAATCCCAAGAAAATAAATCAAGCCGAGAAATTTTGAAACAAACCTCCATCCTGCAAGCCCGGTGAAGCTGGTGCTGGTGCTGGTGTGATGCGCCAAACGCCCGACTCGGGCGCCCTCCCCGACTATTGTCAGTCCGGACGCTCTTCTGGTGATCAGCATGGCTACAAGAGACCGTGGATCGTCTTTTGAATATATCTTTTGCCTTCACTTCAACCTCTAAATACAGCCAGCTATCTTCTCTCTTATCTTGACACATCCTTGCCATCTCCTCTTTTTCTATCCCCCCTCCTCTCCTCTATTTTTCTGCCAGTTCTGTTCACATTAATAATTCCCTCCCATCATCCATAATCTTGTCACTGGCAGACTGGCTCCCCTCCTTTTTTGGCCCGGCGAACGATCCTCACGCGCCGCGTCCTGACCCACACCACCCTACGAGACCACACTCCTCTTTCTGTGTGTCTCCTTGCACTTGTTCCCCCCTTGCTTTACAAGGCGCGTACATCAGCCTTCATGTATGGCACACGTGCGTACTCCTGACGCTCAAGCGAGCTTGAGCTGTCTCCCCCATAATGATCTCCCCTCCCGTGCTCTCATTCACAGTAGTAGCCCACCTAATCAGTTTTCCTTATCCTCAATCCTTCCAGTCCGCGAGGGTCCTTCCTACAGTTTTTACGGCTTTACTCGGGCCTGGCTCTGCGACGGGATCGAAAGGAGATAGAACGAACCAAAAAGTCAATGTCGTCATCACTGCAATCAGTCCACCGCCTTTTCTCTCATTCTCTCCTTTCCCTCCCCTTTTCTCACCAAGACTTATCAGGAACCGTTCCTTCCTTCGCCTGAGCCGCCTCCTCCCGTTCCGTTTCGTATTCCTTCGTGCCTTGTACCCTTTTATCTTGGTCTCCCCCCGTCTCCTTACTAGAAACGCCTTGCCACGTTTTTGGGAGTTCTTGACCTGCATTTAGTCTCTCGACATCCGGGAACGGTGCCTCGTGAGAGCGGCGCTTGGCCGGCGTCTTTCTTTTTCGGTCGTTCTCTCTTTTTTACACAAAACTTTACACGCCCCCTCCCATCTGATATCGCGCTCGCGACGGTTTCCGTTCTGGATCACGATCACCCTCTTTCTCTTTCCCCTCCCTCCTCTTCCTTATCCTTGGGTTCATATCCGTAGCCTCCTCTAAAGCTCTCTCAAACTCCCTTGCCCTGTGACGAGGCAGTTTCTTGGCTCCCGGTTAACTCTTCTGACCCCTCTCGCCCCTCATCACATCGTACTCCGTATCTGCCTGACAGTGAGCCGATATGACTTTAACGCCTGTGACATGGCTTCGTCGTACAACGTACAAATGCAACTTTACCGAACCGCGCCTTCCATCACTGCCCTACGAAGCACACAAATGGGCTGTTTTTCTTTCTTGGGTTGTCTTGGGATAAGTGGCTCTGCCTCCTCGGAGACTCTGCTTCTCTTGTGTATGTATATCGAGTATACGAATCCATCGTACTCCGTACAATTTGGTGCAATATGATGCGAGGCCCCATGACGCTCGGTTTCCACTCCAACCACACACCTCTTTCTCCACCCCTCTCTCCCAAAAATAAAGATGCTATCCGTTTCTGTTTTGATTTTCTTTTTCCCCTCCTCCCTCCCTCACCCGTTCCCTTTTTTCTCTCCGTCCCGTGAGACCTGCGCGGCGTCCGTTACTTGTCTCTTCTCTTCCGTTACGAGAGTATTCATGTCTTATCCCGTTTCCTGGATCACTTTCCCCCTCCCTTCCAGTCCAGTATATTTACAGAAAAGTTGGATGATTGGCCTTATCTGTCGTGTATCGCACGACAGATAACACGCCCTTGTCGGCCCTATGCACAAATGTACGTGCTGCTGGCACAATCTCAGTGGTGTATTGCGATTTTATACTCCGTACACATATGATCGCCCCTATCAAGAGAGAGCAGCTGTTAGATAACAGCGACGATATCGAGTGGTCTTCGAGGGTCCTTTGCATGCAAGAGGGGAGTGTAACGAGTAAAGTCGCAGAGCACGTCACGCACGTCCGTCCGCAACACGATATTGATCCCCTTACGGAGTACACTTACTGAGTATGAGGGAGGACCTCCACAGTGATCTATTTTTGACAATATCCATACACAGTACGAACGTAGATGAAATGTCCTAGAATTCCAAAATACCGGTCCCTTGGACGTTGTGGGGAAGCAAATTAAACAAGGAACCAAATACGAATTTTATCTCTGGGCATTCACCACTTCATCATGCCCAGCAACACGGCAAGAGAGAAGGAGGACCCTTCACAAGCAGAAAGACCCCAAAAGGCCCCAAATTACGCATGATGACGCTGTACCTAGTTTTTGGTGTATGCTTTCCTGGTGCAATCTCCCCTCGCTCCAGTCTGTGCACTATTTTTGGCAGCAGGTTCGTTTTAAAAGCCATGCTTTCTCGTCTCGTTACTGCCCCATAATATCCCAAAATACTGGGTCCTTCAATGATACGGCAACTCTGATACGGTCAGGAAACCCCTTCTTGTGTCTTTTGTGCCTTGCTCACTGCCCCGGATCGCCCCTGCATCCATTTCAGCGCTTTCAAGAATACGCTGGCACTGTGATCGCTGTGCTGAAGCTCGTATCGAACTTTCAGACGGAGCATGTTCTCCTGCTTTGTAAATAGTACTCCATAGACTAATTACTCTCCCTCGCCTCCCTGTTCTCTTGTTTACGCTGTGTGGATGTTGTCTCCGCTGGGTTCGGGGTCGACTAACAATAGACTTTGATATCATGTATATCATGTCTCTTCCGCCACATCCGTCTCAAGTCCTGGCAACGACGTAATTGATGGGTCTTTTGTTGCGAACAGGGGCCTGGCGTCGTATTTGTAGCCTTTTGCTTCCCGTTTCGCGTATTGCATGCATGCTCAGTGGTCTGCTACCCATTCTGTCTTGCCATGTGTCGCAAGCGCGCGTTTCGGCTGCCAAACAGAAAGGAACTGTCCAGGAGCTCCCAAGACTAAGAACAGGCAGGAGCTCGTCTTATGGAGAGGGGTGTATGTACTTTTTGTCACGCTCGCAGGACGTCTTGGCTACAATACGACCTCATCTTATGGCATCGTTTTCAGACGAAGGGAGAAAAAGAAAGAAAGAGTGGAGAGGGGGGTGCAGTCGATCTGACTTTTGACGTGAGCGATGGGGCACTGTTACTGTACGAGGATGGTCGCAGGACTCGTTTCTACTGAGTATGCTACATTTCAGTAGACAATATCTCCACTGAGAGAATTCCTGATGCAGGCAAGCAGGCGTTGTGGACAATTAGCAAGGACAGACACGAGACGGCGCCCAAAACGGTCAGAATAAATATTTGGAAAAAAGGCACATCTTCTTCATCTAGTATTTTGGACGGTTTACAAACAGACTAAAACGTGGAAGAGAGAAAGATAAGTAACGGACGAAAAAAAAAAGAAGAAAAAACTTCCAACAACTTTTATTTACTGTGTATGTTGTGATGTCTACAAAGCCAAAAACAAAAAAAAAAAAAAAAAAAAAAAAAAAAAAAAAAAGAGGACTGCCAGAAAGGACAAAAAATATGATAAGAGTGGGATTCGAACCCACGCCTCTTGCGAGACTAGCATGTTCACGTTGCTCGATTTGAATCCGGAGATTCTCGTCTAGAACCTGAAGCTAGCGCCTTAGACCGCTCGGCCATCTTACCAGTTGCTTCTGATGTGTGGAGTTGGTCCATACATGGGCTAAGTAGGAAGGAGACAGAAGATCACGTGGTGATAAGTCGTCCGCGCTTTCTTAATTTCTGCGACACCCCTCCATCCGATAAAGGCCATAAATGTCAGGAACGACCGACGTCAACAGTCAACACACGGATAAAGTTTTCTTTTGGATGCTTTCGCCCTTTTCAACACCCACACACCGTCGCCATGTCCCTTGAACTGCACATATGGGGTCCGGCCTTTGGCCTGCCGTCGATTGACCCCGAATGTCTCGCCGCCGTGGCCTACCTGAGCGTCGCCCTGCCGCGGGGCTCTTGGACAAGTCTGGCAGCAAGCCCGTCTTCCATTCCTCGTGAGTTTTCGTGATGTGACGAGAATTGAAATTATGTGCATGGCACGGCTACTAATATACTGCTCTACTCGCAGACACACTGCCTGCGTTGCGCGACAACGACTCTGGCCGATGGGTGGCCGCCGGCTTCGACTCCATTGTGTCCTTTGTTCGGTCAAAAGCGACCGCGGACAGCTCAGTCACCGACCTCAATGCCGGCCTGGTCCCTGCCCAGACAGCCGACGTTACTGCCTACTCTGCCTTCTTGCGCGCCGAGGCCGCTCCTCTGCTCGCCCTCTCCTTCTACGTCTCCTCTGCCAACTGGATCGAGACCACCCGGCCAGCCTACAGTCGCATCCTGCCCTTCCCGTTGACATGGATCGAACCGCCAGCCATTCGCGCTGCTCACGCCTCGGGCGCGGCCCACCTCGGATTCTCGAGCCTTGACACAGACAATGACGTCAGCGACGAGGACGGCAACCACAAAGAATCGTCGTTGGCAGCCGCACTCCATGCCTTCCCCGACCGCATACGGAAATCGGTGCAGCAGCAAAGGGCGGAGCCAGTGCAGACAGCCACCGAATCCAAGCCGGCTGCCAAGTCACTCTCGATTGCCGAGGCAGCGTCACGCGTAAATACACAGTCGGCGTCTTCACAAACGCCCGAGTCCAAGGTGCAGTCCAAGCTGGACGAGGCCGTCCGCGCCTGTCTGTCCGTCTTGTCGGAGCAAAAGGGCACCAAGCGCACATTAATACGAGATGGCGAGTCCAGTGACGGCAGCACACTCCAACTGTCATCGCTGACCTCTCTCGACTGTCTCGCCTTTGGCTATCTTGCACTCATGACCGTGCCGGACGTTCCCCGCACATTCCTGCGCGATGCCCTGCGGCGGCACCACCACGAGCTGGCCGTCTTTGTGGCCGACGTGCGCGCTGTGTGCTTCAACGACAAGGCAGCCGATGCCGGCTATTCCTCCCAAGTTGTTGTTTCCACCAAACCCCGCGGCCCTCGGTATGCCAACCCGCTGTGGCTGCGCACACTGCATGGACTGGTGCACAGCATCCCTGGCCTCAGTGGCGAGTGGGTGGTCTGGTTGTGGCGGCGGATCCGTGTCGACGGCGACGACACCTCTGGTAACTCGGACCCCGCAGTCGCCCTCTGGCAGCGTGATATGTCCGCAGCAAGGTGGCAACGGCTGGTCACGGTGTCGGCGACAATGGCGGGCACAGCACTGTTTGTTGGTTTGATTTTGGGATACCGGAAACTACCAAACTTTGGCTCGCGTATTGTCGTGTACCGGCGGGCACCGATCTCGTTTGCCGGCCTGGGTGCCGCCGGCGCCCTCCTCAGTGTGCTGTGACGCTTGGGGATATACTTTGGCGGTTCTGTTTTGGGCATATTTTGGCGTTTTATGTGTGACGGATCTACGATATATAAAAGATAAAAGAATAGTGTAATGATATCACGGAAGAAACGGGATAGGAAAATGGGCAGCATCAGGAAAATCAACATAATCTACACTCTTATATTCAAGCATACACAGTCGCTCTGCAACTTTTGGAGATGGACTGATCTTTACTTTTTTTTTGTGATACAAATTCTAGAAATATAATAAGCTATTAAACACGAATATGTATTCGTCCCTTTTATAACCAGCACCCGACAAAGGAAATGCGCGCATATAGACAACGAAGAGCAAATATAAGAGCAAAACACCACAGCTATATGCCTAGTGTACAGACACTTTTGTAACAAAGGTCAAAAGAGGTTGAGGCCTCTGCTCATCCTCACGTCATCCCGAGAGCCCAAGTCTCTCTCTGTTTCTTCTATCCGTCTCTCCCAGCATCGTCACCTCTTGAAACTAAATCTGCCGGATCTCCTTGCCAATCATCTCCGGCCGCTCCACCTCCCACTCGTCCCGCAGCACCGCAAACGTCAGGTCCGACACCAGCAAGCTCTGACCCAAGCTCCACACCAGCGTGATGGCATAGAAGAAGTTGGCGTTACCGCTGCCGGCGTAGATCCACAGGTGGTAGAACGCAGGGCCCAGGAATGTTGCGTACATGATGGTGGCCGCCACAACGAACGTGTACCGCATGAGCGGGAACACGTGGCGGAACAGAGGCACCAGGCCTAAAAACAGAGACGTGTCGCCGATGCTGGGGTACGGCTTGAAGATGGCAAAGATGCCCGTCAGCAGCGTCAGCACGACGAGCGGCTGGCGGCGGATGCGGATGGACAGGCCGCCGACGTAGCTGGACAGGTGCAGCCAAAAGACAGCCACGAAAAAGGCGCGGAAGGAGTCGAACATTTCAATAAAAAAGTACCACCAGAGGCCGACGTTGGGGGTAAGATCGGAAAGCGTGAGCTGGACGCCGTAGGTCGACCGCAAGAACTCCCAGGAGCCGCCGGTGAGGATATAGGACATGTTGAGAAGGACGACAAGGCAGACAGCGACGAAAAAGACGTTGATGGCCGAGAAGGCGAGGAGCGGCTTGGCCAGGGTCTTGCGGTGGTCGTAGGCCAGCAGAATCAGTGGTGGCAGCAGGAGCAGCGGATACATGGAGAGGTAGGCGGCAAAGGAGAGCGAGAGCATGGCGCCGAGGGGTGCGCCGGCAATGGCCTTGCTGATGGCATGGAGGATGGCGCAGGTCGAGAATACACTTGTGGAACGGCCGATGCAGGTCGCAATCGTGAATGGATTGAAAAGGTAGCTGGGAAAAGAAAGGTTAGTCGGGTTGACGGATTCAGCGATTTGTATAAAACAGGCAGTAGATGGCTCTGGACATACACAGCAGCCACGACAAAGCCGCTCCAGCGCTTCTCGCGCCGCGGGGACTTGAACAGCGTCGAGGCACCGGCCTCGCCGGAGTCGGCAATGCGCAGAAGAGCATCGGCGCTCAACAGATCGACGGCGATGTAGAGCAGGTAGGTAAAAACGGGCAGGCTCGCTGGCGGAAGAAGCGAGAAGAGCGGAAGTAGGAGTGGTGCCTGGTGGTAGACACCGCCGTCATAGGGCGAGACATTGTGGTTGTAGAGAAACAAGCCCTCCTGCAGGCGTTTAAAGCTGGTGACAGGTGTCGAGATCTCGACGCGTCCGGTCAGCAAATCGGGGAGGCCCGGGAAGACGGTGAAGAGCGCGAGGCGCACGGCGGCCGCGGCCACGTACAGCGCCGCCGTCCTCCCGAGGGTCATAGTGCGTCCGCCATTCATTGCCCTGCCAGGTGGTGGTGGGAGGGAGTGGACAAATGGGGTTGTGGTGGTGGTGGTTCGTCGTGATAGGGGAGAAGGAGGTTCGTGATGATGGCCATTTACGGATGGAGGTGCTGGCCTCTAGGGGGAAGGTGCGCTGCACGGTGCTGTCCTCAAGACGCGCCACGCGCTAATTGGACGAAGCTCGTGTCCCACTTACAGAGCTGCAAGGGAGCCAGGGGAAAGAGGGGTCTAAAGGGGCCTAGGGGGCCTAGGAGGCCTAAGGGTTCTGTGGCGTCCGCTGTGGCTCAAAAAGCTAGGAGAAGTCAGAGTGGGTCCATAATAGGCGGTGAGCGTAGGTGGTGAAAAAGTCTCTGCGGCAGGAGGCTGGCCGCCAGAACGAGAAAGAGTGGCAGAAAAAAAAAATTTGGTCGGCCATTGGAAAAAAAAGTTTACGCTGGGGGAAAGTGCTATCGGCCACCGCTTTTGGAGGCATCAACAGCGAAAACCCTTCCTTCTTTCTGGCCTACGTCCACGATCACCACTTTTGTGATTGACGAACCGCGACATCTAGCCCAACGACATTATCCTCCCCTTTTCGCCCTTCTCTCCTGTTACGCATTTCTCACACGCAATATGGCACGCCCGAAGAGAAAGGGCGAGGTCGGCGCCGCCCGCAACTATGTCACCCGCAACCAGGCGGTCCGCAAGCTGCAGCTGAGCCTGCCCGATTTCCGCAAGCTATGTATCTGGAAGGGCATCTACCCGCGCGAGCCGCGCAGCAAGAAGAAGGTCTCCAAGTCGTCGACGGCATCCACGACCTTTTACTATGCCAAGGACATCCAGTACCTGCTGCACGAGCCGCTGGTCAACCGCTTCCGTGAGCAGAAGGCTCTCGAGAAGAAGATCTCGCGTGCGCTCGGCCGTGGCGATCTGACGGATGCTAAGCGCTTCGAGAAGAACGCTGCCCGCCCCGAGAAGACGGGCCGCCCCCGCTACACGCTGGACCATGTCATCCGCGAGCGCTACCCGACCTTTGTCGACTCGCTGCGCGACCTCGACGACTGCCTGTCGATGCTTTTCCTGTTTGCTAACCTGCCGTCGACGTCGTCTGTCCCGGCCAAGATGATTGCCCGCTGCGAGCGCCTGTGCCTCGAGTTCCAGCACTACCTGATTGTCTCGCACAGCCTGCGCAAGTCGTTCTTGTCCATCAAGGGCGTCTACTTCCAGGCCAACATCCAGGGCGAGACTGTTACTTGGCTCGTGCCCTACAAGTTCAACCAGCGCGTTGTCGGCGACATTGACTTTCGCATCATGGGCACCTTTGTTGAGTTCTACATGACCCTGCTGGGCTTTGTCAACTTCCGCCTCTACACGGCCGTCGGCCTCAAGTACCCGCCCAAGTTTGACCAGACCAAGGATGACGGTGCTGGTGAGCTGGGCGCGTTCACGCTCGAGGATGTGGCCGCCGTCAACGGCGAGGCCAAGGCGGCTGCCGATGCCGAGGCCGAGCGCGGCCCCGACCCCAAGGTGCAGGCCGAGGTCAACAAGTTGGTCCAGGAGCTGAAGGAAGAGGAGGCCGGCCAGGTGGAGGATGTGGCAGACGATGCTTCTGCTGCTGAAGGCGCCGAAGACCAGCCTTCGGACGCCATTGACAAGTTCGAGCCGGCCGCGCAGGGCGGCGATGTCCTGCCCCAGCCCTCGTACAGCTCCAGCAACCCGCGCCAGCTCTTCTCCAAGTGCACCATCTACCTGTCGCGTGAGACGCCGCGCGGCTCGCTCGAGTTTTTGCTGCGGGCATTCGGCTGCAAGCGTGTGGGCTGGGACGCCGTGCTGGGCGAGGGCGCCTACACGACCAACGAGCACGACCCCAGCATTACGCACCAGATTGTCGACCGGCCGCCGGTGCAGGTGACTGCAGGTGACGACGCCGCTGCCGAAAACAAAGAGGACAACCAGACTGCCCAGAAGCTGGCCGCCAACCGCCGCGTTGCCGGCCGCATCTACGTGCAGCCGCAGTGGGTCTGGGACAGTGTCAACGCCGAGGAGCTTCTGCCGGCCGACGTGTACGCACCCGGTGCGCAGCTGCCGCCTCATTTGAGCCCCTTCGTGAAGAGCGTGCAGGGCCAGTACGACCCGTCGCTGCCGCTGGACCAGCAGCAGACCGAGATGGAGGCGCTCGAGTCGGATGCCGAGCTCGAGGACGACGAGGACGAAGAAGACGAGGACGGCGAGGAGGCCGTTGCCAAGGCTGTCGAGAAGGTCAAGGCCGCCAAGGCTGCCAAGAAGATTGCGGCAACACAAGAGTCGGACGACGACAGCGACCACGGCATGGACGTCGCCGGCACCGACGACGAGGACGACGAGTCCGAGGACGCGGAGACAACAACCGCAACCAAGAAGGAGTCTCAATCTGTCGGCGCACCCGAGGACGCCGACGAAGACGACGAGGAAGAGGCCGACAGTGCGCTGCAGCGCCAGCTCGAGCTCGAGGCCGAGCTGTCCGGCAAGCCCATCCGCAACAGCAAAGCACAGCTGGACGCCCGCGCCAAGGCCAAGGCCAACGCGCGCAAGGCGCTGGCCCGCGACGCCAAGCAGAAGGAGGACGAGCTGGAGCGCGCAAAGGGCATGCTGCCCAAGAAGAAGCGCCGGCTGTACGAGCAGATGGTTTACACCAACACCAAGCGCAGCGCCGAGGACGAGAAGCTGCGGGCCAAGCGGCGGAAGCTGGAGCGCAAGAACGCCAAGACCCAAGCGTAGGCTTTTGGAAGAGTGGCCAGGCGCTGTTGATGTTTGTTTTTATAGAAAAAGTTGTTTTCGTTTTCTTTTATTATTTTGCATTTTTGCATTTTTTCATTTATCATTGCATTTGTTTTCTTATTCTTTTTCCACTATCTTTTTTCAATATTTATCACTACATTAGGTCAAGAAAGGGCGTCTATAGTTTGTACTTACGAATCCTGTAACTCACGTATCAATCATGCTGTACTTTTCAACAAAATTGCCCGAGTGAAAGCAAGAAACTGCCCGTAGAGCAAACGCTGAAAAGACAAGTGCGTTTTACCTGTAGATTATACTTTATATTTGTGACGTCCGCAAAGGGAAGGAGGGACGTAGTCGTTGAGAGTCGCCAACGCTCTTGCTGAGAGGGGCAATATGTGTAAGGCTTAGAATGGCCCCACTTAAATTTTCATCACATCAACAAACGTCGCTAACATTCATCTACTTCATTCACAACTCCCATTCGTCCAGCATCGAGCCACCGCACAAGACCATGGCGACCCAGCCGGCCAAAAAACGGGTCAGGGATCGCAGAGAAGCCCGAATAAGGGCAGCAGCTGAGGCTGAACTGGCCGCGGCCCCGGGTGCGCAGGAAGAAGCCAGCATCGCAAACGTTTTGAATGAGGCTTCAAACGACACAAATGGCGACATACACTCAACACAACAGACCGAGTTTCCGCCAAGTCAAAAGAGACTTCGAAAATATGGCGACTCTGATATTGGCACCGAAAGTGCTACAGAGGAGGCATATCTGCGGCGGCGCAAGGCGTCCACCCCTCCAGGCGATCACAGACTCAGAGACCCGCGCGACAGAATTGAACTTTCCGAGACGCCTGTGCCCTTCCGCGATGACTGGTCCGACCCTGACACGGCCAGCATAGCCTCACATGACTCGGATGATCTAGCGGCTCGCCGGCCCAACCGCTGGCGCGGCAATCCACGCGCCTGGCAGCACATCACAGAGCTCGATCGCGCCGTGTTCAGTGCCATGAGCCGAACGCGCGACCGCGACCTGGCTGCACACCTCTACAATGCCTTCCGCATGAAGCAGGCCGTTGACATTGCTACAGACACGGATGCCTGGGCGCCCAAATCCTACTGGACGGCGTGGCCACTGAGGCTGCGCGACAACCTGGGACTGAACGTGTTTGACGATAACGGCAACCACAGTGCCATCTTTGCTGCAGCACAACATGCTAAAGCTGGTTATGCTCCTGATGCAAACGACCCGCCAGTCTTCAACAATCACGAGCCGCCTGCCGAGAGCCGACCCAGCGGGCCACTCGAGGAGATGCTGACGGCTACCATCCAGCGCGTAGCCCGTGAGCAGTTTTATTTGAGACAGCAGACGCAGCAGCAGCAGCAACAGCAGCAAGAACGACAGGAGGCAGGTCCCGGCCAGTCTGGAGAGAACAATGGCACAGAATCGGCCCCATCCGAGCCCTCGACAGCAACTGCAGCACCCAATACGACCAATGTCGGCGCCAACGCCCACACCGATGATGTTCCAGCTGTGGTTCTCGCTGACGACGAGCTGGCGGCCGATCTACTGCAGCCGAGCGTCCGACACCTGCTCACCCAGGTCGACAAAGTACTATCGATTTTGCACAATGCTCGTGTTTCCACAGCTGCCTTTGGCGAAGATGGGGAGTCATCGTCGGCAGCTGCGGCAGCGGCAGCACGATCTCGGCGTCAGCGATCACCGTCTGTGGACGCAGGCGCTGCTACAGGAGCACGTCCACTTGGACGACGTCTACGACTACCCCCACCCAGCAAGAAGCATATCTGCCGTCGACCTAGAGACTGGGAGTCCAGTCCTGAGCTGATGCTAGCAACGACACGGGAAGTTGTGTGGGAGAGGAATCATCTTTTGGATCCCATCTTTCGGCCAGAAGAAGCAGCATCTACTTCATTCCAGAGGAGAAACGAGAAACCGACATATACAAGAAAGAGCCTGATGAAGGAGGCCGAGGCGCGTGCACGACCATCAAAGAAACGGCTGACCAAGAAGCGGGAGCGACTGCCGGGAGAGACAGAGAAGCAGTTTGTGATTCGTATTGCCCGGGAGTCACACCGCCGCCTTCCCGACTTTTCTGACGACGAAGAGGACGAGGGCCAGAAGGACGTCCCAGAGGTGAAGGAGGAGGAGGAAGAAGAAGAAAATACACCAGAACAGCTTCCGGTGCGGAAAGAGACATCGGTCCCTATACCCCGAGTTATTGGTGACCGAGGCAGAGCGGCAAGGTCTCCTGCACGGCAAGGACGAGTCTCGTTTGCCGAAAATGGCGACAGCGATGCCGGCGGGCCCGAGTACCTAAAGAGACTTGTCGATGATGGCGCTAGCGACACCGACATCAATGAAGGCTACGAGAGCGACCGGCAGACCGGAGACGAGGAGACCAGCACCCAAAATCGAAAGCGTATCAACAGCGCCGTAAAAAAAGGTCGACCAGCCGACAGGACCATGTCCCGCTGGCCGCTGCGCAACTGGGCCGATGTACTAGGTGCAGCGGCCCTCAGCGGCGGGTTCAGCGGCGAGGTACTGGCCCGCGCAACCCAACGCTGCTCCGACCTCTTTGGGCAGAGCATGTCGATGGACACGCTGGCTGGTGTTGAGCTCGGCGAGGGCGAAGTGCCAGACAACTACAAGCAGTATCGCGCCACCCACAAGCCCCCGCTGTCTGTTGACCGGCACGTCTACAATCCTGGGGCGGCAGGTCCCTACCCAGGACTCTCCGAATTGCCCGACGAGACCGATACAACAGGACTGGAGAACATCACCATTGCGGTGCGGCGGGCCCATGTCCGACGACAAGCACAACTGGCAAAGCGGAATGCATTTATCAAAGAAAGGCTGGCCGGGTGGGAAAGGCAGCGTGGCGAGTCGGATCCTGCAGGCCAGGAGGAGGGGGAGGCTGCCGACAGCGATAGCGACGACGAAAGCGAAGGTGGTGATGCACAGGTAAAGGAAGCGCCAACGCAAGTCCGGCTCCAGTCGACTACTGCTGTCCCTCTACCAGTCATTTCGAGGGTACCACTGCCGGTGATGCCGACGACGCCGACGACGCCCAAACCCAAGCCCACGCCTATAATTTGGTACTGCCCGCGGCCCAATTGTCCGCGTGCCGTGGATGGCTTCACGAGACGGCAAAACATGAGGCGCCACCTACAACTAATGCACAACATGCTATTTGGCGATGATGAAAAGGTAGTGACACCAGCACCTCTGCCTTAGAGAGCGCAGTCGTAAACGTGGCACTGTCTGGGCGTTTGTTTTGACAACGATGCCAGAGCATCTTCTGTGCTTAATGATAATGATATATGCGGGGCTTTTTTCTATACATTTTTTTAATTTAAAACTTTATACAGTAATTTTTCACAGTATCGTAGGACTTTGGTTGGTTGTTGCACTTGATTGTATGTTGCTACATTTTATTGTATTATACATATACATGTTTCGGCTCTGTTCTTCCTCCGTTCGTCGTCCTTCTTCTCATACAAAACATCTTCCCTTCTGTCTCTACGTGGTCTATTTTTGCCTTCCTCCTTTGCCAGTTCCATCAAATGAAAATAAAAAGTATACACATATAACGACAGAAACAATAAAGACACAAGAAAAACAAAGCGGCAAAATGACAAAAGAAAATCGAACATGGATAAAAAAGGAACAAATAAAAGGAGACAAAAGATTAAAACAAATGAGAATGAGAACGAAAAGTTCCTCCCATATTCCCGTCTACGCACACCAAAGAGACGTGTCGCCTACCTTATCGGCTCTTCTCCAGCTGCAGGCTCCGTAACCGGGCCTCGGCCGTAATGACATCCAGCGCCTGCTGCACCTCGAGCACCTTGCGCACCTCACCCAGCCAGTCACGGCTCAGCGTCTTGGCCCAACCCTTGAGGCCGTTCATCTCGCGGGCTGCACCGTCCAGGTTGCCCTCCTCAAGGAAAGCCTGCGTGCGGGTCAGGATCGTCTCAACATTGGCGTCGTCCGAGTCAGTGGCCGTCGTGTTCGAGGACGTCGTGGCAGCCGAAGCACCGCCAGCCGAGGCGCCCTGCTTGCGGAACAGGACCTTGCTCAGCACGTAGCTCGAGGCGTGGCTGGCAACACCGGCATCCTCGGGCAGCAGCGAAGCCTTGCGCACCTCGCCGGCCACGCGGCGGAAACGGTCAATCAGCTCCGAAGTGGTGGCAATGCCGCGCTGGTAGGCGGCAGGCGGGATCGAGGCAATAGCAGCGTCGACGACAGCATCGCCCGCAGCGATCTCCTTGACAGCGACCAGCTCCTTGACAAACGGCCGCAGCACGGGTTGCACACCGCCATGGCTGGCAGTGGCGTCCTCGTCGGCCAGGCGGGCACGCACGGCGTCCAAGGCGACATGCAGCTGCTGGGCGCGCTGGCTGGCGTCGACGACCTCGGTCCAGCCGGCCGTCAGGCGCTCAAGGTCGGCGACGCTTGACGACAGCTCGTTCAGCTTGCCGAGGCGGCCGTTGCGCTCCGTCTCGACACGGTCGCGCAGCTCGTCGGCAAACTGCTGCGTCATCTGCACGGCCTGCTCAATCAGCTTGTTCTGCAGCTTCTCCTCGCTAAGCTGGCGCTCGCGCGCCGTGGCAAGCTCCAGACGAGCATCGTAGCTGGAGCGCACGGCGGCCATCTGCTCGTCAAACTCGGCACGCCACTGCGCCTCCTGCGCGGCCATGGCGCTCTCCACGCGCGCGACCAGATCCTGTGCGGCAGCATCGAAGCTGGCGGTGCGGGCCTCCACCTGGGCGGCCGCACTCTTCTCGGCCTCTGTGCGGATGTCCTTGATCTTGCGGCCGACCTTGTTGACCTGCTCCTTGGCCTTGCCAATCGTGGCGGCGTACTTGGCGTTGGCCTTGTCGGCGTTGATGACCGTAATGATGTCGTTCAGCAGGCGCACAACATCCTGGACGACGGGCTCAGTCGCATCCTGGACGGCGAGCGGGTCAATGGGCGATGCAGGGGGCCAGCGCGAGGGCTCGTCGACCTCGGGCGCGCGGAATGCGGGTGCATCCTTGGTGTCCTTGGTGTTGGCAATCACGGCAGCCTCGGCTGCGCTCGTCACAGGGGTGTCGGCAATGGCCTTCTTGGCTCTCGCAGGCTTCTCGGCCTTGGCCGGGACAGCAGCTGCAGCAGGCGCGTCGCCGCCCTTCTTAGCAGGAGAAGGAGCCTCGGCACCCTTCCTGGGCACGGCAGCCGACTGGCGGCTGGTCTCGACGTCAGCCACGCGCCACGAGGCACCACTCTGGGCAGGCACGCGGACATCAGCACCAGTGTCGCGGGGCTTGTTGCCACCGACGCGGTCGGCAATGTTGGGGAAGCGTTTCCGGAAGTCGAGCTCCTCGAGGTAGAGCACGGCCTGCTCGCCGTAAGGGATGTACTCGGTAAAGAAGTCGTGGAAATTGTCATTGATGCGCGAGTACCACACGCCGCCACCAAAGGCCAGCGCGCCCAGGATGGACAGCGTCAGCACGTAGTTGCGCAGCTTGCGGAAGAAGCCACCCTTTCGCGGGGGAGGAGCCGAGCGGGCAGCGCCGGCAGCAGCAGCGGCCACGGCGGCAGCCGGCTGCGATGGAGGCGGGGGCGGAGGCGTCAATGGCACGCTGTCAGTCGGAATAGGAGCAGAGGTCGTCGTGGGAGGCGGCGGCACGGGGCTCGAGGCAGCTGTTCTCGTCTCGGAAGCCGGCAGGACGGGTGGCTTCGGGGCATCGGCATAGAATCTCTGTTTGTCACGAAGAAAAGACATCAATTAGTTTTTTGATAACAAGCAATGGACCGAGAGCTCGCCAAGGCTCTCCAACAGACTCTGCGTACCTGGCTAGCACCAACAACGCGCCATGTGCGGGCAGACGCGGCAGATGAAGAAGCTGTCGCGGCCAAGGGCCGGCTGCCCAGAGCTCGTGCTGAGCGCAGAGACGTGCGGAGCATTGTGGCAGATGGAGGGAAATGATGGCGACAAAAAAGAGACAATTCGAAATACAGATGGAAATGCAGATGGCGAAACGAGCGACGATGGGGGAAAAGGGGCGGCGTGGTGATGGATGGCCGAATGCAAAAAAGTGGTCAATACGATGCGTAGAAGCGTTGATGCGTCGAAATGGCTAGTTTTTCGAGATGAGGCAGCGTCGCGTGTGGTGCAACTAATGCTGGCAGGAGCGTTTGGGCATGGCGCTGAGGTGCTTTCCCGTCCGGTCAGGCTAGTTTTTTTCTTCTTTCTCGTTGGCTCTTTCTTCCTTTTCCCTGCAACTGGGCTACTGTCGCTCCCTGTTCCTGCCGTTTCCTTGCTCGAAAAAATGACGGATGAGGGATAAAGTTAGCTCGGCAATAAGGGAATGGAATAAAATTAAATCCAAAATTAAAGCCTTAAATAACCCCTAGCTCCAACGCTACAGCACGGAGCCGCTGGAAGGTGCTCTCTCGTGCTGGAGCTTAGTGAAGATCTAGCGCCTGCGTGCATAATTCACAGGGTATTACGGAGTATTGTAAGTAACATGGAGCATGGGTAAGGCGCAGCCTAGGACTGTATTTTGCAATCCGTCTGCTGTTTGCTATCAACACCGGAAGGGCTTATATTGTCGAGAAGAGAGTCAAAATGGTCAGGAGAAAGTGCTGGAGAGTTGTAAGGGGAAAGAACGAACGAGTGACGAATGTCTGGCCGTCAATTGGCAGACACGATCTGCTCCTGAGCGGGACTATATAAGCTAGCGTTCTTCGGGCTTAACCACAACAATGCATTCAGGCAAAGTGCCAGAGTGGTTAATGGGTATGACTCGAATTTCCCGATTCGATAGTATATCATATGGCTTCGGCCGCGTAGGTTCGAATCCTGCCTTTGTCGCAATTGTTACCTTTTTTGCCCTTGAGCACTTTTTTTTCGTACATCAAAAGAAAGAGGCATTTCAGTGGAATATGCTGTGAACAACTCCTTTTTTTTTTCTTTTTTTCTTTCTTCTTCTTCTTTTTTTCTTTGAGAGAATAGGAAAGGAAGGACAGATACAGAGCCTGAACGCTTCAACAGCTGGCAAGTGCGTAAAGCTCTTTCAAAGAGAAAGAGTGACTCTCCAATCACAACGGCGATGGATTTCCAATCCAGCGAAACAAGCGCAGGTCATCTTTTTCGCCACTTACCAATCACAGCACATTAATTTTCTTGAACCGCTTCCATTCAGTCTCCGACGTCGCAACAACATACATTATTCTCACAACATCGTATCTGTCGACGAAGAGCATACAAGAAACAAACGGCACAGCCACGACGGCATAAGCGAAAGCAAAAGCATATTGCCAAAGAATAGAGCCACCACCCCGCTATTGCATCACTCTCCCACCTCTCATACACACGACCGCCGTCATGTCGCCGGCGCTGGAGCTGCCCGAACCGGTCGAGGACGTCCTCGCCAACCCGCTCAAGTCCAAGCCCAAGCTGGTCGCGCCCGAGCCGGAACATTGTCCCGGCCCCGAATCAGAGCAGGCAGGCCAGGCCGATTCGTGCGCCGGCTGCCCCAACCAAGAGATCTGCGCATCGGCGCCCAAGGGCCCAGACCCAGATATCCCCGTGATCACAGCACGACTGGAGAACGTCAAGCACAAGATCCTGGTGCTCAGCGGAAAAGGTGGCGTGGGCAAGAGTACATTCACGACGCTGCTGGCACATGCGTTCTCAGCAAACCCGGACAACAACGTCGGCATCATGGACACGGACATTTGCGGGCCGAGCATCCCCAAGATGATGGGTGTCGAGGAGGAAACAATCCACGTCAGCAGCGCAGGCTGGTCGCCAGTGTGGGTGACGGACAACCTGGGCGTGATGAGCATCCAGTTTATGCTGCCGAACCGCGACGATGCCATCATCTGGCGCGGCGCCAAGAAGAACGGCCTCATCAAGCAGTTTCTCAAAGATGTGGACTGGGGCGACTTGGACTTTTTGCTGGTGGATACGCCGCCCGGTACAAGCGACGAGCACCTGAGCGTCAATGCCTTTTTGGGCGAGAGCGGCATCGACGGCGCCGTCGTGGTGACGACACCCCAGGAGGTGGCGCTGCTGGACGTGCGCAAGGAGATTGATTTTTGCCGCAAGGCCGGCATCAAGGTGCTGGGCATTGTCGAGAACATGAGCGGGTTCGTGTGTCCCAAGTGCCGGCACGAGAGCCAGATCTTCCGCGCAACAACGGGCGGCGGACGTGGACTGGCAGAAGAGCTGGGGCTGCCGTTCCTGGGAGCCGTGCCCCTCGACCCGCGGATTGGCATGGCCTGCGACTACGGCGAGAGCTTCTTCGACAGCTACCCTGACAGCCCCGCGTGTGCAGCACTGAAGACGGTGGTACGGACGTTGGCGGGCGAGCTGGGCCTCGACGGGTCGCAAGTGCTACCCGAAGATGACGAAGGGAAGGCCGGCAAGGCCTAGTGCGGGCGGTGCTGGTAAAGATGAATTTGTACATACAACGTTTGCATTTACATGGCGTCTACTTTTCATGACATAACGGCACAGGATATCAGGACATGATACTAGGATATCTACGAAATAAACTACAGAATACTGAGAATACTGAAATCATTGATTGTGCGGTCTACGCGAGGCACCAAACGAAGTAAAAGAACACAGTGAATACGATCAAGAGCGCCTTTCCCATTAGCCCAAAAGAAAAATCTGTCCAGAATATCCAGAATAAAAGCAAAAGTCATTATGAAAGCTTGTAGCTGTGCATCCTCGTCCGTTTACGTTCCTTTGCTCGCATCCGTCTGTTTGTTCGTGTATCACACAAGACACATTGCCCGTTATCTTTCTGCCGCCTCGCCGTCCCATTGCTTACGCCGACCCCAGACGCTCCGGCAGCTCCTCAAAGTCGTCCGTCGACTCCACGTCCAGCACCTTGCCCACCTCGCTCGTGTTGCGCATCAGCTCTTTTGCGCCGGCATAGAGCATGCGCAGTTCGCTGTTGCAGGTGATGGGCAAGTAGTACAATAGCACGTACGGGCACGACAGGCGGCCGGAGGGCAGGGTCATCGGGTAGCTCAACAGCACAAACCGCGGCGAGTTCTCGGGCAGGTCATCGGCGATCTCGTCGAGGCTCTTGTAGACAGTCTTTTCTTCGTCCTGGCGAATCTCCTTGGTGGCGCGGTCGATGAGGTAGATGACGGCCTGGGGGTCGCGCGCGCGCGAGGTTCCGAGGCGGAACTTGCGGAGCTGGTCCTTTGTCTCCTGGGAGAAGGTGTAGAGTCTTGCTTCTGAGCTCTGGAGGGAGAAGAAAAAGAAGATTAGTTTTTAAGGTGTGTCACCAGAGAGGATCGAAGAGCGACGCAGCTATGACGTGATACTCACCATCTTGACAGCTGTGTGTGTGTTGCAGGCGGCCGTCGAGGACAAGCGGGAAAGGGCGGGGGAGGACAGGGGTTGGAGCACCGAGTGCGGACAGGAGGGGAGAAAGTCGAGATCGGGACTTGGGGCTTGCGATGTATAATGCGATTTGGCGATGACAGGAAGAAAGGCAGTCGCGATAGGCAGTCGCGATAGGCAGTCGTGACGTCGCGGGGAAAGAGCGCCCCCAACAAAAGCTGCCCCTATTGATACGTCGCATATACGCGGGGCTGGCGTCTCCGAGCCCGTTGGCGTTGACGAGCGAGACGAAGCGTGCCGAGTCCACTATGGCCGCTATCCACCTCGCTGGACATACCACTGACAAACACTCCTTCAGCGGAAAGCAGCACGCTAACACTCCAACTCGAACGTGCTATCTGCTGTGTCCCGCTCCTGCCCTTTTTCCTATCCCCGCCATTCCGGTTCTCCGCTCGTAAGTGGCAGTTGCGGCCTTGTTCCTGGGAGATGCGAAGGGCGGAAAAGGCTGGGCGTCCCGAACTTACGTGCTTGATTCGACCACCACTTAACCACACATGTTTTGTAACCAATTGTCTGTCCGCCCTTCTTTCTCACGACATATCTGTCTAATTCTTCTCATTTCTCCCCTTCCTCCTCTTCCTTCCCACACCCTCCACATCCATGTCGCAGCGCCTCACCCATATTCTGCGTCACGTGTCTGCGCCGACACCGCCGCTTCTTCGAGCCTCGTCCTCCATCTCTGCATCGTTTCTGTCTGCCTGTCCCGGCTTTTCTGCCGCATTCGCTTCTACGCCCTCCAGCAGCTTCACGGCGGCCCGGCCCACACTGTCCGCCATGGCCGAGCTCTCCACAGCGGCCCGCAACAACGCCAAGCCCATCCACACGGCAGCCTGTCTCATCATCGGCGACGAGGTTCTGGGCGGCAAGGTAAGTTGGAACTGGCCGGTATACGCCGTTGTCAAAAATATGTGACCTGTGCTAACCAAATCAGACAAAAGATGTGAGTCTCTCATACCTCGAGAGATTGTGACCATCGACCTTGACTGACGACTGTGTCTAGACAAACTCTGCATACGTAGCAAAGTGGTGCTTCTCAGTAGGAGTTGTAAGTTGGCAGCAGTGACGCCTTTATATGCCCTTGTCCCACTCAAAAGAAACTTGATACTGACCCTTCGTAGTCATTGAAGCGTGTCGAGGTGATTGAGGACGATGAGAGCCAAATCATTGAGGCCGTCCGACGTATGAGTGAAAACTACGACTTTGTCGTGACGAGGTGAGTGACAGCGTATGAGCATGTCCCAAATTTCCTGTGAGAGTACGCCACTGACACGTACACACACACACACAGTGGTGGTATCGGCCCAACACACGACGACATTACGTACCCGTCCATTGCCAAGGCGTTCGGGCTTGAAGTCAAGCTCTACGACGAGGCCTATCGCCGCATGAAGGAGATCTCGATCGCCCGTCCACGGCCCAATCAGCCTGTCGTCGACTGGGACGTCGACTCGCCTGCCCTGCGTGCCCGTCTGCGCATGGTCGAGCTGCCCACGGACCCAGCCATTGCGCCGGACAAGCAGTTTGTCTTCCCCCGCGATGACCTGTGGGTGCCCGTCTGTGTCGTAAATGGCAACGTGCACATCCTGCCCGGTGTGCCTCGGCTGTTCGAAATGCTCCTCGACAGCATGACACCGCTGCTGCTGCCGCGGCTCGAGGGCCGCCAGATTGCCCGTGTCCTCATCTCGACGCCGCTTCCCGAGAGCATCGTGGCACCGTACCTGACGGAGCTGGCCGCTAAGGTCGAGCCGCAGGGCGTGAAAGTCGGCAGCTACCCACGCTGGGAGCGGAAGCGCAACACGGTAACGCTCGTGGGCAAGGACGCGGCGCTGCTGGAGAGCCTGGTGGCCGAGGTCGTGGAGAATGTGCAAGGCCGGCGGATCACCGTGGAGGGCGAGGATGACGAGTCCGGCGATGAGAAGGAGAAGGAGAAGTAGGCGGCGAGTGCAGGTCTGAAAAGGGGGCAATTTGTCGACTTACACGGTCAACGGGTGGCCAACAGAGATCGCGCGGGCACTTGCATATCAAGCCCAGGTGCTCTCGATACATACTATCGGTCAACGTCTATGAACCGTATCACTGAAAATCAAAATAGGAACAAACAAAACACCACAATGATGAAACATAAAGCATGTATATCCAAGGTTCATGACCCGATGGCCGGCCAGAGCCCGAGAACCAAAGGACTGCCAGCGTGGGCTGCCCCGGGCCAGGGCATGTTCTGCAAACGTCGTTTTGTACCACGCTGTGCCTACACGTGGGTTTGGCATTCCCCCAGTCGGCACGCGCATGCCAGCATCGGCTCCTACCCTGTGGTGCATGCAGTGCTGTGTGGTGCATAGAAAATGGAAGCCAGCATAGTCCTTCCATCTCCCAAACTCGCATCATAAAGTCGAAGACAAGCGACGAAGGGTTCGAAACGAAGATTACTGAGTACTCGACCGGGGCAAGCGAAGAAAGAGAATAAAAAAGAGCAAAAAGGAACAGAATGCAGGTGCTGTGTATGCTGGCATTGTTGTCTGATTGGCGCAAGACGAAATAGAATACTCCGTACAAAAGGGAGACGAATTAAAGACAGTCAACAGAAACAGCTTCGGTCAGATTGCTACCCCCACGTTATTCTTAACGTTGAACAGGAGCTTGCATATGATACTCGTATGGTCAAGTGCACAGTCCATCGTTTTCTGATGACGAACGACATCTATGATTTTTATGTCATCATCGTAAGATTGTCTTCAAGATTATCCTTGGGATAAATCCTCCGAAGGCCAAGCCCGCCTCCGCATCGGCGACAGCGAGCAAACATCAGCGGGGGTGCCGGTATCAACGTTAGACTCTAGGCATCTATTTACACAGTAGACAATTTGTTATCTTTTCATCTCTAGATCTGCTGTCAAGAGAGATGGGAGAAAAACGCGCACGGAGGATGGAGACATGCAGAAGCTATTTGACTTGCCGACATACTCCGTACGCACTCACACTCTCTCCTTTTCGGTCTGTGTCTGTAAGGGGGACACCACCACGAAAACAATAGCCTCTGGTTAGCGGCGGCCTGTTCGTTTGTTCGCCATATCCGTCTTCTCGCTTGATTCGCGCCTTGCCGGTCTTGTTGTTAGATTGCAGCTCTGTGCGGAAGTGTTGCGCCCCCATCTATCCAAGGTGTTAAGTGTGCATGTATCTTGAGAAAAGGTGCAAACAATATGTACGGAGTACTCCGTATGAATATGAGGGGAAGGGGAGGGAGGGATATTCAAATGGAAAACTGGAAATAAGTTCACAAGAAGGCTGTACGGAGTATGTGTAGACCGATAAGCACCCGGCCGTGCAAATAAGTCTTGTAAGATTACATACTTCGTTAGTCGTAACGTAACAAGAAAGAGACCACAGCCTGCAAACCTTATTTTCAAACGGCCGGCCACGCCGTGGAGCAAATTTCCCCGTTCCCATTTCCCTATCCGTGCCTTCCTTTTTATTAGGTTGTTCTTTTAGTATTATCTTTGACTGGTAAAGTGTCGTCCCTCTTCCCCCTTTTTTCCCCCCTCAAATTCGTTCTAGAAAACTTCCTTTGATTAATCTCTTGGGCTGGGCCCCTCTTCCCAAACTAAACCCAACGCGGCTGCTACCATTGGGTCTTTTGCCGTTATTGTTGCAACTGTTCCTTGAATCAAGGCAGACAACGGACCACACCATCAATTTCCTAATTTGCTCTCCTTGTGGTTGCACGGAAAGTGAGCTTGGCTCGTTCGCAGTCACCTGTCAAGTTCGGGTTGTGTGTCGTTGCTCATTGCTTGATAGCCGTCGATACCGATGAACAGACCCAAACAGACCCCTTTTCGACACTGGCGCAGACGGCAAACCGATCACCAGGGCTTCAGGATAGAATGAGCGTGCTCTAATATGTCGATCATTCCCTGTTCTTGTTGCTCCCCCTTGGCTGGTCTGGATCTTTCCCACTCTTTCTTACTCCGTACCCACCAAGAGCCATCCAACTCTCGTTTTCCTTGTTTGCCATCTGCTGCATTTGTGCTAGTGCCAGCGTGCCGGATTTCTTGTTTCACTTTGATCGGAGTGGGCGGTGGACTACGGAGATTTTTCAAGGGAAGGAAATGCAACAGAATAATTCGATGCCTTCCGTCCTCGACTGGGTCCTTCGGTCCCTATTATGTGTACATGTACATGTACATATATTTCATGATTGTCGCGCTCCCGCTTTATTTGCCACTTTCGTTCTCGGCCGTGTTGTTACTGAGCAGAGTCGGCAAGGAAGGCATGCTGCCAAGCTCGACACGTTGGAACGTCGTACTCAGGGTATGCTCTTCTTCATGGATTGGTGCTGATCGCCGGGAGAGGATCGTCGCCGTGCTTCATTCAGGTCGCCACGATACCTTGGCCAGACCCGATTCGACAGATTCGATATCGTAGACAAATCTTGATGGCACAAATCAGATGCCGTTGTGTATGTACGAAGTGCACACATATTATATAGGATACCCACCCAGTACATATAAGTTGCCGTCAAGCAATCATGCAGTATCAGTGGCAAAGTATCGCATCAGTAGGGAAAACTGTGGGATAGTCGGCCTGGGCGTTCTCCGTATGTAGAGTCGCAATCATCTACTGATCTCATCTCTTGTGGTCGCGCTCTGGCAAATCAAGAAGAAGAGCCGCGATATCCAGGAGCGTTCCAGCGTGTTTCTCTATCAATTTGTTTTCGTTTGCCTTGTTCATCTTCTTCTGCCCAATATGGCCCCACCAAAAAGCCGTTGCTCCCAAGGACGGCAAGCCAGTGGTTTCCGGGTATTGTAAAATGTGAGCAATGGGGCACGGCAAGATTGCTTCCGGAGCACGAACCTCTGGAAGACAGTCAATTTCTTCCTTTCGTCCCGCTGCAGAGGAAACACATGACGTTGCAAAGCGGGGAGACGTTGGATAAACAACCGAGAGCCTTTCCTGCTGTATTTTGTGTTTCTGTGTGTACACAGACTGTTACTCTGTAGGTCGTGAATTTCTGTATATTTTTGTACTGTAAATGTATGTTCTGTAGGGTGTTTAGTTGGGTGTTTGTCGTTGGTGGCTAAACGGCATTTTGGCAAAAACGGGGCAGGAGCTATCCAAAGGATGTAACACGATTCGTACAAACGGAAGCTGCCTGCCACCTGCCTTGTCTTGCTTCAATCTCCCTACCTCCTGCCCTCGCAGACGAACACTGTACAAAGTACGGAGTACTTGGAAAGCGGCTTTGCATCTAGATGAACTCCACCCGACAAAGTACTTTGTACGCCATATGGAGAACTCCATCAATATATATTCCCTACCTCAAATTTGTCGTCCCACACACCGCCCAGGTATATTGTGTAAGATACACCGCAGACGCACGGCCGAGCACGGTTCGATGCTCGTGCGGCAACGTGCACTGCATGCAGAGGTGCAGATTGACCTGCAGGCGGGCAACGGGCGAGCAAAGTGCAAAAGCGCAACCGGCGGCCACTGGTTGAATGTGTCTTTTTGACGTTTTTTATTTATTCCATACTCCGTATGCCACAAAAGTCTCCATGCGAACACAGACACTTGACAATTATTGACGATCTTGCTACCGCCCGGCCGCCCTTGCGCCAGTCGTGCTTTCCTTGCTGTCCGGCCTCATTGCCTTCCTGCCTTCCCAAGGCTGCTGCTCGCCAAAAGTAAGAAGGAAGGACCGCCGCCACTTCCACTCCCACTCCACACGGAGTCTTCCAGACAATAGCCAGTCTGCGGTCCCTGTCATGGTTAAATACACATGTAGACACCGTACCCGCACAGTGCCGTATCCGCCTCCCCGCTTGGGCTCTGGAGCCTGCGATAGCCATGCAAACGAGGCGAGAAGAAAGCATAGTTAAAAGGCAAAGGCTCCAGCATCAAAGTGGCAAGGTCGGGGATGCTGCAGCAATGCAAATGGTCCCTATGAAATAGGGTATTTGCCTTTTTCATTGTCACCTGCCTGGCCTCTACCGTTTGACGATGACCAAGAAGGAAAGGGCGAGATAGAGGGTAGCTTGCTCTGTATATTCAACTTTAACTCGTCATCATCATCATTCTCGTTTGTGTTTACCATTCTCATTTTTACTCTTGCCGCCTCCTTCTGTTCCCCTCTTCCTCTTTGCCGCCGTCGTGCCCTTCGTCCAAACATACTCCGTCGTCAACCGCCGGACAGAGTCACACCTTGTGTGCCGGAGAGCGATTGGCTGCCTTCGCTTGTGCCTTTTGTGTCGTCTTTTTTCTGTCTTTTTGCTACGGATATTTTTTCTCATTTATTTGTGTGGTGCTTTTTCCATTCTCACTGCGACGTCCAAAATACGGAGTAAGGGTCCATCCATCCCCTCTCCGCATCCTACTTTGGCCTCGCAGCTTGCTTGTGCTTCCCTGGATTGCCGGCGCAAATGCAGCAAGTATTCAGCCATTTTCTCTGCAATGCACCAAAGACATACGACGCTCACAGTAAAAGATTGGCTCTGCCTCTTGCCAACGAGAAAAAAAAAAGAACGAAAAAGGGCTAAAAGCACGCTACTGTCCAGCCCGTCGTAGCTTGCACCATGCCGCCCCAGTTTCCCAAGCTGCGCACCAGCCATTTAGCGTGCTTTGTTGGCTGTGTTTTGACTGCATTGGTTCCACGATAGCTCCTGTAGCTACTGGCGTAGTTGGGAAAAGATACGGCAAACTGGTCGAGGCTGGTAAGAAGAGAGAAAAACGGGTGAGTAGCTCGCGGCGGGCAACGTAATACCGCAATCGCCACTGGGCCTGCAACGGCTTTTTGCCGTTTGCGTTCAGTGTATCTGTCGTTTCCAGGAGAGTGACAAGGTACACACGTCTTGTAGATCGTATTAAAAGGTCGTTCTTTGAAAGTACTTTCTGTGAAAAGCAGCCCATTCGGCAGTGCCCATGGCTCCCACCAAACGTCTGCAGGGCATCGTCCTCGTGGGAGTGAGAGCCTGGAGTTGGGAATCGGGAAACATGAGGCGCGCCGCATGGATTCGTATGTCGAGCTGTAAGAGTCGGACAATTGTACTTTAATCTCAATATACGACGTACGACGTACAATACATAGCATTCAACGTCGACGCTGGCACATGGCTTTTCACGACATACCGGCTGCAATCGCTCCTGCCGGCTGCACGCTGAAGTCCCCGTCCGACGACAAGAAAGGGAAGGAACGGCGGCACGCAGCAGCACCACCAGAAGCAAGCCAAACAGCAGGAGCGGTGGGTCTGTGAGCGGTTGCTGGGATGGTGTGTGGGCAAAGAGCAACCCCCCCTCTCAGTCCTTTCAGTTTTCAGAAGAAGAAGGAGCAGGGGTCGCTCACTTTCGGTGGGCGCCAGGATGGATGCAGTCTCTCAAAAGTGTCTTCAAAGTGTCTCTGTGAGCGCTTGACGGCCGGCGCGGCCACGCTCAATCCAACCCCAAAAAGAGACCAGCGGAACCTAACCTGCAGAGCCCACCGAGCCCACCAATGCTGCCACACCATTCTGGGTGCACACACCCACACACCCTGTTCAAGTGCTCTGGCGCCGGGCCCCCCTTTTCCACCTGCCCCCCCTGCACTTGCCTTTTTGGTCCCTTCCTCCTGTGTCCTGCCTTCCCTGTTGGCTGTTTCCTGTGAGTCGGGGCATCCATCGCGGCTTCCTTGCGTGGCTTTGTCGATGTTAACTTGGTGCACCACGACTTCCTCTTTCAGGTTTTGGTTTCGCTTCCTCGAGGAGTGCTCCTGCCCCGTGTTGTGTTTCTGTTTGTGTTTCTACTCCAGATCTCCATTGTGTCTTACTGCCTCTTCTTTTCTCTTACTCTCTTCTTCTTCACATCTCGACATCACCACCTCTCCTTGTTCTGCCAATCCTCTTCCTTTGCCGCCACGAAACCTCACTCAATCGCATCCCTTTGCCGCCACATATTCCTTTTCTCTTTTTCGCCTTTTTGCCCGGCTGGCTTCTCTCGCCTTACTCGCCTCTCTTTCTCCCTCATCCCTTTCTCGCCAGCACCCCATTATACTTTTGCCTCTTATTCGCTATTCTCGAACGGGCACGACGTATTGTATATTTTTGTTATCTTCCGCCTCGCGTCCTTCAACTCAGCAACTCAATATATGTACACAGTACAGTGCATCGTATCGTGACCTTTCAAGAAAGGTCCCTTCAAACAAAAGCTTCAGAACCCACATCCATATCGTGTCAGAGTCTCAGTGCTCACTTGGCCCCCAGCCTAACACAACGCAACAAGTGCTCCAAAGCGCACCAAGAGTGCACCAAGAAAAGGAGTCCGACCAGGGAGGCCCTGAAAAGCAACTCAAAAGCAAAAGGGAGACAAGTGCGAACCCCTCTCCGCTACCAATTGATCATCAACTAGTCCCAACTTTGTCTAGAGGCCCTCAAATCCAAAGACTATCCATCCAGTAGCCCACACCTGCGCCTGGCGACCTTTCCCCATAGGCACGCCTGTCCCGTATCTTTTGCTGTTTCTGCTTTTCAGGCCTAGCCTCCTGAAAAATAAAAACCCGCCCGGACCCAGAAAAGCGACTGCAAAAAAAAGGGTAAAATAAGGAACCTCGCAAAAAAGCACAGCGATCGCCGGTTCCTCTTCTCGCTCTGGCTGCTCTCTTCCTCTCTTTCTTTCTCCCCCCTCCACTTTTTTCGCCTTCTCCCAAATAGAACCACGATAGAAAGCACACTCCCCAACCACCGTTGTTTTCCATCTTCTGCAATCGTGCATCCATCCCGGTTTCCTTTCTTTTTTTTTGAGACCACCAGTTTTCGACTTTCCAAAAAACACATTTGCCTTCTGTTCCAACGACAACAAGAGGTTCCTTTTTTCCCAACCCTTTTTCTCGACCTTTCGCCGTCTTTCGCTTTACGCCTGCTTCGACTTGTCTCGCTCGATTCGACTCACCTTCTACTCTCCTCCTTACTCACCATCTTCTGTCGTGCGATCGCGCAGTAGACTATCATCACAATGGCATCCAAGGTACGGCGACTCGACAACACGACGATTATGCGCGCGCGCGCATATGCTTTCGCTTTCCTGCATCCCCCATTTGCCCCCTATTCGGTCCTTGCTTCTTGGTCGTCACTAGACAGCTCCCCAGCAACGACGACAAGCATCGGCCGGCCATTTTGTGTCCACCTATACCATTGTCTATCTCAACCGTCTTTACCCTTTTGTTTTTGTGCCGTTTTGGTCTTTTGGCCTTTGGACAACCGTGCCGTGGCTGCGTGCCGTCCCGCGCGGCGATGCATGCGTGGCTGGCGCGGCTGTCCAATTCCATCATTCCATCATTCACCTCCTATCGTCTTTGCTGCGTCCATCAGCTCCAGCCAATCCCATTGTGTCGATAATATGCCAGCTTATGGGAGCCTTGTTGACTAACGTCTTATCTCTTCACCACCCACAGTTCCTCAGAGAATACAAGCTGGTCGTCGTCGGCGGCGGTGGTGTAGGCAAATCTTGTCTGACCATCCAGCTGATTCAGAGCCACTTCGTCGACGAGTACGACCCAACAATTGAAGGTGCGCATCCTCTGCATCCTCCCCGTCCTCTCCTGTTGGATTTACGGTGTCCGCGAAATGGGCTCCCACATTGCACTAGTCCCGACAGCATTGCTGACTTTTGATCCTTTTTCTCCTTCCCACAGACTCTTACCGCAAGCAGTGCGTCATTGACGATGAGGTTGCACTGCTCGACGTTCTCGATACGGCTGGCCAGGAGGAGTACTCGGCGATGCGGGAGCAGTACATGCGCACAGGCGAGGGCTTCTTGCTGGTCTACTCGATCACGTCGCGCCAGAGCTTCGAGGAGATTACCACGTTCCAGCAACAGATTCTGCGCGTTAAGGACAAGGACTACTTCCCGATGGTCGTGGTGGGCAACAAGTGCGATCTCGAGTCGGAGCGTGAGGTGACCAGACAAGGTACGTTCAGGGACCGTTGCGGTTTATTTGTGGCGGATTGCTGGTGTACACTGCCAGCACCCAGGGACAGCCAACCGGAGCAGCCAACTGGAGCAGCCGACTGGGGCGAACAACCCAACAGCGAATAAGGATCGGCAAAGGCTAACAAAACGTACTACAGAGGGCGAGGCGCTCGCAAGATCGTTCGGCTGCAAGTTTATCGAGACATCGGCAAAGTCCCGGATCAACGTCGACAAGGCATTCTACGACATTGTGCGCGAGATCAGACGGTACAACCGCGAAATGCAGGGCTACTCCACCGGCAGCGGCACCTCCAATGTCGGCGGCCCCTCGAACAAGATCGAGGTCAGCGACAACGACACCGAGCCAGGGTGCTGCTCCAAGTGCATCCTGATGTAAGCGGTTTCACCTGTGCACACGCGTTTTCGTGGGGGCGGAGGTGCTGTCCCGTTGAGTGGACATTGAATGCGGTAGCAAAGAACGACGACACCGAAAAGATCGACATCGCAACAGTATCCAAGCAACATCGACATCGATAATAAACGACAAAGCGAGAAGGGACATCAAACGACGCGATCCTTTTTTGTTTTTTTAATTCGAATGGCGACAACGAGAACACACGCACGCTTTTTTTTTCCTCGCGGTCTTTTCTTCGAATATTGCAACGCCGCGGGCGTGTTTTGTAGAACACAGGCACTCGTTTACGGACTACGGACATTTTGGACACTTTCTCGACAGCGACATCATTATGACCGTTTCTGCACGGGATGCCAACTGCTCTAGAAAGTGCGGCTAGCTGGATAACAAGGCTTGTCTTGCACAAGTCTTGTCTTGTCGTCCAAGCCTTGCTTTACATCACAAACACCGACCTTTCTGCCGTCGTTTTTTCTGCGACATTGCCAACGGGAAAGAGAGATCCTTACTGATTTTCTCTTTATTTTACCCCGTCTCTTTTTTGTTTTTCTTTTCTGTTTCCATTTGCGTGTCTATGAGTTTTATTAGACGCCTGCCAGAGTTGCTCACCAGCCGAGTCTCATGTCTCTGCATTTGTTTCCTTTTTATTTATTTTTTTCTACCATCTGCTTCACTTTTTGATATTTCTGGCACAAGTCTTCCTATTTCCCCCCTGTTTATCTCTATTTATTTATTATCATTTTTTCTTACTCTTTTTCCTGTTTTCTATCCCTTCTCTCCTGCATGTCGTCTTTCTCTCTATCTATTTTCTTCTTTGTTTGGCGAAAAGTACTCGATGAAAGAAAAGGATTTTCAAAACATAACCAAAACTGCATGTGCACTGCTACCGTTGTTCAAAGGATGAAAGTGAAAAGCTGAGTGCAGCTTGAGTTCAGTGGAACGAGTTGGCAGAACAGAACAAAGAAGACTGGCTGGACAGTGAACATGGTTGTCTTTTGAGGGAGGTCTCTGTAATACACCGTGCACTGGGCACACTGTACAGTCAACGTGTTCATGGGCCCAACATGACTTTGGGTATCTCCATGAACATGATTCTCGCAATGCTCACGATGCGTTCACTACAGAGCATCATCATGTTGCTCACAGATGAACATGTCCCGTCAAGGGCGTTTGCATAAAAAGCTGGTGACGATTCTGCCTTTGGATTTTGTGGTTTTCTCTTCTCTCCATCCTCTCCAGATCTCCCGCACTCACACTCACACTCAACAGCAAAAGCAGCAGCAGCAGCAGCAGCTCTCAGCAATCGGCAGCTCATCTTCTTAATCAGCATCTTTGAAAGCCTCTTGCGGTATCACTTGACGCGTAGTCTCTCGATATCTCTCAGCCCCTTTCGGTTATCGGCATCTACTCCAAGACTTTTACTGATATCCATTGACAAGATGTCTGCCAGCGCCAACAGCAACAACAGCCTCCAGATGGAGGGCCGCCGGCGGCCGGACCGGTTCCAACTCACCGGCTTCAACCAGCCTCCTCGGATGGAGGCTCCCCCTCCTCCCCAACCCCTTGACCCCTTGACCCTATTCTTCCCGTTATTGTTGTTGCCGGTGACGGCAGCAGCAACAACAACAACAACAACAACAACAACAACAACAACCCTCCTCCTCCTCCTCCCGCCGCCGCCGCTCCTGCTCCTGCTCCTGCTCCTGCTCCTACTGTCGCTTCCAACTCCAACAACAGCAACTCCGGCCTTAGCCCCCCGGCTCCCTTCAACGACCACTCTCAACATGGCATGGTGACCCGGTCCCAAGGCCGGTCGGTGGCCGCCAACGGTGAAATCATCATTGTGCCGCGGCACCGGATGTCGCTGCGCAGTCATGATGCGCCGGCCGGTGCTGACCAGCCCAACTACAAGGAGGAGAGTGGTAGTGAGGGCAGCGTCAGCAGCGAGGAGGATATGACTGACATCTACAAGGCCTAAGAGGCTCATGAGATTCAGAGTAGCGATGATCAAGTGATCATTTCACTCGTCTCACTCGTCTCACTCCTCGTCTTCCTCGTTTTCCTCGTCTTGTAGCTTTTCGTACTCTCGTTCCGTAGAGCTGCCTCGTAACCGGATCGTAGTCTTTATGTGTTGATGAGAAACTAACCGAATCAAGCTCGGCATTCTCTGGAGAGAGATCGGAGACGACCAATGATGAAGAAAAATCAAAGGCGCACGTTCGCCTTTTAGAAGGACAGGTAAGGTAAGTTTGTCTTATTTTTTTTTTTTTTTTTGGATGCAATGTCGATGTCTCTGGTAAGTCTTTTCGGTAATTTTACTTTTTTTTTGTTCCTTTTCTAAATAAAAACAACAACTTTTTTTTCCCCATAACAGTTATCCCAATCGTAATGCAGTGTGGAGCATATTATAAGAATATGTTTGAAATAAAATTGACTTTGCTGTGCAAGTATACAGCAAACTATTTCTCCTTCAGTTGCCGAAATATTATTTCAACAATTTACATTTGATTACCTCCACCTACACAAGTCCCCCAGTGTGTAGACCACATGTTCGTATCGTATTTTCGTATCCCGTGGCTTCTCACATCGGTCTTTGAAGTATTGAATTTCAAGTAGACACATGATTAAAAAAAGTCAAGCAATAAAACATTACAAATTATGATAAATCTAGGCTGAACATGCTTGCGAGATGAATAAGATGAGCGTACAAAAAAGGACATAAAACGCAACAAAGTGAACAGTCGTAATGAAAATCAAATCAACTCATTCTCCTTTTCACCTCTTACTCCCTCAAATCGGCCTCGCTCTCACGAAAGACGCTTCGCCGCAGCTGACCGGGGCTGTCATCACCACTACCCTGCAGGCTTGTCTGTGATGGCGACTGAAGAGGGTTGTGGTCCAAGTCTGTCTGTACCGGTGGTGTTGGCAGAGGTAGCGGCGCCGACGGCTGTGCTGCCGCTTCTGCTGCCGCCTCGGCACCGGCCTCGGCTTCGGGGATGGGCTGCGTCGCATGTGGCTGGGCACCACCACCCACAACACCCGTCACAGAAGGCGGGAATTGTGAACCCAATGGCGAAACGGCGCCGCTCAGAATCAGACTATTCCGCTGGTGGCCGTTTGTGCCCACGGCCGACGACACGCCCGAAGTAGCTGACTGGCCGCCCTCGCTGCCTTGGCGCAGATGGCGACGGTCTTGTTCGCTGAGGTCTGAGACGCCAGACTCCCGGGCGACTGAGTGTGCGACCGACGGCTGTGCCGACTGCTGTGCCGACTGCTGCTGCTGCTGCTGCTGGGGTGGAGGAGCAACAAACTGCGACGCTTGGCCAAGTGATGGAGAGTCGGCCCGGGCAACCACGGGCGGCTGCTGCTCTGTCTGCTGTGTCTGCTGTGTCTGCTGCGGCAGGTTGCTGTACGAGCTGTTGCTGCCGTGATTGGCGACGTTGCTGGCGGCGCCGTGGTTCAACGGGCTCTCTAGCTCGGCCGATGACGAGGGCACGCTGTGGTTGTAGTTGCCGCCACGCACCATTCTGCTGCTGCTGTTGGCATCCGTCGTGGCCGACTCCGTAAAGTCGGACGAACCCGGCAGCTCGGCACGGTACTTGGTGTCGGCAATCATTTCAGAAATGTACGTGTTGTCGGCCTCGACAGCAGGCGTGACAGCTGCACCACCAGCGGCCGCCAAGGGAGACTGGCCGTGGCCATAAAAGTAGCCACCACCCTGGCCCTGGCCAGAGTGCTGTGCGGCCAAGTTGGCAGCCTGCAGCTGCTCCATCTCGGGCGAAATGGGTGTGCTGCTGCTGTACTGCCCACCATAGCTCTTGCTGCGGCCATTGGTGCTGCTGTGGGGGTCGTCGTACGAGGAAGCGGCCGGCGTCGAGGCGTGCTTGACACTCGGCTGGGCACGCAGCCACGAGAAGACAAAGTTGCGGCCGGTATCGTAGGTGACGACACTCTCGGTGCCCGGCAGACCGCTGCCGCCCACAGGACCCGTGCCGCGGCTAGAGCGACGGCCACCAGCACCGCCAGCACCGCTTTGGGTACCGGAGCTGCCGTACATGAGAATGCGGCGGCGACGATAGAGAAGAAAGGCAACAGCAATGGCCGTAATCACAATAAGACCGCCAATGACACCGACGAGGGGCGCCACAAACTTGGGCGTGTGGTGGCCGCTGGTGGTCGACGAGTCGGGCGCATCGGGATGCGTGTTGTTCGGCGCGGCCGTGGCGCTCGCATTGAGAGGGTACGGGTAGTAGGTGGTCAGTTTGGAGGTCGGGTAGGCAGTCGCAAAGACCGATTTAAGGCCCGTCGCGGCCCAGCCGCCCGAAGCGGCAGGTGCCGTCGCGGTAGCCCCACCCTTCCCGCTGCCGCCAATCACCTTGACGACAGCATCCGGCACACTGTAGTCGGACCATTTGGTGGGCGTGTACTCCTGGATCCAGGCTGCCGACGACAGGTTAAACACCTGCACGACGCCGCCGCCAAGACAGCCCGCCGCGTCGCCGGCCTGGGGCGTGTAGCCGCCGACAACAAACATCTGGTCAGGGTAGGGCGCGACGCACTTGTGGCCGGCGCGGCCGTGGGTCGAGGCATCGTTGCTCTCGTAGACCTGTGTCCATGTGAAGGACGGAAGAGACAGGACCCAGACGTCGTCGTTAAAACTATCGCCAACATTGATGCCGTCAAAACCGCCGTAGTAGTAAATGTTGAAACTAGAAGCATCGGCGGCCGTGGCGACAACAGCGCAAGCACGCGCACGCTGGCCAATATTGCCGCCGCCAGTCGTCGGCTGCTTATACCATGTCTTGCCAGCGACATCATAGACATCGAGTGTCGTCACAAACGCCGGGCTGGCGGCCTTGCTGGCGGCCGAGTTCTCGGACTTGCCGTTGACCGACACCCACCCCGGGTCGATGACACCACCAATCGCCACCAGAATACCCTGCTCGCCCACAGGCACCCACACGAGCTCCGGGTTGGCGCGGCCGTCGACGGTAGGCGGCAGGGTGACGTTGGTCCAGGTCTCGGAGTTTTGCGTGGCCATGTCGACCGTGATGAGTGTGTTGGAGACATTGATGGCTGTCAGCGAGTCGACGCCGGACACCGTGTAGATGGGGCCCCACGACGGGGCGCGCAGACCCGAAAAGTACCATGCCTTGTTCTCCGAGGGTGCACTCGCGGCGCCGCCGTAGGCAACGTAGCGTGTCACATTCGTGGGCAAGTCCACATTGACAAACCCGGGCCGGAACGACGGCTTGTTGACGCCGTACTGGTCCGCCTGGTACATTTGTGCCGCGTCGCTGTCGGGCATGCTGTACTGCGCTGTGTTGCGGAGCAGGCCGCCATACAAGAACCACTCGT
This sequence comes from Sporothrix pseudoabietina, assembly GCA_019925295.1. Taxonomy (NCBI): domain Eukaryota; kingdom Fungi; phylum Ascomycota; class Sordariomycetes; order Ophiostomatales; family Ophiostomataceae; genus Sporothrix; species Sporothrix pseudoabietina. The sequence goes on from JADHKS010000007.1 coordinate 951,539, forward strand.
CGTCGTTGGCCAGCATGGCACCGTCCAAGTAGTTGGGCGCAATGTTGTTGGCGTTGGAGCCGGGCGAGACCTTGTAGAGCACGCCCATGTCGGCCGTCAGGTTGTCGGATGTCTTAAAGGGCACGCTAAAGTTGAGCGTGTACACGATGCCCAGCGGGTTCTGGTCGCTGGTGACGGCGCCGTACGAGCTGTCATTCATGCCCGGGATCCACCACAGATTGCCGCCGTCAATGTACAATGTGTCGCGGACAACGGCGGCGCGCGGCTGTTCCCAGTAGCACATGGTCGCGTTGATCTGGCCGGGCACCCAGCCGGCGGCCTGGGCAGAGGCCGACGCGACAAGGCCGTACGCGGCGAAGATGAGGGAGGCAAAAGACTTCATGATGGGAGAGGGGGGAGGGACGCTGAAAAAACCCAAAAGGTGGAAGGCCGATGAAGGCAGGTGTATAAGACGGACAGGGTCCACCCCGTTTCACAGACGATCGGGATGATGCCGCATAGGAGGAGGGCACAAAATTAATCAGATGATAGGATAGAAAGCGACGTTGAGAGAGAGGGAGGGAGAGAGAGAGCCAAAAGAAAAAAGAAACTAATATAAAAAAAGAAACAGAAAAAAGACACGGTGAAGTCGAGGTTTCACGTTGACGGACGTGTTGTGTCGATGGAGGGGAACCCGCGATCCGGGGCTGGCCAGGATGCACAAAAAGACACAGAAGAGCACAGAATTAGTCGCCGATCCAGGTGGGCAAGGCAAAGTAGAGGAAACACGGCAGAAAAAATAATAATAGAAAAAGGCAGAGCAAGAGAGCAAAAAGGAAAGGGCGGAAAAGGGAATTTCAGAGAGAGAGAGAGAGAGAGAGCAGAGCAGAGCAAAAGGCAGAGGGCGCAGAAAGAAGCAGGGTCACAGAGGCAGGGCTGACAGGGCCGACAGAGCCACAGGGCCAGTGGACAGGGTAGGATTATCTCACAGGCGGTGGGTGGGACAAGGACAAGGAGGAAGTGGACTCTTCTTGGGACTCTTGGGTCTGCAGAAAAGACCCATGCTTGGGGCAGTTTGGTGGGTGCGCGGGTGCGTGCTGGATACAAAAGAAAAGCAAACAAACCAGAGAAAGGTGCTGGAATTTCTGGGAACAAACAAAGAGAAATATGAGGCAAGGGGTGGTGGAGGTGGTGGAGGAATAGGAAGAAGACGAAGAGACGAAGGAGGAGGCGAGAAACCCATGAAAGGTCGAAAGCGACGGAAATGGAAGGAGAGAAGCAGGAAGAGGCTGACGACAAAACAAGCGGATGGATTTACAGAGAGACACAAGTATTACGGAGTACTCCGTACACACACACACAAGTCACGATGATCAACGGCAAGAAAAAAGATGAGGTCAAAAAGACAAAATAGGAAAACGAGAGAAACGCAAGACAGCTGGAAGAGAAGCTCTAGAGAGGCCAGCTTTTATTCCCGAAACCTCACAGCAAACTATCGTCGGGCCAAGATCTTGGAAGACAGAAGGGAAAGCCTGGCGAGGGAAGAGAAGGAAAAAAGAGTGGGCGGCCGGAGTGAGCGTGGATGTGGAGGAAGCGGAGTGGAGGAAACGGGTGGAGGAACGCTGGGAGTGGGTGGATGGCGGAAGAGGCTTGGATACTGTTGGTCGAGATGGACGGTGGCGGTATGCAGGTGTGTAGTGGAGGGTGGTGAGAAGAGGGAGAAGAGAAGACAGAAGAAAAGAGCAGTTGACGGAGCATGCAGCGAATGCGCAGAAAAGAAACAGTGAGAGAAAAGAAATCCAGAAAAGAAACACAGGAGCGAAAGTGGACTTACACGAGGTTGTGGGTACGGTACGACGTACATGCGACTAACACGGCTATGGCGTATTATTCAGGGTCAATTTACAGCTTACAGGTCTTACAGGTCTTACAGGGACAGCCCGTGTATGATTTGAATGGCGGAGGCGTTTGCTTCCGTGTTGGGTTCGGTGATGTGCGCTGCTTGTTTCTTTTTCTTTCCTCTTCTTCTCTGCGAATGCCTTTTATGCCTTGTTTGGTTTCTGCAGGGCGGATGTGCTTCTTGATTATCACGGATAGCATGCCCTATTCTCTCTTATCCCGCCATCTCTTTGGCATAGGCCTCTGCCCTTCCCTCTTTCCCTTTTCTCGCTTTATCCCGCCGTTTGTCACTTCAGCCTCGTGGGCCAGAATCCAATGCCAGGCCAATACCATGCTTTTTGAGAGTCTTGGGAGGCTGGCTGTGGCGTTTGGGCGTTTCGGGCTTGCGCTGGCCGGTCTTGGAGGGGGACTCCCACATCGAACTACCCAGTATTGTCGGACTTCGGACGTAGAACAGGGCGGACTTTTGCATATAAAACGGATCACGGCAACGGCGACAGCATCAGAGGAGACGGACGAGGGTGAAAGATATGTCCTCTTTTGTGTGTGCCAATGCCTGCCAAGATGCTGCCAAGGTGAGTGAGGAAGACGTGGAAGGAAGAGAAAAGAGGCAAAATAAAAGAAAAGACGAAGAAGACACTTGACAGACTTGACAGAACAGGAATGACTTTGACAACAACAGACCTCTACACAGTATTACACCGTATACGACCCAGACTATGGAGGACCAACAGCCAAAAACAACAACAGACAGACGGGGGCAATACGACTTCACATGGGGCACTCTCACCACGGGACGAAAGCCTTTTGCGGTCTCGACTCTTTCTCGTCTGTTGTCGTGCTCTCGTCTCACGCCGTCCAATTTCCAGCCTCTCCACCGAGAGATCCCTGATCGCGGACGCGAACAGACGGAAGCCCAGAAACGGACGATCCGTTCACAGATGGATAGAAAAGAGAAGGAGAAGAAAATACTGACAAGCCATGCTTCTCCTTTTTTCCTCGCCTTGCGCCTCATCTCTAGCGGAGCACAGCCGACGGAGCTGCCAGACACACGTCGCCAGGACTTTCCGTAATTCGTAGTGTCAACTGACAAATGTATTTTCATTTTCGTCTGTCCCTGTCATCTTCACACAGGCCTCGGGTCGTATTTCATGCTTTCGTGCCGAGTAGCAAAGACTCTGCTCTCGCTTTTTACCGTCAGCAAAAGATGCCCTCCAAATTTGAAGACTTGGACACTGTAAGTCGTACGTCAGATTTCCACCCACACTCGACTTTCACGGTTCTACTAGCCATTGAGGGCCGCCTTGTGTGGCCGGGGCCTGAACGTTCCTGGCCTAGTTTTAGTTTTTAGCCCTGCCTGGTGTTGGTGCCGTCTCTATGGAGTAATTAGTCGTACTCCGTACTCAGTATGATATTTTCTTTTTCTTCTCCCAGCTCTCATATCTTTCATCACCAACAGACAGAAAGCTTCTGTCCTTGCTGTTTGCGGCCATTGCTACGAACAATCAACAAAGAATAATACGAACGGCGGAGCCGGCCTCCTTCCCCTTTTTAATTCAGACACCCTCTCGCTTCGTTTTGCAATTTGAGCTCGTCTTGTTGTCCTTTTCTCCTTTTCTGTCAGCTGACGCGTACGTCGTACTGTATGGAAGCTCCACGACAGACACGATGAACACGATGCTGTGTCTGACACGGGCGGGTCCTCTTGGGGTCCTTTTTCCTGTTATCATCGTGTCGGTCGCATCACCCAAAAAGCAAATGATAGTCTTCCTGCGCCGCCGCCGCAGTGCATCTGTTGCGGAGTACAGCGCACTGCCCTGGAAGGATTGCAGTTCATTTCCAGCAATGGGGCGGCAGGCACGGCCACACAGTACTGTGTGTGTTCTGGGTGTTCTGGGTGCGAGGTGTTCTCGCAGCATTGTCGCCGTTATGGCGAGCAGAGCCTCATCGTCAGTCGCTTCTGGTCAATCGCTCCTTCCTCATACTGGGTCATCGCACCTGCCTTCTGCCGATCCACCTACCGAGCCGAATTTCTGAATCGATTCTGCCCTATGCTGACTGCAGGAAGATGCGAGAAAGAGGAGAAAAAGGAAAAAGAGGGAAGATAGAAGAGAGAGGGAGCTGTGTCCGTGTCGGGTGTGATGGAAGGATTGGACAAGCGAGTCGAGAGTGCATCGTCGGTACCTCGCCGGTGGACGCAATCCATCGCGTGAGAATGGACTTTTGGAGGAGTACAGTTTGAGCACTGTATTTGACCCTCATTTAAGCTTTTCAAGGGTGGCTCCACAGTGCCGGGTGACAGTTGCCACAAACGTGCTTGCACAAGTGCAGGTACTCGTAAACCCGCCAGACAAAAAACGGTGCGGCAGGTGCGCCCCAGCGCCCTAAGCCTTGTGCCTTCCTGTTCAGGGTCTTGCAACCGTCCCCGACAGTGGAAAAAGGCAAGAGCGATCCAATGGACCGAACGACGACACAAAAGATACTTTTTCTGTCCCACTTTCTCTCAGTTTCTCGAGTCAAGATACTTTTTCTGTCCCACTTTCTCTCAGTTTCTCGAGTCTCCTCTGTCGTCTCCAAGCTCTTTGACAACACCCCCATGTCTTAATGCAACCCAAGCCGACCTCTCGACCATAAGACGTTAGTCCTAAAAGAAACTGGCCAACCACAGAACACCAATCCGCCCAGGGACCCTTGGCCCCGTTTTCCCAGCCCTCCACCTCCTCAAGTAAATAAGTGGAGAGATAGGGCACATTGCTCTCAGGCCTGCGTGGAGCGGCAGTTTGCAGTGTGCAGCGTTGCGGTCTTGGTTCCTCGCCAGCGGCTCCTCGCAGCAGACAAAGACGAGAGAAAGATCGGTGAGACGGGAGCGCAAAAAGTCGAACGTGCAGAAAATCTCGAGAACAAAAAAGACGCACAGCCTCTTCGTGGCTGCATGTCCCAGCCGGCAATAACACGACCGAGACAAAACCAGCAGCACCATATCTCTACGAACGTACGACGTACGTCGTACTGTGACTTGTGGTTGGCGGTGGCTGGAGAATGGCCACGAGAAACTACGGAGTAGCCTTTCCAGCCCTTGCTACTAAAAACGCCACAATCGATGAGGGGAACCTGCGTGGGAGATGGGAGTGCACGTTGTAGGGCAGAAAACCGTCAAGCACGCACTGGCAGTTTGGGTCGCTATTCCGTATTTTGGGTGTCGATCAATGATTTGCAATTTCTGTTTCCTTTTCTTTCTGGATTCTGTTTTTCGTGCTTTCTCTCTCGATCGCCAATACTGACTCTACCTCGATCTGCCCGACAGCCCTGATAGAGTGTTCCCTGATGGCCTTATGGACTTTTCAATGGTTGCACCAAGGGAAGTCGACGGGCGGGGAAGCCCGAACGAGGTTGTTTTCCCGCGTGTCTTACAATGCCATGTAAGTCAGCTCGACTTGACTTACACCGCTCCCCACGAGAAGACAAAACAACGGCCTGCACAACACGAAGAGTCTGAGAAGTCTGGAAAGGTCTCGCAGAACAAAGAAAGCCTAAACATAAAAGGCCTCATAAGCCTTGCAGAGCCAAGACGCCAAAACCAACCGCGGGGATGCACGTATAATGGAAACCAATAACCGCTGGTGAGAAGCTTCTTTCGTTCTTCTGTGTTGTGTGCTCCTTTGCGGTGTTGATGTATGTTTATGAACTTTACAATCTTCCTGTTTGCTTTTCATGGCAGGACCCTGGATCGTAGAAAGCCAATGTTGTATTGCGCACCTCATTGCGCATCGCATCAACGCAAGCCAAGGACCCCGCGTGGCTTGGGAGAACGGGAAGAGTACGTTTGTAAAAAGACAAAAGAAAGGCGAGGCAGCCACTGACGAGACGTGAGAAGGCATATACGAACTACGACGGAAAGTCTACGATGGGAAGACGGCCCAGCCACGCTAAAAGGTCTGCCGAAAGATTACGGAGTACAGGTTAGAGGTCAGAATGCGGCTGATTGCTGAAAAGGGAGGTCAAAAGAGAGGCCAGGGCCGACGTCGAGAGAACCCAGCCACGTCTGACGGAGGAGAGAAGGAGTGTCAGAGTGACTTTGGCTTTCATCTTCTTGACTCTTGGAGAGTTGGGGTATTACGTCGTAGATGTCGATCGATGGCAGCAGCGATCCTCGTCCTCTTGAGCCTCCCGGTCCTTCATCTGCAGGTTCTCTTGTTTGGATCCTTTGAGTCGATGCCGGTTTCTCTCTCATGTTTTCATGTTTTCATGTTTTCATGTTTTCATGTTTTCATGTTTTCATGTTTTCATGTTTTCATGTTTTCATGTTTTCATGTCGACTTTCTGCCTCGCTTCTTCTTTGCTTTCTGCCGTGGTTACCTGGTCGGGAACAAGAGCCAACAGACAGAATGAGAGGGTTCGTGACAAAAGCAGCCGGGACTATGTGATATTGGGGGCCAACAGACTTTGGGTCTGTCCGTCTGCCTGTCAATACCTTGCTGTTTTTGGGTGGCCGTCGATACGTGTATCTCAGTACAGCGACTTTCTTGTACACGGTACTCCGTATGTGTAAGTGACTAGGCTTCTTGGGTGACTTTGACTGTAGTGGATCCCGCGCCTGCAACGATCCCTGCAACCTCGCATTCTGCGTATTGACACTGTTGTTGCCTGTGCTAGTGTAAGTGTACGGAGTACATGTACTTTCGTTGCATCTTACCAATGTGCTTTTGTGCTATGCCTGAGTGATGCGTGCTGTATTCTGCGTGGTTCCTCGTTCCTGCTTTTGATTTCTGTTCCTGCGCTCGTGGTTGACCGTGTGAGGCTCTTTTTTTATTTTCATATATTTTCACTTATCTTCATTTGCACAAGCACTTCGTTTTGAATGTATTTTTGGCCGCCATACGTCTATGCGGCGCCAGCCCTTCAAATAATCGCTTTGCCGTATGTGCTGTTCTCGCTTGAATATGCCGGGTACTCTTTTTACTTTACACCCTTTCTTTCTTTCTTTTCTGGTCCTCCCGTCTTTTGTTTTTACTGAATACTTCCCCTCTTTCCACTGTCGGTCATGAACGGTCGGGCACCCAAAATAAGAATAAGATGCACAGCCCTGCCCGACATAACGACAGAAGCTGTCCTTCTTCCTTCTTGTGTGTGTGGCTGGTAATACCACCCATGCGGAGTACGTCGTACTCTGAGGAGACTCATACGTTATGCGGCGTTTTCCGTGCTTCGTGGTTGCATTCCACGTTGCACGTTGCTTGCGCTGCTCCCCGCCGGCGGGG